>OU342745.1:405402617-405801260 GCA_910589775.1 Avena eriantha
CATATGGATCAACCAGTGGTAATTGCAAGTGTGTTCTTTGCGCAAAGCACACATGGATCAACTAGTGGTCATTGGATGTGTGTTCTTTTCCACAAACCACACATGGATCAAGCAGTGTCATTGCATGTGTGTTATTTCCACAAACCACTTATGGATCAACCAGTGGTCATTGCATGTGTGTTCTTTTCCACAAACCACACAAGGATCCACCAGTGTTCATTGCATGTCTGTTCTTTTCCAAAAACCACATATGGATCAACCAGTGGTCATTGCCTGTGTGTTCTTATACTAAAACGAGCACTAGAGTCATTGCATGTTTGTTCTTTTCACAAACCACACATGTATCAAGCAGTGGTCATTGCATGTGTGTTCTTTCCACAAACCACATATGGATTAAGAAGTGGTCATTGCATGTGTGTTCTTTTCCACAAACCGCCTAGTGGTCATTGCATGTGTGTTCTTTCCACAAACCACACATGGATCACTAGTGGTTATTGCATGTGTGTTCTTTTCCACAAACCAAACATGGATCAAGTAGTGTCATTGCATGTGTGTTCTTTCCACAAACCACATATGGATCAACCAGTGGTCATTGCATGTGTGTTCTTTTCACAAACAACATGTGAACCCACTAGAGTCATTGCATGTGTGTTCTTATACTGAAACCAACACTAGAGTGATTGCATGTGTGTTCTTTTCACAAACCACACATGGATCCACCACTGTCATTCCATGTGTGTTCTTTTCACAAAGCACACAAGGATCAACCACTGTCATTGCATGTATGTTATTTCCACAAACCACACATCGATCAACCACTAGAGTCATTGCATGTGTGTTATTTCGACAAACCACACATGGATCAACCACTAGAGTCATTGCATGCGTGTTCTTTCCACAAACCACACATGGATCCACCACTATCATTGCATGTGTGTTCTTTCTACAAACCACAAATGGATCAACAAGTGGTCATTGCATATGTGTTCTTTTCACAAACCACATATGGATCCATTAGAGTCAATGCATGTGTGTTCTTATACTAAAACAAGCACTAGAGTCATTGCATGTGTGTTCTTTCCACAAACCACACATGGATCAAGCAGTGTTCTTTGCTTGTGTGTTCTTTTCAAAAACAACATATGGATCCACCAGTGGTCACTGCATGTGTGTTCTTTTCACAAACCAGATATGGATCGACCCGTGTTCATTGCATGTGTGTTCTTTTCCCCAAACCACTTATGGATCAACCAGTGGTTATTGCATGTGTGTTCTGTTCCACAAACCACACATGGATCCACTAGTGTTCATTTTATGTGTGTTCTTTTCGAAAAACCACATATGGATCAACTAGTGGTCATTGCATGTGTGTTCTTTTCACAAACCACATGTGGACCCACTAGAGTCATTGCATGTGTGTTCTTATACTAAAACCAGCACTAGAGGCATTGCATGTGTGTTCTTTTCACAAACAACATGTGGATCCACCAGTGTTCACTACATGTGTGTTCTTTCCACAAACCACATATGGATCAACCAGTGGTCTTTGGTTGTGTGTTCTTTCCACAAACCACTTATGGATCCACCAGTGTTCATTGCATGTGTGTTCTTTTCCACAAACCACATATGGATCAATCAGTGGTCATTGCATGTGTGTTCTTTTCACAAACCACATATGGACCCACTAGAGTCATTGCATGCGTGTTCTTTCCACAAACCACATATGGATCAACCAGTGGTCATTGCATGTGTGTTCTTTTCCACAAACCACATATGGATCAACCAGTGGTAATTGCAAGTGTGTTCTTTGCGCAAAGCACACATGGATCAACTAGTGGTCATTGGATGTGTGTTCTTTTCCACAAACCACACATGGATCAAGCAGTGTCATTGCATGTGTGTTATTTCCACAAACCACTTATGGATCAACCAGTGGTCATTGCATGTGTGTTCTTTTCCACAAACCACACAAGGATCCACCAGTGTTCATTGCATGTCTGTTCTTTTCCAAAAACCACATATGGATCAACCAGTGGTCATTGCCTGTGTGTTCTTATACTAAAACGAGCACTAGAGTCATTGCATGTTTGTTCTTTTCACAAACCACACATGTATCAAGCAGTGGTCATTGCATGTGTGTTCTTTCCACAAACCACATATGGATTAAGAAGTGGTCATTGCATGTGTGTTCTTTTCCACAAACCGCCTAGTGGTCATTGCATGTGTGTTCTTTCCACAAACCACACATGGATCAACTAGTGGTTATTGCATGTGTGTTCTTTTCCACAAACCAAACATGGATCAAGTAGTGTCATTGCATGTGTGTTCTTTCCACAAACCACATATGGATCAACCAGTGGTCATTGCATGTGTGTTCTTTTCACAAACAACATGTGAACCCACTAGAGTCATTGCATGTGTGTTCTTATACTGAAACCAACACTAGAGTGATTGCATGTGTGTTCTTTTCACAAACCACACATGGATCCACCACTGTCATTCCATGTGTGTTCTTTTCACAAAGCACACAAGGATCAACCACTGTCATTGCATGTATGTTATTTCCACAAACCACACATCGATCAACCACTAGAGTCATTGCATGTGTGTTATTTCGACAAACCACACATGGATCAACCACTAGAGTCATTGCATGCGTGTTCTTTCCACAAACCACACATGGATCCACCACTATCATTGCATGTGTGTTCTTTCTACAAACCACAAATGGATCAACAAGTGGTCATTGCATATGTGTTCTTTTCACAAACCACATATGGATCCATTAGAGTCAATGCATGTGTGTTCTTATACTAAAACAAGCACTAGAGTCATTGCATGTGTGTTCTTTCCACAAACCACACATGGATCAAGCAGTGTTCTTTGCTTGTGTGTTCTTTTCAAAAACAACATATGGATCCACCAGTGGTCACTGCATGTGTGTTCTTTTCACAAACCAGATATGGATCGACCCGTGTTCATTGCATGTGTGTTCTTTTCCCCAAACCACTTATGGATCAACCAGTGGTTATTGCATGTGTGTTCTGTTCCACAAACCACACATGGATCCACTAGTGTTCATTTTATGTGTGTTCTTTTCGAAAAACCACATATGGATCAACTAGTGGTCATTGCATGTGTGTTCTTTTCACAAACCACATGTGGACCCACTAGAGTCATTGCATGTGTGTTCTTATACTAAAACCAGCACTAGAGGCATTGCATGTGTGTTCTTTTCACAAACAACATGTGGATCCACCAGTGTTCACTACATGTGTGTTCTTTCCACAAACCACATATGGATCAACCAGTGGTCTTTGGTTGTGTGTTCTTTCCACAAACCACTTATGGATCCACCAGTGTTCATTGCATGTGTGTTCTTTTCCACAAACCACATATGGATCAATCAGTGGTCATTGCATGTGTGTTCTTTTCACAAACCACATATGGACCCACTAGAGTCATTGCATGCGTGTTCTTTCCACAAACCACATATGGATCAACCAGTGGTCATTGCATGTGTGTTCTTTTCCACAAACCACATATGGATCAACCAGTGGTAATTGCAAGTGTGTTCTTTGCGCAAAGCACACATGGATCAACTAGTGGTCATTGGATGTGTGTTCTTTTCCACAAACCACACATGGATCAAGCAGTGTCATTGCATGTGTGTTATTTCCACAAACCACTTATGGATCAACCAGTGGTCATTGCATGTGTGTTCTTTTCCACAAACCACACAAGGATCCACCAGTGTTCATTGCATGTCTGTTCTTTTCCAAAAACCACATATGGATCAAC
The DNA here is from genome assembly GCA_910589775.1 of Avena eriantha. Taxonomy (NCBI): domain Eukaryota; kingdom Viridiplantae; phylum Streptophyta; class Magnoliopsida; order Poales; family Poaceae; genus Avena; species Avena eriantha. The sequence continues at coordinate 405,406,419 of OU342745.1, forward strand.
CAGTGGTCATTGCCTGTGTGTTCTTATACTAAAACGAGCACTAGAGTCATTGCATGTTTGTTCTTTTCACAAACCACACATGTATCAAGCAGTGGTCATTGCATGTGTGTTCTTTCCACAAACCACATATGGATTAAGAAGTGGTCATTGCATGTGTGTTCTTTTCCACAAACCGCCTAGTGGTCATTGCATGTGTGTTCTTTCCACAAACCACACATGGATCAACTAGTGGTTATTGCATGTGTGTTCTTTTCCACAAACCAAACATGGATCAAGTAGTGTCATTGCATGTGTGTTCTTTCCACAAACCACATATGGATCAACCAGTGGTCATTGCATGTGTGTTCTTTTCACAAACAACATGTGAACCCACTAGAGTCATTGCATGTGTGTTCTTATACTGAAACCAACACTAGAGTGATTGCATGTGTGTTCTTTTCACAAACCACACATGGATCCACCACTGTCATTCCATGTGTGTTCTTTTCACAAAGCACACAAGGATCAACCACTGTCATTGCATGTATGTTATTTCCACAAACCACACATCGATCAACCACTAGAGTCATTGCATGTGTGTTATTTCGACAAACCACACATGGATCAACCACTAGAGTCATTGCATGCGTGTTCTTTCCACAAACCACACATGGATCCACCACTATCATTGCATGTGTGTTCTTTCTACAAACCACAAATGGATCAACAAGTGGTCATTGCATATGTGTTCTTTTCACAAACCACATATGGATCCATTAGAGTCAATGCATGTGTGTTCTTATACTAAAACAAGCACTAGAGTCATTGCATGTGTGTTCTTTCCACAAACCACACATGGATCAAGCAGTGTTCTTTGCTTGTGTGTTCTTTTCAAAAACAACATATGGATCCACCAGTGGTCACTGCATGTGTGTTCTTTTCACAAACCAGATATGGATCGACCCGTGTTCATTGCATGTGTGTTCTTTTCCCCAAACCACTTATGGATCAACCAGTGGTTATTGCATGTGTGTTCTGTTCCACAAACCACACATGGATCCACTAGTGTTCATTTTATGTGTGTTCTTTTCGAAAAACCACATATGGATCAACTAGTGGTCATTGCATGTGTGTTCTTTTCACAAACCACATGTGGACCCACTAGAGTCATTGCATGTGTGTTCTTATACTAAAACCAGCACTAGAGGCATTGCATGTGTGTTCTTTTCACAAACAACATGTGGATCCACCAGTGTTCACTACATGTGTGTTCTTTCCACAAACCACATATGGATCAACCAGTGGTCTTTGGTTGTGTGTTCTTTCCACAAACCACTTATGGATCCACCAGTGTTCATTGCATGTGTGTTCTTTTCCACAAACCACATATGGATCAATCAGTGGTCATTGCATGTGTGTTCTTTTCACAAACCACATATGGACCCACTAGAGTCATTGCATGCGTGTTCTATCCACAAACCACACATGGATCAACCAGTGGTCATTGCATGTGTGTTCTTTTCCACAAACCACTTATGGATAACCTAGCGACATTGCATGCGTGTTCTTTCCACAAACCACTTATGGATCCACCAGTGTTCATTGCATGTGTGTTCTTTTCCAAAAACCACATGTGGATCAACGAGTGGTCATTGCATGTGTGTTCTTTTCACAAACCACATGTGGACCCACTAGAGTCATTGCATGTGTGTTCTTATACTAAAACCAGCACTAGACTCATTGCATGTGTGTTCTTTCCACAAACCACACATGGATCCAGCAGTGTTCATTGCATGTGTGTTCTTTTCCAAAAGCCACATATGGATCAACCAGTGGTCATTGCTTGTGTGTTCTTTTCACAAACCACATGTGTACCCACTAGAGTCATTGCATGTGTGTTGTTTCCCTACAATGACATTCTCTACCTTCAGCTCACTGGAACACCTCCTTCACTGCATTCGTCAGCCCTTTGCATGCATCCGTGGATATAGCCAATGGATCCACGTGGCCTCTTGATCTCCTGAGCTGCCTCATAAACCAGACCTAGTTTTCCTCTGTTGATGTTTCAAATAGCCCGAATGCCACTAGGAACATCCAGTTGTGACCATCAAGTGTTGTCGCAGATGGCAGGCAGCCTTTCCATTTGCCAGTTAGGACAGTGCTGTCTACACTCAAATACGGCCTACAGCCGTCCTTGAATCCCTGGATGCAAGGTTTAAGCGCCATGAAAAATCTTTTGAAATATATTTTACCACCTTCTGATTCGGTGTCAATCTCCACAACACTCCCCGGACACCTAGCTTGTACCTCTGCCTTGAAGTTGTACAGCATCCAGAAGCTATTGGTCCAATCCCTGTGCAAGACCCCCAGAGCTTTCTCTTTACCTTTCCAAACCGTGTAATACGGAAGGACAATGTTGTATTTAGAACCGAGGCTAGTCTGAATATTCTTCGCGGTCTCCTTAGGGTTATCCTTTAGTATGGACATAGATTGCATAGCCACCCACTCTGTATGAGCCATTGAGGATTTCAGTTTGCTGCCTGTCGGACACATGTGTGGAGGGCCCAGTTTGTTCACCTGCAACACATATTTATTTAAAAGATAAGCGGAGTACACTAGTTTCCAGAAAGATATCGCACATCAATTGTAGTTATAGAGTGAAGAGAAAGAGAGCGTTTTAATGGTTTGCTGCATTCATTGCCCCAATACCCTAATTATAGTCGACGCAGGTAAGGCTCTTGCTGTGATTCTCCATGGACAATGTACCTCGGCCCGTCCATTCATCCACGTTAACTTGGAAACAGCCTCATACCTCTTGGCAGAGTTCTTTAGTCGATAAACGTCGAACTCCCCCTTGATACAAAAATGCCGGAACGACATCCTGAACTCATGCATGCTCCTGAACTCGGTGTCGACCGAAATTATAGGATACCTGTGGTCATGTTTCATTTCTTCTACTTCAACACCCAAATCATCGACTGGAATACCAACCTCATCGTTAAGTTCCTCGTCTATTTCATCATCACCAGATTCTTGATCCTCTATAGTGCCTTCTTCTTCATCTGATTCAGAATCTTTGCCATCGTCTCTAATGCCTAGTAATGCACACATCATATTAACTCCCATGGGTGGGGCTGCACCATCGTCTCCATCCGGATGGACAGGAACATTCCCCCAGTCCACCTCACCGGCAACTCTATTTTCTCCAAGACACTCGGTTGGTTCTACTGCAACCACATGGGATGGTCTTACGTTTGCACGCATCCTAGGTACTTCAGTGAACACACAACAGTCAGGATCAGTTTCATCTTGAGTGTACAGAACCCTCTTGCTCTTCCTGTGTACATCCTCCTTCCTGATGTAATATTTCCTGATGGTATCAGTAGGGCTTGACATCCGCTTTCAATTCCCCATCGAACTAGGCTTTTTGCTGCCGCTCTTGGGTGTGATCTCCTTACTGCCTCCCCTCACAGGTGTTGGCTCCAGGGTGCTGGCATTATTGCCTGACCTCTGCGGCGTGTTCTTCTTCAAATTAGCCCTTTTGCTGCTACTATTGGGCGTTTTCTCCTTCATGCTGGCATTATTGCCTAACCCCAGTGGCGTGTTCCGCTCCAAATTAGCCCTTTTGCTGCTACTATTGGGCATATTCTCCTTCATGCTGGCATTATTGCCTGACCTCTGCGGCGTGTTCCGCTCCAAATTAGCCCTTTTGCTATTACTATTGGGTGTGTTCTCCTTCGTGCTGGCATAATTCCCTAACAGCGGCGTGTTTCGCTCCAAATTAGTATTTTTTTCTACTCCCACTGGGTGTGGTAGCCTCCGTGCTGGCCATCTTCGCCTCTTTGCTACCACTCCTAGAAGTGTTCACCACCGTGCTAGCCCTCTTAGCGTTTTTGCTGCTACCGTTCGGTGTGGCATTTTGACTAGATCTCAGGGGTGTACTCTGCGGTGTGGTGCCTTTTGTTGTGCGACTCTTGGTCGTCCTCTTCTCTGGCTTGGTCTCCTTGGTGACGTTCTTCTTCGGGGTGCCCTTTCTGGGGATGTTCTTCATGCTCCTCTTTATGACGCTCCTCTGTAAGACTCTCCTCTGTTCGAAGCTACCCTCAGTCGCACCAGCCCCAGTGATGCCATGGATCAGGTCACGCATGCCTTCTAAAAGTCCATCATCTCTATTGTCGAGTTCCAATTCCTCTCCAACCGTGAGCACTACCAAGTGGAAGTAAACTTCACCTCTATAATGTTTCCTTGTAAACGGTACGACTAAATCGCTGGTATCTTTCACTCTGATAGCCTTTTTTGCTGCTGTAACCATAATATAACAAACGTGCTTCCTGGGAGGACCCCCACAGCACCTTCACACATAACGATGCCATCAGGTCAGATAACTCTACCACTTCAGGGTTGTATCTGCCAAGGATTACATCAAACTCGTCATAGAATTTTTCTGTGCCATCATCTAATTTTTATAGTATAATCCGCGACACCAATACGAACGATTACTTTGCCATCATCAGGTTCTTCAGGATAGAAACCTCCGAGAGGTTCGAGAGATGGAGCGGCACCAACAGACCCAGCCCCAATGCCACCACCGCCATCACCAGCATCATCGTTAGCTGGATCAACCTCGGTGGAAGTACCAGGACCAGGAGCAAGGCGAGGGCCCTTAGCAGCGGGAGTTACATTACATGGTGGATAGGCATGGCCCCTTCTAACGACAGCCACAATAGAATCAGCTGCTGCCATGCCACCTCGACAATCAGGAGCAGTTCCCACAACAGCAGTGTTTTGAGTGCTAGCAGAGTCCAGACCATGAGCTGGCTTCAGACCAGCAGCTCGCTGAACCCGAGCACGGGTTCGAGGAGGAGACAAGGCATCATTCTTTGCAACAATAATGGGGCAGCCTCCGGTAGCCTTAGTTTGCTCAACAGCGGCAGGGATTGGATCAACAGTGTCCAGATCAACAACAACACAAGGATGGCCAGTACCAGCAGATTCCAGAGCACGGGTTCGCACAACTTGAGGACGGTTTCGAGGAGGAGGAGAACACAAGGCGGCGGTCTTGGCAACAACAGCGGGGCAGCCTCCGGACACCTTAGTTTTCTCAACAGCGGCATGGATTGGGTGAGCAGCAGCCGCAGCAACACGGGCACGGGGACGGGGACGACCAGTACCAGCAGATTCCAGAGCAGAGTTTTCCATAACGGCAATACGGGGACTCCTACAAGGAGGTTGCCTGACAGAAGCATGTCGCGGACGAGGAACCACATTTTTCTCAACAACAACAGGGGTTCGAGTTAGACCTCCCTGTCCAATAATAGCTGGGCAACTCCCAGTATCAGGAGCTTCCTCATCCACTATGTTACACACTAGCATAACCACACGAAGCCTAACATGCTGTTTCATCAACCCAATTAGCTGACTGTCACATGCTATGGGAACCCTGAAGCCTCGTTCATCAACGATGCTGAACCATGTAGTCTGCTCTGGCCTCATTTCAGCAAGTTCACGCACAGCAGCAACCAAACCAGGGACAGTGCATAACTGCACAGGCGCTACTTCCATCTTCAGATTCTGAACCTGTTTCCACGTGCTCTTCCCATGTGCTAACTTAATGAGGTAGCCGCAGATGGCCACCAGAACCGTGTATTTGGGTTCAGCGGAGATCCTAGTTGACAAAAAAGTGGAGACAAAAGATAAGAATTGTTTGTCAGTATCGTGCTGGCAAACAATTCTATGTTCGATATATCTATGTAATTTCAATAGCCAGCTAGCAGTTATAGGTAGTGCGAATAGCAAAGAGAAGAGTAGCTCACCCAAAATTAGCCAGAAGTACTTCTTCGTCGGCAAATGGATCTGACATCCTTCGCGCTGCTCAGCTCGTAAGCGGTAGAGGCGGGCTAGATCGTCGCAACGGCTGGCACGACATTCAGCATTAGAGCTCGGTAGCAGCTAATGACCCACAAGTATAGGGGGTGTGTCGCAGTATTTCCGAGGGAAGTGAAACCCAATTTATTGATTCGACACAAGGGGAGCCAAAGAATATTTATAAGCCTTAACAATTGAGTTGTCAATTTAGCTGCACCTGGAAACAATCTTGCTCACAGCAGTTTATCAGTAGCAACAGTTTTGTAGTAGGAATAGTAAAGTAACAGCAGTAGCAAAGCAAAGACAGTAGTAACGAAAGAAGTAAACAGTGGGATTCGAGTGCGGTAGGCATAGGGATGGATGGACGGGCGTTGCATGGACAAGACAATTCACATAGCAATCAGAACATAGGGCAATTGCAGATAAATAAGATAAAGCACCCAAGTACTAGACAATCCTAGCCATGTGTTCCATATATAGTCATACGTGCTCGCAATGAGAACTTGCACAACATCTTTTGTCCTGCCAGCCCGTTTGTAGCGGGGCCTCTAGGGAACTACTGGCAATTAAGGTGCTCCTTTTGATAGAGCACCGGAGCAAAGCATTAACACTCCGTGAACACATTTGATCCTCACATCAAAGCCATTCCCTTCCGGTTATCCCGATTTCTGTCACTTCGGGGCCATAGGTTCTGGACAACAACGTGTGTATACAACTTGTAGATAAGACCAGAAACAATACTATCACAATGAATCAATAATAAGTTCAGATCTGAAATCATGGCACTCAGGCCCTAGTGACAAGCATTAAGCACGACAAGTTGTAACAAAGTCATAAAGCACTAATAAAAGATACTAGGCTCCATGCCCTAACAATCTGATGCTATTACATGAACGATCTCATCCAATCCCTACAATCCCCATAGCCTACAGCGGGGGATTACTCACTCATAGATGGGGGAAACATGGATGGTCGATGGAGATGATGGTGAAGATCGATGGAGATGGCTCTGGGGGCACTTCCCCGTCTCGACAGGGTGCCAGAACAGAGACTTTCTGTCCCCCAAATCTCCCCTTCGGTGGCGGCGGCGCAGCGGAACTTTTTGTGGAAAAACGTCAAACCCCCCGAAGTTTTTAGGTCAGAAGGCTCCTTATAGGCGAAGAGAGAGGCCAAGGGGGTGCCTGCCGGGCCCACACCACCCCCTGGCGCGGCCTGGCCCGGCCCGCGCCACCAGGTGGTGTGGCCACCCCAGGGCTCTTCTCCGTCTCTTATTCTGGCTCCTGGAGTCTTCAGGTGAAATAGGATTTTTGGCATATTTTTTGGGATTTTTCCTGATAGTTGATTTTTTGCACAAAAAGTAGACACCAAGGCAATTCTGATGAAAACAGCGTCAGTCCGCATTAGTTGCATCCAAATCACACAAGTATAGAGGAGAAACAATAGCAAAAGTGTTCGGAATAGTAGATACGTTTTGGACGTATCAACTCCCCCAAGCTTAGCTTATTGCTTGTCCTCAAGCAATTCAGTTGAAAATTGAGTGCGATAAAAGAACTTTCACGAACACATTTGCTTCATATGATGTAAATATTCTCAGCAATGTGATCAACTACTTAGACAGTTCATAATAAAGAGTATGCAACTGAGTCTACTAAATAGTCATTGCAAGCTATGAAGAGATTGCAACTCAAGAATAATAAGTAGCATGAAGCATAAACATAAGCAACATTACAATCCTCATAGAAAGGTATGATGGAGTGGTATCTCGCTTACCTTTGATTAAAATGTCAAGGCACCTCTAAAGTTCAAGTGATGACTAGAAGATATCAAGGATACAAGCATCAAAGTCATAACACAAATAATCAAGTAATGGAACAAACACAAAGAATGACAACTATGCTCTCAAGAAGGTGCTCAAAGAATATGTGGAGACTCAACAAGTAGAAGAAAAAGGTTTTGAATGATTTTGAAAGGCTTCCAAATGCTGAAAGTATGGTACTCATTAGCTTTGAGCTCTCATTGCCCCTATCATAAGCATCTTTAAAGTGGTTAAGGTGAAAGTGAGGTCCAATCTGAGTTATATGCTTGATAGACTATAAACTGGAAATCCAAGTCCCTTGAGTACGAGGGCCGCTCCTCATGCTACTCAACTTTAGTTACCGGTAAGTTCTTGTCATCGTAAGTATGTGCGTATCATTGAGAACCGCCAATGGGGTACCCCTTGCACGATGATACGGAAGAATCCCCATATCAAAATGACAAGGCAAGCAGACAATGAGTATCTCAGCAATCTTCTTATTTACCATGGGAAAATGGTGCTTTTTTCTCTCTTTCCTCTTTTCATAAAACTATCTTTTTTCTTTTTCTCAATAGCTATCTCTCTCTTTTTTTAGAAGAAGAATGCTTCATAGATATCATTATGGTTACGCTGCAGGTTTCCACCATGTCAGCATGGATTAGACCAGCGGCCCAGGCGTTTCTCTAACACACATACATAACTCCATGGACTTACAAGCTCCCCTTTTACTTCACACCAACGACATCCGCAAACAAAAGATCAAGGTATCAACTGGGTATATATTTACAAGTGTTGAAAGCGTTCCCCATGACAGCACGGTTCTGCTAATCCCCAACCTATAATGTGCTAGCATATAACTTTCATGGAGAGTTCACAATGGTTCAGTTTTATTAAGTGCGGGAAATAAAGTGTGCCATCGTGAGAGCTTTACAAACTAACTTTCTCAAAACAAGCAAACATTTTATTCGGAAGAAAACAAGGCATAATGAATATACACGGGAGTAGCAAATGATGCTAATAGGTAGATATGGTGGACACTTTGGAAATATTTGGTTTTGGGAGTTGGGAACTTGAGTAAAATACTCAGTGGAAGTGGAGGCTAGCAATAGTAAGGGAGCGACAAACGAGAGAGCAATAGCTTTCATTATCATGCTTGCAACAAAACAAGACTACACATGGCATGAAAGTGATTCAAGATCCTCAAGGCAAAATAATTCATCGAGGCTTAAGTGATTATTACAGTCATGTGCATGCGTGAGCATGTGCCAAGTTAATCAAATGAAACATTCAGAGGAGGATACCACGGTGTCATACCAATTTATGAAAAGAGTAATGCAAGCAAACATTCATGAGACATGCTACAAACTATTAGCGAGCTGGAGCTAATCATAAGAAAGCAAGAACTACTAAGCATCCAAAGAAAACATACACTCTACATGAACGGACAAAGCATGCCCACAGTGATGAGTATATGTACAAAAATTAAACAAATAGAGTTCGTTACCAGCCTCTTACCGTGCCTCAAGTTGTCATTAATCCTCATTATTGCTCTTCACTTGTGTGGCTTGAATAATAATAGGAAACCAATATTCCACTGAGAACTGCCGAACCCTATAGCAAACTCACAAAAACCAAAGAAGAACGACAAATATTTTTGGTGTTTTCGATTTTTAAACAAGAACCAAAAGGGAAAAACAAACAAAGCAAAATATTTTTGGGTTTTTTGAATAGTTCTAACAAAGCAAAAAGGGAAAAGAAAATGAACCAAGGCAAAAAAGAAGAAGCAAACCAAAGAGAAACAACAAAAATATTTTTGGTCTTTTTGTGTTTTTAGAAAGCAAAAGCAAAGAAGAACGAAAACTAAAAAGAGAACGAAAACGTGAATATACAAACTATCGACGCAACATGATATGGAGATGAGTGCGGTCTCGGCATACCTCCCCCCAAGCTTAGGCTTTTGGCCTAAGTGGGTATCAATCCCAAGCTGTCCAGGATGAAGTGTCAGCGTGGTACGACGAGGAGGTACCCTCGTCCTAGTGCGAGCTCGAGTACGTCCCTCCATAATGCGCGGAGTAATCATAGGAGGGCACATCCTCCTGGTGCTGCTCATGGAAACCCAGCAAGTAAAGCTGCTCGTCCTCCTCCTCCTTGGAGCGCGACCATGGTCTCCTGTGAACACTAAACAAATCAGGATGTGGCAAAAGTATCTCCCTCTCATCCCCATCAGTGAAAAGCATCCTATATACTAGGTTGTTCAAATTAGAGCTAGCAGTGACAATGATGAGTTTTCATGGCAACAAGGTCAAGCCTCTGTGGTGCCAGCATAGCATCATCGGGATCCACTGAAAGACCTAATGCATTTACCATGCGCGATGCAATGATGCCCCCATAGATAGGCCCCCTAGCAGCTAGGCGACGAGCAATAAGCGAGCCAAGATTGTACCGAGTATCATTGTTGAGTGCAGCAGCAAGGAAAGCTAAGTGATAGTTGGAGATATTACTAGTGTTCTCCCTACCCAATACACTAGTGGCAAGATAATATGCAAAGTATCTAAGAGCAGGGAGTTGGATATTTCTTATCTTTCCGCGCTGTGCCACGCGGTCATCATCATTGGTCACCCCTCGGTAAAGCTCCAACAAATCAGCGGTTTGCCCTTGAATTTTCTTCACGGTCCCTGTCATACGCACACCTACAATACTGCAAAATCTCTCCAAAGGCATGGTGAAGGGCATATCATAGATTTTAAAAGAGACAGTAGATTGATAGGGTGTGTTAGTAAATGAGAAGATCTCAACAAAAGTTTTGGTGAGCATAGCGTATTGTGCACTCTCATCTTGCATATAAGAGGTCAAACCAACCCTCTCAATCAGTAGCAAGAAATCATCAAGAATACCTGCAGCCTACAAGAAAGTAAAACAAGGAAAAGAGGATGGGTGAGCATATCCATCATCCCTTTCACTGCCAATGTGTGTTGCAATGAGGTCTTCATTGTATGATGGCCTAGCTTGAGAGGCTGTTCTTGAGGGCCTCGACCTCCTAGGTGCATCACTCTCAAATATCTCTCCGACAGTATGGTTGTTCATGCTTGGTATTCTGAAATTTAAACACCTATTAAACAAGTGATTGCAAAGTAAATATAATGAAGGATTCTACTCATAGGGACTTGCAAGAGGCCTAAACATGCATCAAAACTATATCTCTAAGCATCAAACAAGCTTACAAGCTCTCAAAACCAGTCACCTACAGGAGGAAAATACTCAACATATAATCCACTAAACACAAATCTACTTGGACAAGGGGAGGAGTCACATACCAGGGAAAAAATGATCCAAATTTCCGCAAGAAAGATGGGCTGACCAAGGATATCGAAAAAATCGAGAGCAAGCGCAACAAGAACACGATTTTGAGCTATGAACTAGAGCTTACTCGGGAGAGAGAAGAAAGTGGCATGTGAAAGAGGTAGTGGGGGGCCAGGGGTGGCCCACACCAGGGCATGGCGCCACCACATGGTGTGCCTGCCTGGTGGCCCCCCCTGGTACCTACCAGGTACTCCTCTGCCCCTTTTTCACGTAAAAATTTAATATGAATTTTTTGGAATTTTTCGAGACACTTTTTTTGGGCATTTTACAGGAATAGAAGAATGATTTTTCTGACAGACAGATTTTTTTTTCTTTTGGAAAAATGATGTAAGGACAAAACAAGGCTAGGACTACAGAAGTTCTAGCATGCAAGAAACTAACAACACAAAGAAAACTAAACGAAAGAAAAAACTAAAATGCAAAGGATAGAAATAAACGGAGATAATCATAATGAAAACATTGTTTTGCTCAATGGAATCCTTTTGTTAGCAAGGTTGATCAAGTCTTGCTACCAAAACAATTGCAAATGAGACAAAACTTTGTACTTCACTAATGATTATGTTACCTCAACCTTGATAGCAATGGTCCCAATCATAATAGTTTCAAATTTTTCTCTTGGTATGGGACAATATATTTCTCCAACTTGGATGCCTTCAACATGTTCAATTGAATTCAGACCATAAGTCCTTTCAATCTTCTTGGGGAAATAGACACTATGTTCCTTGTCATTAACATTGAAGGTCACCTTTCCTTGATTACAATTAATAATAGCTCCTGGAGTATTAAGAAAAGGTCTCCCAAGAATAATAGACATATTATCATCCTCAGGCATTTCAAGTACAACAAAATCAGTTAATATCAAGCAATTGTGAGCCACCTGAATAGGTACATCCTCACATATACCCACAGGAGTAGTGGTAGATTTATCAGCCATTTGTAAAGATATATCAGTTGGTAACAATTTTTCAAGCTGAAGCCTCTTATAGAGAGAGAAAGGCATAACACTAACTCCTGCTCCCAAATCACACAAAGCAGTTCTAACATAACTGTGCTTAATAGAGCAAGGGATAGTTAGAATCTCTGGGTCTCCAAGTTTCTTAGGAACCTTACAATTCAAAGAATAGTTAGCAAGCAAAGTAGAAATTTCTTCATTAGGGATCTTCCTTTTATTCGAGACAATGTCCTTCATATACTTTGAGTAATGAGGCAATTTAATAGCATCAGTCAAAGGAATTTGCAAGAATAAAGGCTTCATCCACTCACAAAACTTATTATAGTGTTCATCTTCCTTTGACTTGTGTTTCTTATCAGGGAAAGGCATAGGTTTTTGGACCCAAGGTTCTCTTTCACTACCATGTTTCTTAGCAATAAAATCTTCTTTGGTGTATTTAGTAGTTTTAGTGTGGTTTTCAGGTTCTTCTTCAACTTTTTCTTCATTAGGAACTTCATTTTCTTCATTACCACTTTCAGTTTCAGCATCAGAGATAGATATACTTTTAGGATCTATAGCAGGTTCAGAGGGTTCTACAACAGTTTTATGTTTCTTTTTCCTTTTCTTACGAGTAGAACCACTATTTTCAGCTTGTTGAGAATCCTGCTCAATTCTTTTGGGATGCCCCTCAAGATATAGAGGATCCTGGGTAGCAGCACCACTTCTAGTTCTAATTTCATAAGCATGTTTTTCTTTAGCAGCATTAACCAGCAAGTTGTTTTGCACTTTAACGAGTTGATCTATTTGGGTTTGAACCATTTGAAAGTGTTTAACAATCATTTTAACATCATTAGAGGTTCTTTCCACAATATCTTTCAACTCAACAATAGCTCTAGTGTTTTCCATTAGATGATTTTGCACCCTTTTGTTAAAGTTATCTTGTTTAACAATAAAGATATCAAATTCTTCCAAGCATTGATCAGGAGGTTTTAAGTAAGGGATATCACCTTCATCAAAGTGTTGGAGAGAGTGTACCTCAATAGTGGATGAGTAGGGAATAGGCTTACATAATTCTTCTATAGGAGTTAAATTCTTGACATCTGCAGCTTTAATTCCCTTCTCCTTAAGACATTTCTTAGCTTCCTTCATCACTTCATCATTTAATTCAATAACTCCCCTCTTCTTTGATGTTGGAATAGGCATAGGAATAGATGGTTCAGGTACAATTACTTCAGGTATAGCTTGTTTAGGAGGAGTCCAATCTTCATAATTCTTGCTTATTTTAGCCATTAATTCCTCAGCTTCCTTTGGAGTCCTATTCCTGAAAACACAATCAACACAACTATCTAGGTATGTCCTAGATTCCTCAGTTAGTCCATTATAAAATATATCAAGAAGCTCATTCTTAGGTAATGGACTTCCAGCCGGCGCATGAATCAAAGCACAAAACCTTCCCCAAGATTCGGGCAATACCTCTTTTTCTCTCTGCAAAATAGCATGTCTAGACCCACAAGTATAGGGGGTGTATCGCAGTATTTTCAAGGGAAGTGAAACCCAATTTATTGATTCGACACAAGGGGAGCCAAAGAATATTTATAAGCCTTAACAATTGAGTTGTTAATTCAGCTGCACCTGAAAACAATCTTGCTCACAGCAGTTTATCAGTAGCAACAGTTTTGTAGTAGGAATAGTAAAGTAACAGAAGAAGCAAAGCAAAGACAGTTGTAACAAAACCAGTAAACAGTGGGATTCGAGTGCGGTTGGCATAGGGATGGATGGACGGGCTTTGCATGGACACGACAATTCACATAGCAATCAGAACATAGGCCAATTGCAGATAAATAAGATAAAGCACCCAAGTACTAGAAAATCCTAGCCATGTGTTCCATATATAGTCATACGTGCTCGCAATGAGAACTTGCACAACATCTTTTGTCCTGCCAGCCCGTTTGCAGCGGGGCCTCTAGGGAACTACTGGCAATTAAGGTGCTCCTTTTGATAGAGCACCGGAGCAAAGCATTAACACTCCGTGAACACATGTGATCCTCACATCAAAGCAATTCCCTTCCGGTTATCCCAATTTCTATCACTTCGGGGCCATAGGTTCCGGACAACAACGTGTGTATACAACTTGTAGATAAGACCAGAAACAATACTATCACAATGAATCAATAATAAGTTCAGATCTGAAATCATGGCACTCAGGCCCTAGTGACAAGCATTAAGCACAACAAGTTGCAACAAAGTCATAAAGCACTAATAAAAGATACTAGGCACCATGCCCTAACAATCTGATGCCATTACATGAACGATCTCATCCAATCCCTACAATCCCCATAGCCTACAGCGGGGGATTACTCACTCATAGATGGGGGAAACATGGATGGTCGATGGAGATGATGGTGAAGATCGATGGAGATGGCTCCGGGGGCACTTCCTCGTCCCGGCAGGGTGCCAGAACGGAGACTTTCTGTCCCCCGAATCTCCCCTTCGGTGGCGGCGGCGCAACGAAACTTTTTGTGGAAAATCGTCAAACCCCCCGAAGTTTTTAGGTCAAAAGGCTCCTTATAGGAGAAGAGAGAGGCCAAGGGGGTGCCTGGCGGGCCCACACCACCCCCTGGCGCGGCCTGGCCTGGCCTGCGCCACCAGGTGGTGTGGCCACCCTAGGGCTCTTCTCCGTTTCTTATTCTGGCTCCTGGAGTCTTCGGGTGAAATAGGATTTTTGGCATATTTTTTGGGATTTTTCCTGATAGTTGATTTTTTGCACAAAAAGTAGACACCAAGGCAATTCTGCTGAAAACATCGTCAGTCCGCATTAGTTGCATCCAAATCACACAAGTATAGAGGAGAAACAATAGGAAAAGTGTTCGGGAAAGTAGATACGTTTTGGACGTATCAGCAGCGAGTAGGCGCAGCAACTTGGTACCGGAAGTCAAATGCCCGAAGAGATCATTCTGGTTGGAGAGGGGATTTCGACGCTGCCGGTGCTAGGGTTCATGCGAAAGGAGGGAGGGAGTGGATTTGTGAATTTGGTCAACGCACCATGCTCCTTTAGTGTCTCGTTTCGCCTACGTGGTTGCTGCGTTGGCGCTTGCATCACGAAAATATTACTGACATGAGGGTCCCGACCGTCTACTTCACGGGGCAGTTTCACGAAATGTTTGGATTTGGTAGGGGTGAGATGAGTTTGCATCGAAATGTCCCCTCTCGGTAGTTGGCGGCCCAACTTTTCGAAACGCGGTAATTTCAGGGAACTTAAGTACTGCCATGCGTTGGCCTGCCAACTTTGGTACTACAGACAAACAAGCCCGCCACCACCGTAGACCACTCTTAGTCACCGTGTGAGGAATCGACGATGCATGCTGGAAATCGACGCCACCGTCACCGTTTGCTCCGACTCCGGCCGTCGCCATTGCCGCTGCTTCCGAGCTCCTCCGGCCTCGTCGACCCGTCCGTCGTCTTCGTGGTTAGCCGTTGGTCCTCCAGGACCTCTCCTTTCTCTCTCTCGCTCCGCTTCGTTTTGTCGCCGCACGCCACTGTCCGCCGCCATCGGACGCCATCGTAGACGACGCTCCGATGACCAATAAGGGGCGGCGCGACCACCGTTAGCTTCCTCGCGACGCGCTTGTTCGAACCTGACCTTCTGCGTGTTCCAGCAAGCCCTCTAGTGCCGCTAACCACCGCCGGCCGACGTGCCCTCCGGTGAGCCCATGTGGCGCCAAGGTGGCGCTCATGTGGCCCTGACGTGGGCGTCGAGCAAGCTCTGCCAGCGTGGCAGCCCGACGTGGCCCTGGCCCCACTCATCAGTCACTATGGGTAGGCGCTGCATCAGTGAGAAAAGGTTCCCCAGCCCTAGGTGACGTCAGCCTTCCCCTATGGTGACGCAATAAAGGTTTAATAATTGTTTTAATAATTTCAGAAAAAGGATAAATCTTATAAACTTAATAAGTAATTATTTATAAGTCAGAAAAATACAAATAATATATCAAAATGCTCAGAAAAATGAGATCTACACTTTACCATCAATATCATGCATTGTTCAACAACTTTAATCACAAGTTTAATTAGAACAACAAATGAACCCCCGTAGGTGATTCGAGGGTCTCTCCTGTATTTGGGTTTGGACCCCTCGAATCCCGCTTAAATTTCCAAGCATGCTATAGGATTTCATTACAATACTAATTAACTTGTCATATCATCATCTTTGCTTGAGCATTGCATCGATGCCATGTGTTGATTGCTGTTCCCCCTTTCTTTCCTGTGTTTGCTTCTTCCCAGTAGAATACGATATCGAGATCAAGATCGAAGACCAAGATCAACACCATCGAAGATCGAGTGCATAGTGTTTTGCATTATTTGCATTATAATAACTTGCACATCATAATTTACAGATACTATGGATCCAACACAACAAGATACTATGATTCCAGAACATCAGGAAAACATCCTGCATGGAATGATCTGCGAAAATGAAGATATCAATATCGATGTCACCAGTGAGTTTCTGAACGATTACGGTCAGGGAGATGAGTCTCTCAACCAAGGATACGGCTCCGGTGAGGTAGAAGCCGAAGCCTAGGACATGGGAGAAGATGATGAGGGAGAAAGCGACGGCTCCGATGGAACCTTAAATCCCACAAACACCGACGAGGTATATATATGTATTTTTGTAATTAAAATGATCTTGTCTATATATACATGCATATATTAACACTCTTCCTTCTTTTAGCCCTCCGGATCGAGAACTTCTTCCGTAAGAACGAAACGAGGCCCAGCAAAAAAACTTGGATGACACTGTGAGGTATAGGATCGAAGTGGTCGGTGTAGATGGCGAACCGCTGCTCCCGTCGATGTCGCAAGAAAATTTGTCAAGCAATGCAGAGTTCTTGTGAGGGACTACATCCTGATTACCGTTCAAGAATGGAATCGGCCAAGCGGCGGTGGAGTCCCATATGTCGGCGAGAACACCAAAGATAAGCTTTTTGACAAGCTCATGATTAATTTCCTCCTACCGATGCCAGATGTGAATCCAGATGAGGAGGAGAGAGCAAGAATGGAGCTTGTGCAAAGAGTCAAGAAGTTTGCTCTCATCAAGATGGCTGATGCATTCAAGAACTGGAAGAAGAAACTGTACAATAACTTTGTCAAGGTATAGAAGACTCCGGATTTCACTCAAGGCGGCTATGCTAAGTTAAGACACAAGTGGGAGGATTTTGTGAAGTACAAGACATCGGAGAAAGCTAAGGAAAGGTCTAGAATAAATACAGAGAACGCTGCTAAGAAAGTGTACCATCATAACATGGGGCATGCTGGCTATGCTGGTTCCATGCCTAAGTGGGATGCACTTGAGGTCAATTACATTGTTGCCGGGATCAGAGCAGAGCCCGCAACATGGACACCACGGGCGAGAAACTGTTTTTACGGCCATGGGGGCACGTTGGACAAAGAAGGGAGGGAAATATATAATCAGAAACACAAAGATGATCCCCTACTGCCCATAGACGATATTAGAAATGCAGTAGATGATGTTGCAGCGGGACGGTTCATTCCCGATAGAGAGAACGACGAGCTCACACGCGCCCTTAAAAATCCTGAACACGAAGGACGAGCACGAGGCACACCAGGCTCCAAGTCGTGGAAGGTTGCCTTCCCTACGGGAAATGAAGAGATATCCCGATAAAAGCCATTAGAGGAGAAAGGAAAGGGAGGCAGCTGAGAAAGTGGCCGCTGCAGACCGGCTGCGTAATGTAGAAGAAGCATTAAAGTGGCACCAGGATCAACTCGACAGACTTAGCCAGCAAGGTACTAGCGGCCAATCTTAGCGGCACGTGGTAGAAGCTGCACTCCAGGGTACCGGCGCCCTATCGAATAAGAAAAGCAGCATCGCTTCCACACAGCTCCATGATGTTGATGATGATGCACCAACAACATCTCTTCCTAAATGCTACCTAGTGGATGATATCACGGAGAGCACATCTTGTGTGCTAAAGGTGCAGGTCAGGAACTTAAGGGTGACGGCGGCGGTTGGCGTGGCTGTACCAATTGCGCCTAACCCAACTTGGCATTGCAGACTAGTTCCAAAAGGGTACGCTGTCGTCACGGTGGATGATGTGAAGGAGGATTTTGAGGAGCTGAAGCTAGACCACCCTGCAGGGGAAGATATGGAGCTGACTCAACTAGGAGAACCCAAAGGGGGGACTATTCTATGGACAAAGGAGCGCATCATGCTTCCAAATTATGTGCCGTGAAGGCCAACCACTCCTCAGAGCAGCAATCCACCTTCACCGCCACCTCACCATTCTCTAGCGCAACTGTCGCCTTCACCGCCTCACCACTCAACACAACCGTCTCCATCGCCGCCTCAGCCATCTCCGCCGCCATGTCAGCCGTCTCCGTCCCCTGAGCCTCAGAGACAAAAGTGGAAGTATACAAAGAGGGGCAACACCACCAGCACCAGCAAGAGCACGTTCTGATCACTGAAACATAAGCTATCGCCCCTCCCAAAAGTACCTCATAAGAATATGAAGAAGCTACCTTGCGAGAAGACAGATGAGGAAACTACTGCGGCCGCAGATGCCCATTATGAAAAGTGGAAGATTGACATGGCTAACAAGAAAAAGCCGATAGAGCCATTCTTCCCGGTCACCGCATAAGATAAAGCCAAAGCAGCCGCGCTTAAGATTCAGCTTCACCAACCCATAGCGCTCACATCAGACTACAATCGCTCTATTACCAAGTCGGCTGAGGCAAAAGAGCGAAGAGTCGGGAAAGAAGTTGCCCAGCTCGGACAACAGAAAAATCAATCGATCGAACCGCTCAAAGTTGACGATACCAATGAGTGGAGAGCCCAGGAGCGGCATGATCCGAACATTGATCCAGAGTTTGTTCCACTGTACGGAGAAAAGGCCCAATTATATGGACTGTCTATTACTGAGTACATGAGCCGTATGCATGAGTTCGAGGGGTACCAATAAACAGCATTCGTGTACCAGTACGGGGCTCCTCTTGTCAAATCCGAGTTAGTCAAAGATCTACCAACAAAAATGCGAAGATTGCATAACTGGTACATGCAAGCCTGTGCTGAATCCAAAAACTAGATCTATGCTGCATATAAACACCACCATTATGGCCATGGAGATGGCTTCCTACTGATCGAATTTCCAGAATTATTTCAGTTTTACCAACAAGACACCCTCGACAAAACTATCATCAGTGTCTATTGTTGAAATTAAGTCTTTCTAGCTCAGATCATTCATTGCTTGTATAATCTTACTCATCTCTATACTAATTATATATGAAGAATGAAGATTCTCGAATGCAACAAAGGACAAATCTATGACCTTGGGTTTGTTGACTGCAATTTCGCTCATGAATTTACTCCAAAAACGAAACCCAAAGAGACAGCGGATAACTTGCTACAAGCGTTGAAGCATTTCAGCAACAGAAGGGAAATACTATTTCCTTAGAACGCTGGGTGAGTGTTACTATCTTGTACACATTCTATTTTCGCTTACTCGATGTTAAGCGTATTTTGTTAGTGTGTCCAGCTTCCACTATATTCTGTTAATCATTGTTGTTGACACCGGAGTAGTCAAAGTCCTGGACTCAAAACACACAGCATTAGAAAAGTGGGCGAACATGCAGGAATGCCTCTAGAAGGCTTGGAAACGATTCACCACCAAAACTAGGGGTGTTTGGAAGCCAGAGCTTACATTTCAACTATTGACTGTAAGTACTACTTGCTAGATCCACGCATCTCTTTGATTCTAGTTTCAATACCACCATTATCATGCTTGATTATTATTTTGATTGAACTCCGTTCTTGTAAAGTGCTTGAGGCAGGAAGCCGGGAATAACGTATGTGGATACTATGTCTGTGAGTTCATTCGCAAGACGACCAAAGAGAAGGGTGCAGACCGGAACATCAAAAAAATTGAAGTACGATAAACAATAATCACAACTTTATTTTATTACCACCAATTGTGTTTAGTTCATTCATATATATTGATCCCCTTCTTTAAATTAGATCGAACGGATGCGGGACGGTCTTCTATCACAAGAACGCGTGAAAGCAATTCAAGAGGAAATTGCCGGATTCTTGTTAGAACAAGTCATAGATCCGAAAGGAGAATACTATTACCCGCTTCATTTGGAAGGGTGAAGTGTAAAAAAGAAGATGTAAATTAGATCAAATTCGTGTGAGTACCGTTTGTAATTATAATATGTTTCGACCAAGAAGACAGATAAGACGGTGTATAATATATTTGTGATCATGCATGATGTCTAATATATATATATCGTGGTTTCATTATTGTTGTATATATGTAGTACCATTAAATTGAATACAAAACACCAAATAAATAAATAAATAAACCCTGCCGCGTCACAAAAATAGCCCGAAAATCCTGCCGCGGCACAAAAATAGTCTGAAAATCCTGCCGCGGCATAGAGACCAACGATCCCGGTTCGTGCCACGAACCGGGACCAGTGATCCACCCCCCCTCGTCTCTCGCGCTCCCACGTGGAGACACATTGGTCCCGGTTTTGTTCCACGAACCGGGACCAATGATCCACCCCCCACTCGTCGCGCGCCCGACCACGTGAAGACCCATTGGTCCCGGTTCGTGCCCGAACCAGGACCAGCATTAGTCCCGAGTGATTGGTCCTAGTTCGGAAATCGGGACCAATGGCCCTTATGAACTGGGACTAGAGGCCCTTTTTCCACCAGTGTGTACGATATAAGATATCATTATTGAATATTAATATATCAGTAGTAAATTTCTTGTTTCGTTCTTTTTAAAAGAAAATACAACCATCTAGTTTAACAAATAATGTTATCAGGATTCTTCGCCTGTTTCAGACTGCAAGAAAGACATGAGAAGGAATGAGCAGGCGCATACTTGATACAATTTCATAACTCCGGTTAACTGATAATCGGAAGATTGTAACTTTAGTTCCCTGCCAAAGAAGTAAAACTTCAGTTTACAAATTAAAATCATATACCAATAGTAGAAAAGGGGCCTTTGGTCCAGTCCCCAAAGCCATTCATCTCGGTTCGAATAACAAATCGGGACCAATGCCAGGCATTGGTCCCGGTTCATGCCGCCAGGACATCGGTCCCGGTTCATCCCGGGGTATTGCTCCCGGTTCATAACAAATCGGGATAAAATGTTTTTTGCAAGAAAACGTTATAAAAACTTCAGATGGCCGCCATTTGTGCATACGATGTCGGAAAAAATCGTATAATATATCAAAATTATCGACAAAAAATTACGGTACCGATGCCAACAGCCTTCAGTCATTTGCTATTTTTTTAGATTTTTGAAATTCCAAAAGAGTCAAAATTTAGATTTTTAATTTTTCTAAAAAAATTCAAAAAAATAAAAAATGACATATTTGGATTCCTCACATTTTTCTAATAATAATGGACATATTATTTGTGGAATTTCGATTTATGGATTTAAAGATATGAATTATGCCATATTAAATGAATTAATGCAAAAATAATAATAAAACATATTTTATTTCTAAAATTATTCAATATTGGCATTACTTAGTCATTTATGTACATTAAAATAATGTTTGTAACTCAAATTATAAGAATGTGTGACTCAGAAGATACATGGGTTAATATCATTAACAACATAGTATAGACATAAGGTTACAAGTGGTACATAGGAAGGGGGAGGAGAAAGAACCAAGATGTTAAGCGTGCTAGGGGTGGAGTAGTGTGAGGATGGGTGACCGACCGGAAAGTTTAACCAAACATTGGAATTTGACCAAAAACTAAGTGTGATTGAGAGGCTTTGAGTAAGAGATTAAACAGCCTAAAAATTTATAGATTCAAAAAAAATTGGAATTTTTTTTCAAAAATACAAATTGTTTCTTGAATTTTTTTTTAGAAAAGACCTTCGGTCCCGGTTCATGCCACGAACCGAGACCAAAGGTCCTACTGCAAGCGCACGCGACGACAGGCCACGTGGAGACCCATTGGTCCCGGTTCGTGCTAGAACCAGGACCAGCATTGGTCCCGAGTGATTGGTCCCGGTTCAAAAACCAGGACCAATGGCTCTTATGAACCAGGACCAAAGGGGGGCTTTTCTACTAGTGTACGATATTACCAGTTTACGATACTAATCTCTTTTTTTGACTCTCGCCTTCAAACTTTATTAACTAGGTGAAACAAATTCTGACTAGACGGCCTCAATCAGAAACCCAGGAGTTACATCAACGTTTTTATAGCAGCACAGTTTAAGCTAAGGGCTTCTCTTGCACATAAATGAGCAACTGAATTCGCCTCCCTTCTAGCAAAGAGAAATTTGAAACCCTGGAAAAACCCTACTAACTCCTTTATTTCCTCCACTATATGGCTACCTACTGATTTATTTGTTTCTTCCTTGTTCCACATCGACACCACCATCTGGCAGTCCGTCTCTAGAACCACTCGAGTGAATCCTCGAGACTTACCAACTACATGCATCCCTGCATGCCAGGAGTTCAATGATCAGTGGATCCTGGATCATGTCGTACCGTCGACACTCTCTCTTCCGTAGGTAGCCCAGCTGATCGCGCACCACCATGCTTGCGCCCGCTACCCCATGGCTGCTATCGATGGCACCATTAGAGTTAACTTTCACCCATCCTTCCTCCGGGGCCTCCACTTTTGCCTCTCTCGCTCCACCGGCTTCTCCTGTGTAGGCAGGTCCAGCGAGCGAATCAGTTCTTCGACGAGCTCAATTGCCCGCCTTGGTTGGTATGCTACCTTCCCGTGAGTGTACTTGTTTCTGCTCGTCCATATTGCCCACATCACTGAGAAAAACAATTGTGGCATTCTTCCGACTCAGAGGTCCAGGATCCAGAATGTCCATGGACCATGACGCCAGGTGTAATTTCAGCTGCTTCAATCTGAACTGAACTTCAGCGGCCTCCCAAAACGAAACTGCATGCTCACACTGGATCAAGCTATGATATAGTGTTTACGAAACTAATCTCATTCGTGGAACTTTTCAAGTTTACGAAATAAATCTAAATGCACAATTAACATGGGACCTATCTGTACCCTACTGAGTGGAGTAACTGAAACATGGCAACGCCATTGAGACATTAGCACATAAGTTTCTTCCATTTGAAATCAAGAGGTGTAGTCAGCATATAAGAATCGATGCTTTACTGTTGATGGGAAGTAAGATCTCAATAACTAATAGGAGCTATGAGTTACTTGCCACTGTATAGAAGATTCAGAATAACGATTTCCAATGATCATTAGGCGAAGTCGGGCTCCTTCATCTCTCTTGAATCTTTCTGTCTCAATCTCTCTGTCGGTTCCATACAACCCTGAGTCACGCAACCACGGGCTCCGGGCCGGTTGCCCCGCGGCTTATCTACTCAGGGGACCGGGGAGGCCTTCCCGGGAAGACTCGAGGGTCCTCTTCCCGGATCAGAAGTGCCCCCGGAGACAAAGACCGACAGCTGGCCTGCAACACCGTACCAGCTGTAGACTATCCACTGATCTAGCAGAATAGTCAAGACCACGCAATGCTCTACGGCAGTGGTCACCCAACGCGTGGCTGACATGCACTCGAGGTTTCACCGCCACTTGGATATTTAACCGGGACACCACTCGGGTCCCGCCAGCACCCCCGACGACAACCCCGTCTAGGGTGAACCACCTATGATATCCAGACACATTGCTTAATAGGATTAATAGGATACTCATACCAACAAGTTGTAACTTCTTTTCCGGAAGCTCATTCGAAATGAACTCTAAGGTTAAGCGTGCTTGGCCTAGAGAAATTATAGGATGGGTGAACGACCATGAAGTGGGTACCGGGTGCGCACGAGTGAGGACAAAGTGCGCAGAAAAGACTAGTGTTGGTCTATGGGCTAGTCTGGATATCCTATTAAGTTGCCAGGAGTGACACCCCTGGGGTCTAGTGGACGGGGTGGTACAAGTGGTATCCGAGTCGATCCTCGCGGTTAAAAGGGTGTGTGCGGGTTAGTGGTGGGACATGTGGAGCATGGCACATGTGTCGACATTGGACACACTGACGTGTTCCAAGAGGAGATGTTCCTAGGGTGTGCTTGATCGATGAGGGCATCGATCTTCTAAAGGGTGGGTGTATGTGAGATCCAGGCACATGGTTTTATAGGATTGATAGGATACTCATACCAACAAGTTGCAACTTCTTTTCTGGAAGCTCATTCGAAAAGAACTCTAAGGTTAAGCGTGCTTAGCCTAGAGAAATTCTAGGATGGGTGACTAACCGGGAAGTGCGTACCGGGTGCGCACGAGTGAGGACAAAGTGCGCAGAAAAGACTAGTGTTGGTATGTGGGGCTAGTCTAGATATCCTATGAAGCTTCCAAGAGTGACACCTCTGGGGCCCAGTGGACGGGGTGTTACACCACCCGGGGGAAAGGGCCCGAGAAAGTCAAGACAAATCCTAGTCTGCCACCGCCCGGTAACCGACACACGATACCGGAGCAGGACTGGTAAGACACGTTGCGAATCAATGGCGACGCTTGGCTGAGCCCTTGTCACCGTGCGAGCTCCGACCCCTATGGTGACCCCTTACCCGTATAAAAGAGGCCCAGGTCGGTCAAGAAGAGGGGGGAAAGATAAGTGTAAAATTGTGTGGTAATCAGATACTAGATAGTTGTAGGACATAGGGATTGATCACATAGAACCTGAACCTAGGTAAAAACACTGTGTCCCTCTCTGTGTGATTATGTTTGTCTAGCTCATCGATCAAGCTCGCGAGGCACTGCGCTCCTGGCCGAACAATAAAGGGGGACTCATACCCCCGGTTGTCGTGGTGGTGTCACGGCAGATGCCATGGATAGGCTAAAGGTGGGGACTAATACACGCTAGGGGAATCCAGGGAGGGATAGTGAAGTTATTCACCACAAAGATGTTTATATTGCTCTGTCTCCAAGATTACAAGTGCTCCTTGAGCTGTATTGGCGAGGGGAGGAAGAAGGAGCTCTCTTACTCTCATCCACAGATAGCACCTAAAACCCTAGCACCAATAGAGAAAACCCAATCAACTAGAGATCAACCAACCCCTTCTACTGAAACCCTAGCCCCTCTTTTATAGAGGGAGCTCGGGCTCTGCCTAGGGCATACGTGGAAGCATATTCCTAAGAATATGCTTCCCCCCAAAGTAGCAAGCCGACCGGGGTGCTTTTCCCTTGCTTTAGCTACGTGAGCCTCTGCGGCGCCTGCGTCAGCCGACATGGGCGTCGTCACCCTTGTCAGCCACGCCCCGGTGGTCCTGTCCTTGCTTGCTTCGCTCAGGTAGTGCGTACCAGGGCTTCTTTTGACCAGCGAGATTCCTTCCTTCTCCTGGAAGCTAGATATGGCCCGGATCATGGTTGATCCGGCCACACCTGTTCCTGCATACAAGTAAAACATGCACTTCCGACTTAATGCTTAAGTCGGATGAGACTTAGTTAGGCGAACGCCCCCGGTCCGGGTTACCCCGTGATTCGGCCTGCCTTGAGGTGACCCGGCCAGCATCCGCTTTGACCTTGCCGAACCTCGGCTAACTTGGCCTTTATACCTCGGCGTGACCCTACCCGGGGGTATCCCCCCAACACCGGTGTCGAAAACAGTGACACAACATCTAGCGTGCTAGGTAGGGGACACACTTCTACGAGCGACCACCATTGGCGACTTGACCCTCCTTCCACACATGGCGATGTGAAGTCGGAGGGGGCGTCGACCATGTGCGGTCGGTGGAACTAAACAAGCAAGAAGGATCACACACATCCTTCATCAGACCAGGCGCGATGGGATCTGCCTTGCATTCCTCACCACCCCCACTCACCCCTGGCGACAGTGGTTAAATAGCGCAAGGGCGCGTCCCTTAGGAGTTTCCTCCCTCTGCGCCCCTTTGCCCGTTGCCCTTTTCCTTCATCTTCCTCGCGACCGCGCCGCCGCCAGTGCACCAAATAACAGTGTCGCCGCCGCGCTTCTCTGTCGCACCTCTGCGTCGGTGCCACCGCGACACAAATCTCTCGCCACGGGTCCTCGTCAATCCCGGCCATTGTCCCCCGCCGCCTCTAGCGCCACCGAGGGCCTCGAGGACCAGATGACGGAACAAGAACTCATCGTTGCTGAACAGGAGAAGGAGGAGGACGCCGCGGCGGCGGACCGCGGTGCGTGGGCCAGCTCCTGGGTCTGCCAGGACGACCTGGACTGGTTCTACCGGACCAGACGCATCCCCGCGGGCGTTGCCGCTCATCTCGCCTCCGCCGAACTGGCTCCCTCACCCAATCCGGGGGAATTCGTCATGTTCTTGTCTCACTTTCAACGGGGCTTCGGGCTGCCGTTGAGCGATTTCTTCCAGGATTGGCTCAGTACCTACCAGCTCCAGCCGCACCATCTTCCAGCCAATGCCATTACTTCTCTCTCTGCCTTTTATTCTACGATCAAAGGCTACACCGGACTATGGCCCACGAAGGAGCTGTTTTCGACCTTCGTCGCAACGTCATCCCAGACATCCACGCCGATCCGGAGGATAAGCGGCTCACTCAGTTCGGAGCGGCTTCCATCTCACCCCGGAGCTTTTCCGTTTTCCCCCGGGTCACTGGGTTAGAGTCCTACAAAGGGTGGGCCCGGACCTTCTTTTACGTCCGGAACATAGGCACCGAAGATTTAATCCGGCTGCTCCCATATACCCCGGGTCCACCTAACCCGGATCTGTGGGACGCCGTCCCCAAGAAGCCCACGGCCCTGGCCAACCAGGTCAACAAAAGGTTCGCGGAGCTGAAGGAGCTCGGGCTACGCAACGAGGATGCCATGATCACTTTCGTTCGTAACCGAATCTCCCCCCTCCAGAAGGGCACTCAGAAGGTGTGCCACATGAGCTTCGGCCGCGACCCCAACTGGACCTCCTCCTTCGAGCTGAGCAACACGGAGATTTATCGCTGGGTTAAGGCTCTCTTCACCACCCACAAGGACTTCTCCTCTGAGTGGACGTGGGGAATTGAGCATTTTTGTCGAGACAAGCTTCCTCCCTTGGTAAGTTTCATGCTGCAAACTTATCCCGGATTAATTACATGTCGGTTATTGTTGCGTTTTTGACTTATTTTGTTCATTCCTTTGCTCAGCAATTTCTTCAGCAGACCCTTAAGGACGGCACCGATCCGACCCTTAAGTGGGCGCCGGACCGGGAGACTTCGGATGAGGAAGAGCCGGATAAGGAGATGTTCCTCCCGATGACCGACGCCACGAAATGACCCACGGGTAAATCCTCTTCTATTAGAGATTGGCCCGATGATGAAGATGACTCGGATGTCGAGGTGATTGAACCTGTTGAGGCTGTCCCCCTTTATTTTGCTTTTCCGCCATCAGCTCACCCCGGTGGTCACATCCACGAGGATCCTCCCCTTGCTACTAGCGAACCTGTTCCGGTGGCATCGAAGAAAAAGCGCGGGGCTTCTTCAAGTTCTTCCTCCAGACCTCCCCAGCCCGCTAAAAGGCGTAAGAAGTCCGGGGACAAGACAGCCTCCAAGCCAGCAGGCAAGGCCCCAGCACGGAGGGCTCGGAAACCTAAGGAGGCCCGGACCTCGGATGCATAAGTTGTTTTGCCTTCTGTAACTTTCCCTCCCTTGCATCGTTGTGATTTCTCTTCTAACATTATTCTCTTTTGTAAGGCTCCGGTGGAGGTCCCTCAAAGTGGATGGAGCATCTCCTCACCTCTTCGACCTAGCCCTTCCCCCCGTCGCGACGACGAGTCACGTCCGCTGAGCCCTATTCCAGAGGATTCTGCGGCCGCTCCGGGTTCTGCTCAACCTCGGCAAGAGGAGGGTAACCTTGGAGTGGGGGAGACCGGCCCGGCCGAGGCGACGGCATCCACCACCTCGGCAACGCCGCAACTAGCATCCACTGAGGCTACCTCGGCCCAACACCAGTTCCAGTACTAGCAACCAGACCAGCACCAACTCCAACTCCGGCATCAGCACCAACTCCGGCTGCAAAAACATCGGCAGCGGCACCAAGTCCAGCAACAAGAGCACCAGCGCCTAGCTCCTCTGCCTCGTCCGAGTCTTCTCAACCTCGGCGAGGAGCTACCCTGGCCGCTCCTAAGGGTAAATCCGCTGCAACGGCTTCCTCTTCCCAGCAAGCCAAGGACAAGAAGGCTCTGGACACTACCAAGCCACCATCCGTCGAAGCTGGGCAGCGTACCCTCGTGTCAATGCTTCCCAAGAAAGCACCAGTAGCGAAG
This sequence comes from Avena eriantha, assembly GCA_910589775.1. NCBI lineage: Eukaryota > Viridiplantae > Streptophyta > Magnoliopsida > Poales > Poaceae > Avena > Avena eriantha. Next base: position 405,434,579 of record OU342745.1, read on the forward strand.
GACGCGCCTGCCGAGCCAACTGACGCACAACAAATGGTTCTGCACACCAGCCCAGCCCTTGCCTTGATCGAAAGGAAAGAAGCGCATGCAAAGGGCTTGGTGGCGCCCCATATGCCCAGTGGTCAACGGTACCCTCCGAGCTTAATTGAATTCGTCATGAACTGGAATAAGGCGGAGGTCGTTCAAGATGCTGATCTCCCGGAGAAGTTCGGCCCTGCCGAGTTTTCCGCTTAGATGAACACAGTGGCAAAGGCAATTAACCTTGCTAGGCGAATGATGGAGGTACATCGCTTCCCCTTTTCCTGCTGTAGATAATAACCATTAGTCCCCGAGCCTCCGGGGGAGTAACTTGTTACTCGGCCGGATGCTCTTTAGAAAACTAACATAGCTCCATGAGAACTTCAAATATGCACACACCTAGAGCCGGGTTAAGTTCCACTTGGCCCGGATTTTAGTACACTTCGAATATGCACACACCTAGAGCCGGGTTAAGTTCTACTTGGCCCGGATTTTAGTGTACTTCGAATATGCACACACCTAGAGCCGGGTTAAGTTTCACTTGGCTCGAATTTTAGTACACTTTGAATATGCACAGACATAGAGCCGGGTTAAGTTCCACTTGCCCGGATTTTAGTGTACTTCGAATATGCACACACATAGAGCCGGGTTAAGTTCCACTTGGCCCGGATTTTAGTACACTTCGAATATGCACACACCTAGAGCCGGGTTAAGTTCCACTTGGCCCGAATTTTAGTGTACTTCGAATATGCACACACCTAGAGCCAGGTTAAGTTCCACTTGGCCCGGATTTTAGTACACTTCGAATATGCACACACCTAGAGCCGGGTTAAGTTCCACTTGGCCCGGATTTTAGTACACTTCGAATATGCACCGAGATAACTTGTGTTTCTGTGTCCCTTTCAGGTGACCACCAATCGCCGGAGTGCGGAATTCCAATGCTTGCTGGATACCCACAAGATGCTACGCGCCAAGCAGGCCGCAATTATCGCGGAATACGAGAAGAAGGGTAAATTTCTTCCTTATCACTTCTTCCTTTTTATTCATCTTCCTTTGCCGAACTAATCTCATCATTCGGTTTCCGCAGCTGGGGTGGAGGCTGAGAACATTATTATGTGAAAAAATCTGGAGCAGATCAAGGGTAAGTCCTTTCTGTCCAACCTTGCCGTGCTTTCTACTTCCTTTTCTCCTTGGCTCGGCCAACATTCATACCTCGGCTCTGCCGGGCCAACACACTATTTCAACATCGCTTGAAGATAGTGTGCCCGTGCCTGATATGATGCTGCATTTTCTCGAACAAGCAGGGCAGCACCAAGCCGAGCTTAAGAAGAAAGATGATGAGCTCGCCCTCCTCCGAAGCAAGGACGCTGAGATTGCCAAGCTCAAGGCTGAGATGGAGAAGATGAAGGCCCGACACAAATCCGAACTTCAAAAGGCTGGTCAGAACTACACAGAAGAGCGCAAACGCCTCAACCTCCAGATCGCCAAGGACTGGGATCTTCTCAAGGAATCCGGCATCCATCTTGAGTCGGCGAACGCTGAGCTTGAGCAGCTTCGGAAGAGACGCGATGACTGCACTAAGGAGCTGACCCGGGTCCTTAGCCATATATCACGTAAGTTCCTTTCCCTTTTCGGACCTACCTCTCCGGGTTACTTCATATGTCTTTCCTTGAACTTCCTCCTTTGCCTTGCTTCCAGGCAAATTTCCAGAGGGCACTCCCATTGCGAGCGCAGAAGTTGCCAACTTCCATCGACAGAGGGGTACTCTGGCCACTTCTGATGGTGAAGGGATTCCCTATGACCTAGAGGACCTGTTGGTTAGCTTGTCAGCTTGCGTGGAGCTCATCAAAAACTACGGCAAGGACATCCTCGGCGCTGCAACTCGCATCTTCAACACCTTCTGGCCTGGCGAAGAAGCCCCGGAAACCACCGCACTTCTCATTGAGAAGTTAATGGAAACCGAGACTCAGCTTGACCTCTGGAGAGAGTCCGCTGGACGTGCCACAACTGATACCATTCTTCACCACATACTCACGTGGTATGAGAAGATCGACCTCAACCTCCTGCCACGTCTGCGCACAGGATCCAGATGGACCAATGACCCGGAGTGGGTAGCTCGGCGCCAGGCTTGCGCCCATAGCCTCATCGAATACGCTCCCATTCATGAATGGGTTGATGGGCCGAGCTTCTTGGAAGCCGCTGCGGACGAAGAGGTCAAGGATGATGAGGGTAGCTCGGACGGTGAAGGAGAAGGTGACGCCTCGGATATTGAAGGCGGCGAAGATAATGCCGAAGTTCCTCCTGCTGCTCCTTGAGCAAAAAAACTTGAAAATTTATCAGATCCCCGGTATGCCGGGTGGAGTTGTATTCTAAACACATGTGATATTTTTCTACTAAGCTCTTATGCCGGATTAACTTGGGCGTAGTCCCCGAGTTTATTTTTCTTGTTCGTTCAATCTCTTGGCTCAGTTCGTGTCTACCTTGATTCGGTTTTACGACTTACGAATTCGAGCTTCAAAAATTGTCTTAACAATACTGGGAAACTTTTAGACTTAGCCCCAAAATAAAACTGCATAATAACTCGAAACTAAATACAGGGTTAGTCCAAAAAACAAACGTCGGCTCGAATAAATTCTTCTCCTTAGTCGTTTTTCATGTGCAACGCAATTCCAAACTTGTTCTCTTGCTTGCCATGAAGCCAATTCTTGTTGGACAGCAGCAAGTCGAAGAGTTGGGTTCTTGGTGCTCACACATTACTAATCCGAGTTAAGTAGACCAACTTATTCCAGCTAACGGACAAATAACAAACGACAACAAACATTATTAAGGCAGTCCCCGAGTTAGTGCTCGAGGTGCCAACATTTCATTGATAAACTCATTGCCGACATACATACCGACATATGAGATGACTCGGATACATACTCTTCTTAGCTAAGTGTAGAAAGGACGGAGTAGAGCTATATTCCATGGTCGCTTGGATTCCTCTCCGGACCTGTCCGCCTTGTTCTTTTCTTGTGGCTTTGCATCTATAAGATAATAAGAATCATTGTGCAATGCCTTGCTCACGATGAACGGCCCTTCCCATGGGGGGGATAACTTATGCATGCCAGTAGTACGTTGTACCAACCGGAGCACCAGATCGCCTTCCTGAAAGACTCGGGGGCACACTTTCCAGCTATGATAGCGTCGGAGATTTTGCTGGTATATGGCGGATCTGGACAATGCCAGTTCTCTCGCTTCTTCCAGCAGATCAACATCATTTTTCCGGGCTTTTTGCACTTCGGCTTCTGTGTATTGGGTGACCCTAGGCGAATCATGCTCTATGTCAGCTGGTAATACAGCTTCTGCCCCATATACCAGAAAAAACGGCGTATAGCCTGTTGATCGATTCGGAGTTGTTCTTAAACTCCACAGTACTGCTGGTAGTTGTTCTATCCAGCACCCCGCTGATCTTTGCAGCGGCTCAATGATCCGGGGTTTTATCCCGGATAATACTAATCCGTTGGATCTTTCCACTTGTCCGTTCGATGCGGGGTGAGCTACCGAGCCTATGTCCAACCGGATCTTCTTATCCCGGCAGAAACACGCAAATGCTCCTTCCGCAAAATTTGTGTCGTTATCAGTTATGATACTGTGAGGATAAGCGTACCTCAAGATGATATCCTTGAGAAATGTTACGGCCGTAACTCCATCACATTTTCTTATAGGCTTTACCTCAATCCACTTGGTAAACTTGTCCACCATTACCAGAATGTGAGTCATATTTCCCCTTGCTGGTTTGAACGGGCCAACCATATCCAAGCACCATACGGCAAATGGTCAAGTGATTAGTATGGTCTTGAGTTCCGACATTGGCATATGTGTCTTGGTAGCGTACCTCTGACAACCATTACATTTTCTCACCAGATCTTCCGCTTGCTCTAAGGCATTTGGCCAGTAGAATCCGTGCCTGAAAGCTTTCACTACCAAGGCTCGGGATGAGGCATGATGCCCGCATTCCCCCTGATGTATATCTCGGGTGATTTCAAGCCCTTCTTCCGGGTCAACACATCGCTGGAGAACATTAGTCACACTTCTTTTGTATAGTTTGGAATTGATGATCGTGTAGGCCTTTTCCCTCCTCTGTGTTTGCCTGGACAGCACTTCCTCCGTGGGTAACGTTCCATCTTTCAGGAATTGAAATATAGGTAGTGCCCAAGCTGGTATTGTTCGCACAGGGAATACATCCTCGTCTATCTCCATCTGATCCACCGGCATAACTTCAACCTGCTCATGCTGTGCAGTCCACGGGTCTTGCGAAGCAGTCCCCAGGTTTGCCAAGGCAGTCCCTGGGTTTCGCGCACCACTTCCCATGTCAATGTCCATGGGCACAGCTCCGGATTCCGTGTCCTCCGGGACATAGATTTACTCGGATTCTAGGGATGGCCTGATGGATGGTTTCCTGAGGTGCTCTAATGCTACACCCTGTGGAATTGCTTGTCGGGTTGATCCGAGCTTCGACAGCATGTCGGCAACCTCATTTTCCACCCGGGGTACATGATAAAATTCGCATCCCTCAAAGTAACCAGATATCTTCTGCACATGAAATCTGTATAGTGCCACGTTCGGATCCAGGGCGTCCCACACTCCCGATACTTGCTGCACCACCAAATCTGAGTTGCCAAAGCATATGATCCGACGTATCCCAATCTCTTTTGCTACCTTGAGCCCATGCACAAGTGCTTCATACTCAGCGACATTGTTCGATGCTGTGAAATGGATCTGCAGCACGTATTTCAACTGGTCCTTTTTTGGCGACGTGAGTACAACTCCGGCACCTAGCCCGGTTTTGGTTTTTGATCCGTCAAAGTGCATTCGCCAATAGTTCGGATCTGGGGGTGGCGGTTCATATTGTACCTCGGCCCAATCCACAAAAAAGTCCGCCACAGCTTGAGATTTGATGGCTTCTCTTCTATCATATTGGGGAGCATAAGGACCTAGCTCAATTGCCCATTTTGCAATTCTGCCGCTCACATCCTTGTTGCTCATTATCTCGGATATGGGGGCCTCACATATGACCCGGATAGGATGTTCCTCAAAGTAATGCTTTAACTTCTTGGCGGCTAGTACACGCCATATGCCACCTTTTGGTAATGTGGATAGTTCTACTTTGATGCTGACAACACCTCGCTCAGGTAATACACTGGCCTTTGCATCGACTTACCTTCCTCGTCGCGCTCCGCTACTATCACTGCACTTACGACTCGGTTGGTTGCGGCTATATAGAGCAACATTGGCTGCTTCGATTGTGGTGAGGCTAGCACTAGTGTTGTGGCTAACATTTTCTTCAGGTGGGTAAAGGCTTCATTGTCCTGCGGTGTCCAAACGAACTTATCCGACTATTTCATGAGTTGGTAAAGAGGCAACGCCTTTTCTCCCAACCGACATACAAACCGACTTAACGAGGCCAGGCAACCTGTGAACTTCTGGACATCGTTAAGACACTTCGGCAGTTCCATTCATTCGATGGCCCGGATTTTGGTTGGGTTAACCTCGATACCTCGGCTGGAAACAAGAAAACCAAGCAATTTTCCAGCCGGGACACCGAATGTGCATTTTTTCGGGTTAAGTTTCATCCGAAACCTCCTTAGGTTCGCAAACGTTTGCCTGATATCGTCAAGGAGCGTTTTGCTTTCCTTTGTCTTGATAACCACATCATCCACATACACCTGTACATTTTGACCTATTTGGTCATGCAAACATTTTTGCATACATCTTTGGTACGTTGCCCCTGCATTACGTAAACCAAACGGCATGGTGCGATAGCAATAAGCCCCATACAGGGTAATAAATGCAGTCTTTATTCGATCATCCGGATTCAGAGGTATCTGGTGGAAACCAGAATATGCATCAATGAATGACAATAATTCACATCCAGCAGTTGAGTCTATGACCCTATCTATTCTTGGCAGCGGAAATGGATCTTTTGGACACGCCTTGTTCAGGTTCGTGTAATCAATACACATGCGCCAAACCACTGCTACGTTCGGGTCATCCTTCTTCTTCTACACCAGCACCGGATTAGACAGCCAATCCAGGTAAAGTACTTCCAAGATAAATCCTGCAGCTAGCAACCGAGCTATCTCATCCCCAATGACTTTCCTCCTATCTTCGGCGAAGCGGCGGAGAGGTTGCTTCACCGGCTTAGCTCCGGGTCTCACATTCAAAGAGTGCTCGGCCAACTCCCTCGGAACACCTTGCAAGTCCTGTGTGGACCAAGCAAAAATGTCCCGATTCTCACGGAGCTGACGAGCTCGCTTTCCTATTTATCGCTTAACCCGGCACCAATTGTTACGGTGCGCTCTGGGAACATGTCATCAACAGGAACCTTCTTGGTATCTTTCGTGGCCTAGAAAGAGACACTTCCATGCGGGTTACTCAGCGCCGGCATATACTGCTGCGCGGACTGAGCCAATGCCGCCACCTCTTGAATTTTCCTTTTTTCCTACGCAATCACAAGTGACTCGGCTAAGTTTGACCCGGCCGACACACACTCCATGGAACGTCGGAAATCCCCAGCAATGGTAATCACTCCGTTCGGTCCGGGCAACTTCATCTTCAAGTAGCTAACGTGACAGCTTGCCATGAACTTGTTCAGCGCTGGCCTTCCGAGTAACGCATGATAAACGCTCTCTAAGTTCACCACTTCGAACTCCAGATTTTTAGTTCGGCAATTGTCTCTTGTGCCGAACAACACGTCTACCCGGACTTTGCCTATTGGCTCGCAAGAAATACCGGGCACAATACCATGGAAAGTTGTCCTCGTGGGCTATAGCATGTTTTCCGAGATGCCCAACTTATGCATTGTGTCCGCATACATGATGTTAATGCTGCTGCCATTGTCGATCAGTACTTTTGAGAACCTAACATTAATGCTAGGCCCAATGAACATCGGGTCCAGCACCAATGCATACGAACCAGGGCTTGGCATAAGCTTGGGATGATCCTTTATGCTCCAGGTAATTTCCTGGTCCGACCAAGGCATGAACCTCGTCACTGCCGGCATCACTGCATTCACCTCCATATGCCTACGCTGCAAGCTTTTTCTATCGGTTTCCTTAGTGGTGAACACACAATAGCTCTGATGGTGTTCCCTGTACTCGTTTCTCCCCTCATTTCCGTGGTACCTCTGATCCGGCTGATGCTGATTTTCTACCTGATGCACTGTATCCCTTCTCTCATTGTTATCATACCTCGGCGGAGGGGGAGGCAACACTAGCTGTTGCGTGTTCGCTCCGGAGAGCAGTTGCTGCCGAGGTAACTCCTGCCGAGGCTGATCATTCCGGGGTGCATGAGCATTCCCCGAACCACCTTGTTCGATCTTGCGCATCCACTCACATTGCCTCGTCGTATGACCTGCTGGGTTGTTCGGATTTGGTGTATGAAACTTACACGGCTGGTCCAACATCGACTCATAAGTATACCTCGGACGGTCTTTCCTTTCTTGCCACTACTTCTTTTGCTCTGGTGTCCAAGTTTTCTTGCCATCATTTCTCGGAGTCCACTACCCTCTAGTTTTTTGGCGTTGACTGCCCCCTGCTCCGGGCTGATCTTGATTCACAGCTGCAACTTAGTGCTAACGATACTGATGATCTGGTCTATCATCTCCCCTTTTTTCCTCTGTAGTCATTCCTTCGGGATGATCCAACCCCATCTCTCTGATAGTACTCATCGTTTGACTCGTTTGATACGAGCCTAGGTTGAGTCGGATCACCCAGAGCATACGAATCTGCAATCCGGATCATCTCTGCCAAAGTAGTGGGCATTTTCCTTTGCAACTTCATCCACAGCTCGCTTCCATACCTGCACCCTTGTGCAAACCATGCTATGGCCTGTGATTCTATCACGCCCTCACATGAATTTCTCACGGTGCACCACCGGGTTAAAAACTCCCAATCCGTCTCATTTGGCCTTTGCTTGCACATAGCTAGGGTCTGTGGCCTATTTGGCCTCTGATACGTACTCGAAAAATTGTTGATGAACATCTCCTCGATATCTATCCAGCAATTGATGCTTCCTGGTGGCAAATTGTTCAGCCATACCCTTGCCGGGCCTTCCAACATCTGGGGTACATATCGTACAGCCCATCTCAGGTTGTCAGTGGCAATTTTCACAGCCGTAGCATAATTTATCAGCCAATCCTCCGGCTTTGTACTGCCGTCATACGTCTTCGTGCCCCTGGGTAGCTGAAAGTTCGGTACCGGTGGCTCCTTCATGATCCAGGGTCCAAAACATGCTGGGCCCAGTGGACCTTGACATTCAATTTGTTCCGACCTATACAGTTGATCCAGTTTCAACCTGGCATCATTCGGCATCAAATCCCTGTTCCCCAATCTTGACCCTATCACATGATAGTCCGTCCTTGGGTATCCCGCGTTTGCCATTTCCGAGTCTCCATCATTATACCTGTCTTGCTCTCTTGGAGCGCCTTTCTGTTGCATACCTCGGCCGGCACTTTGCTCTTGCCTTGGTATATTCCGCTGCTGCGGTTGTCCTGCTCCAGCCGAGTTTCGCTGTCCGGCATTACCGTTGACAACGTTCCCTTGACCGGCATTGCCTTGGTCGCAGTTACCTCGGCCAGCTTCACCTTGGCTCACACTCCGTCGATCATCATTTTTCTGAGCTTCTTTTCCTTTACCTGCCCGCGTCGGGTCATACGGACGATCTGTTTGTTCCGTCTGGCCGAGGTTACCACCTCTTCTCTCCTTGGACCACCATGAGGAGACGATGCGGCTCCAGCGGATTTCTCCGGGTTACCCACCGCCGAATGGACGATCTTGGAGGCTCCAGCTCTCTCTGGGTTAGCCCTGAGCAGTTCCTCGTTTTGCCTATTTGCAATCCGAACCATCTCGTTAACCCTATCTTGTTGTCTTTGCCGGGCTTCACCCGTCAGACCCTCCAACTCGGATGCAGCTGCATCCGCTGCTCTGTGGTTCTTTGCTGGGGTACTGTACCTCGGCAGCCCCATGGACAAACAGTTTTTTGATACCTCAACTCCAGTATCACCCTCTCTGTTCATCTCGCTCATGAGATTTCTCCCCTTCACTTTTACAGCCTCCACCTTGTTCGCCTTTGCGTACTCACGCAGCGTCATATTCAACGACTGCTGAGCCGCGGCTATTTTCTTTGCGTCCTCTAGTATTTTCTGCCTAGTTTCTTCCAGCTCGACCTGCGCTCGAGCCAGATCTATCGCTGCTACTACAGGGTTTGCCAAGCTATCCATTGCTTCCCTCAACACGTTCTCTGGCCTCTCTAGTGGAGGACCTCTACCTTTCCTCGGTGCCTTAGGCGTTACCTCCGGATCTGGCGCCGGATCCTTGCTCGCGCCCGCACCTGGCGTAGTCATCATCACTTCTGCATGGTCCGGGGAGCGAGCAATACGTGTCTCGGGGACCACGGTGAGGGGAGGCTCCCCCGCGTCGACGACGTGACGCGGATGAACACCTGACACGTCAACAGCAACGTAGACCTTGTGCGTGTCGAGCCTGACGAAGAGGCCATTGCGCGGAAGAGGGCGTGTGCCAAAGCAGCCAGCGTTGTCACTGACGAAGTCCAGCGCTCCAAAGAGCTGAACGAGCCCGGAGACGATGCATTCGCCGGTGCCGATGATGTTTCCCGTCCGGATCTTAACCCCTGCTAGCGCCGCATGCCCCACAGTGGGCGCCAACTGTCGTGGTGGTGTCACGGCAGATGCCATGGATGTAGGGATACGGGTAGGCTACACTAGCGTAAAATCAAAATTTTCTACCGCGTCAACCAGGAATACTATTGTCATAGATCACGGGATTACCGATAGACGCACAGGTGCGGATCTCGATGAAGCACGTTGCGGCAGTGTAGATGTTCTACGTCTCCTCCTCGTCCTCGTCCCACGAGCAGCTCCCCTTTGCGCGGCTCGTCCAAGTGCTACTGATGCAGCACCTCCGAGGTATCCACACGTCCGGAGTGGAAGCCGTCACACGCCAGACTGCTAGGTCTGCGCGTGCAACACAGGCGGAAGAGGAGTGGCGGCTGGGTGGAATGCTCTCTCTTTTTCAGCTCGCCTCACTCTCTCTTATATAGGCATCCCTGGTGGGCTTCTACATTAGTAGCCCATTAGCAGCCTAACCCTGGTCTAATTCGGATCCAATCCTCATTAGGCTTCCAGCCCCTAAAGTGTCTGACCCTATAGGTTCATACACGTATAGACATGACGCGAGTACACTTACTCCGTCAATAGTTGGTAGCGGCCTCTAGCAAGACGTGCCAACTCCTAAACGCATATAAAGATCATTCGGATGAACCATCACAAGGTTGAGTACATGTCTTTCCCTTTGCCTCACGATATTTGGTCTAGCTCTAAGCCGACCTCTCTTTCTCGATACTGTGATTCGGTATCCCTTTACTAGGTTAACTCTTAACCATATGTAGCACGGCCATGCATTTCTGGATCCGATCACTCGAGGGGCCTAGAGATATCTCTCTCAAGTAGAGAGGGGCAAATCCCATCTTGATTGACCGATGCCTTGCAGCATGTATCAGGACAAACCCGAAAGCTACCTTTATAACTACCCAGTTACGGAGTAGTGTTTGATAGCCCCAAAGTAGGTCGATCCACATCTCAAGTACATGCGACAATCTCAGGTCTAAGGATAAAACGTACACGATGTGTAGAGAGAGCTGCAAGTATTATTGCTAGTCTCATGTTGGGTCAGTCCAATCCCATGTTCATAACATGTGTCCACATCATTGGTTTGACATCTCCATGTCAATGACTTGTGAAACATAGTCATCAACCAATCGATGTGCTAGTCTAATATTCACGTGTGTCCTCGCATGAACTCCGACTAGGGACAATTATTAGATAACCATACAAGTAAAGAGTTTCACAAACAATTCACATAATTGCCAATCAATACAAGTTGCCTGGTATATGGATATTCAAGGAACATTATAATAACTCATGGATACACATGAAATATAATCATCTCTATGATTGCCTCTAGGGCATATTTCCTTCAGTCTCCCACTTGCACTAGAGTCAATCTAGACAGTATCTAATACGTATTGCTCTTGTGTGCGCTTCATGCGCAGGCTGCGGGAGTGGCTTAGTCAAGGGATCAGCAACATTTGAGTCCATATGTATTTTGCATAACATGACACTACCTTCATCAATGAACTCACGAATCAGATGGTAGCGCATGCGAATATGTTTGTTCTTCTGGTGCTGTCTAGGTTCTTTGGCTTGTGCAATAGCACCATTGTTGTCACAATAAACGTCCAATGGATTGGACAAGCCCTGAACCACACCAAGAGCGATCAGGAAATTCCTAATCCAAACAGCTTCCTTTGCAGCCTCCGAGGCAGCAATATATTCAGCTTCTGTTGAAGAGGAGGCCACTGTATCTTGCTTGGAACTTTTCCAGCTCACAGCACCACCATTCATGACAAACACATAACCTGATTGCGATTTCGAGTCATCTAAGTCATTAAGGTAACTCGCATCTGTGTAACCCTTTACATTGAGTTCAACCTCACCTCCATAAACTAGGAACATATCCTTAGTCCTTCTCAAGTACTTAAGGATATTCTTTACCGCTGTCCAGTGAATCTCACCTGGATCAGCCTGGTATCTGCTCGTAACACTTAGAGCGTAGGAAACATCTGGGCGAGTACATGTCATTGCATACATGATGGATCCACAGCCGAAGCATATGGAACCCTACTCATGCGTTCTCGCTCATCAGTGGTCGAAGGACACTGAGTCTTGCTGAGTTTAATGCCGTGAGACATGGGCAAGAACCCCTTCTTACCCTCTTCCATGCTGAACCATTTCAACACTTTGTCAATGTACGTACTCTGGCTTAATCCAATTAGCCTCCTTGATCTATCTCTATAGATCTTGATACCCAGAATATATGCCGCTTCTCCCAAGTCCTTCATAGAAAAACTATTTTTCAATGAGGTCTTAACAGACTCGAGCATAGGAATGTCATTTCCAATCAATAATATGTCATCCACATATAAGATTAGAAACACAAGTGATTTCCCATTTTATTTCTTATACACACAAGGTTCTTGTTTGTTTTTGGTGAAGCCAAACTCCTTTACAACTTCATCAAATTGAATGTTCCAACTCCGAGATGCTTGCTTCAGCCCATAAATAGACTTTTGAAGTTTGCATACCTTTCCAGCATTGTTTGGATCGAAAAAACCTTCGGGCTGCATCATATACACGTCCTCAGAAAGGATTCCATTTAAGAAAGCCGTCTTGACATCCATCTGCCATATCTCATAATCGAAATGTGCAGCAATGGCTAGAATGATCCGTATAGATTTAAGCATCGCTACAGGCGAGAAAGTCTTGTCGTAGTCAACTCCTTGAACTTGTCAAAAACCTTTTGCAACAAGTCGAGCTTTATGGATGTGAACATTTCCATCCATATCAATCTTCTTCTTATAGATCCACTTGCACTCGATGGCTTCAAAACCATCAGGCAGGTCAACCAAGTTCCAAACTTGATTGTCTCCCATGGACTCTATCTCGGATCTCATGGCAATCAGCCATTTCTGAGAGTCTGGGTCCACCATCGCTTCTGCATAGGTCGCAGGCTCATCATTGTCCAACAATAATAACTCTCGCGCTTCGCGGAGCATCGCCGACCTTCGTGGCTGTGGTGCTTCTATTGCCACAGGTTCCTCAAACTATTCTGCTACAATAGCATCACTCGTAGAAGCATCCCCGACTTGCTCATCTTGAACTTCTTCAAGTTGCACCGACCTTCCACTCGTTCCCTTTGTGAGAAACTCTTTCTCTAGGAAAACACCGCTACGAGCGACTAACACTTTGCCCTCTTCTCGGTTGTAGAAGTAATACCCTAAGGTTTCCCTTGGGTATCCCACAAAAATGCACTTATCCGATTTGGGTGTTAGCTTGTCCGACTGAAGTCGCTTGACAAATGCATCACAACCCCAAATCTTTAGAAAAGACAAACTGGGATTCTTTCCAGTCCACATCTCATATGGTGTCTTAACTACGGATTTAGATGGTACCCTGTTTAGTGTGAAAGCTGCTGTTTCTAGCGCGTAACCCCAAAATGATAATGGTAAATCCGACTGGCTCATCATCGATCGAACCATGTCCAACAAAGTTTGATTACGCCGTTCGGAGACCCCGTTTCTTTGAGGCGTTCCAGGCGGCATGACCTGTGGAACAATTCCGCAACTCTTAAGATGATTACTAAACTCGTGACTCAAATATTCACCTCCGCGATCAGATCGCAAGGCCTTTATTTTCTTGCCACGTTGATTCTCTACCTCATTTTGAAACTCTTTGAACTTTTCAAAAGTTTCAGACTTATGCTTCATCAAGTAGACATAGCCATATCTACTGAAATCATCAGTGAAAGTAATGAAGTAGTGATATCCTCCTCTCGCTGTCGTGCTCATTGGTCCACATACATTAGTATGTATGAGTTCCAACAAGTCTGTCGCTCTCTCGGGAAACCCCGTAAAAGGCGTCTTGGTCATCTTTCCAAGTAAACAAGCTTGACATGTCTCGTATGATTCAAAATCAAACGAAGTTAGAAGACCATCACCATGGAGCTTCTTCATGCGCTTTTCACTTATATGCCCCAAACTACAATGCCATAGATAGGTAGGACTCAAATCATTTGGCGGAAGCCTTTTAGCACTAAATTGTAAACACATGCATTATCAAGATTTAAAATAAATAACCCATTCACAATGGGAGCATCAGCCACAAACATAGCATTCTTAGAGATTACACAACCATTGTTTGTACTCGCGAATGAATAACCATCCCTCATCAAACATGAAGGTGATAAAATGTTTCGACCCATACTAGGAATGTAATAACAATTATTCAACTCCATGATAAATCCTGACGGAAGGTGAAGTTGCATGACGCCGACAAACAATGCAGCAACCCTTGCTTTATTTCCGACGTGAAAATCCACTTCGCCTTTTTGCACTTCTCTAGTCCTTATTAGCCCCTGCATTGAATTGCAAATATGAGCAACCGATCCGGTATCAAATACCCAAGAGTTAACATAAGAATCTGCGAGAAAAATGTCCACAACATTTACAACAAGCGTACCTGAGTGGGAAGTACTCTTACTTCCACTCTTCTTCAAAGAAGCCTGGTACTTGCTACAGTTTCTCTTCCAGTGGCCATATTCGTGACAAAAGAAACACTCAGTGTCTCCTGCAGGACCAGCCTTTTGCTTGGGTGCAGGGTTTGGCTTAGGGATCGTATCCTTAGCCTTGCCCTTCTTCTTCTGCCAAGAAGTGCCCTTTTTTTTGAAGCTAGGCTTGTTCTGCACAGCCATCACATGGCTATGCCCTGCACACTTCTTAATGTCACATTCTGTTGTTTTCAGCATCCCACATAATTCATTAAGGCCCCTCTCCACCCCATGCATATGGTAGTTCGAAATGAAATGCCCATAGCTAGATGGAAGAGATGCCAAAATGAAATCAGTGGCCAACTCTTGGCCTAATGGAAAACCAAGCTTTTCCAAAGTCTGACTGTAACCAACCATTTTGATCACATGGGGGCCTACAGCTGCTCCCTCTGCCAGCTTGCATTCCACAAAGGACTTAGCGACATTGTACCTCTCAGTCCTAGCCTGAGTCTGGAACATGTCCTTAAGCGCAACGATCATATCGTACGCTTCCTGATCCTCAAACTGCTTTTGAAGATCAGGTTCCATGCATGCAAGCATAAGACAACTAACCTCAAGAGATTCATCACATGCTTTCTTGTAGGCATTCTTAAGGGTAGCAGTTGCATTATCAGCAGGTTCATCCGGGATTGGGGTATCCAGAACAGTTTCCTTTTTCTCAGCCCTGAGAACAATTCTCAGGTTACGGACCCAGTCCGAATAGTTTGTTCCATTTAGTTTATCCTTTTCAAGAATCGAACGCAAAGCAAAAGGTGATGAATTGTTCGGTGCCATTGATCTACAACAAAAAAATATGCAAAATACTAAGCCATGTAACCATGAAAGAGTAAAACATATTAAACAATTTAATAGCATATACTCCCACTTAAATCAACATCCCTCTATTGATACTAAGTGATTCAAGATCCACAATTAACAAGTCGACTAGTGAGCTTTAGCATCACTGCTAGAAGACAAGGTAAATCGGTAAGCAACATTTGCTAATCATATCACATATGACTCTTGTTGTTGGGAGACATCTCTATGTCAAAACTAGGCGCCCAACCTTTATGCCCCAAGGTCCTTAACTGTTTAAGATGACCTTGTTAAGCTCACCAACCCTTATGCGTGTAGGTATCCGATACAAACCCATCCAGCCAAGGAAAACCGTGGCACCCTAATTTCATAGACCCACCAACGATTGTACAAGGCATAGGATGGTGCAAGGTTTGGTTGGGAGGGCATGGTTTAACTTAAACTTTGTGAGGGATCGTTCTACTTCTATCATCTAAGCATGCATAGTAGTAAAACGTATAAGAATAGCATTCACATAGATGTGATACAGTATGGCCCATTTTCTCATGGTGATCTCCATCGCCATAGAACCTGTCCACCATGATGATCTCCATCTTCATGCTCTATGCGAGCCATCCTCCAAGTGATGAGTTCTCCAAGAACTAATACAAGCTATTACTCCTAACAGGTAGTAATCAAAATTACATGGTATTGGGATCATCACAAGTTGGCACGCAGGCCATTACAATAATTGACAACACATATGGCTCCAGCCGTGTTGCCCAACTCACGACACGCAGGTCATGAAAAATACATACATGCATCACATACATTTTTGGGCCATACTGATCACATAAATCCTGCAAAAACAAGTTGTGCATAGAATCGCATTCTACCGGATCATGTGAAATCGTACCACCTATGAACCTTAACGAGATACAAAAAGGGGGCTATGACTAAGGGGGGTCTCCCCCTCCGGGGTTCGAAGGGGCAGCGCCCCTCACGGTACCGTAAGGATTTTGATCGGCAAATCAAATTTACCATAAACCGACCATAGTTCCGATTCGACCAAACTCCTTTGATCACGGTACGTCGATTCAGATCTAATTCCCGATTCGATCAATCATATTGATCTTCGCGTGATTCAGAAGGATTTATGTGCCACTGTCTACCCCGATGGCGGAAACCGACCGGTAGGGGTAAGTCCTTCGACGACCTTAGAATCACGATCACGGAAAGTAAGATCATAGATCAATCCAGAAACACCGCCATACAAACGATCATATCATTCATATCAATCTACATATCACCATATGCAAACTTCCCGAACCTATGACTGAATAACCTGGCTCTGATACCACTGTAGGGATACGGGTAGCCTACACTAGCGTAAAATCAAAATTTTCTACCGCGTCAACCAGGAATACTATTGTCATAGATCACGGGATTACCGCTAGACGCGCAGGTGCGGAACTCGATGAAGCATGTTGCGGCAGTGTAGATGTTCTACGTCTCCTCCTCGTCCTCGTCCCACGACCAGCTCCCCTTTGCGCGGCTCGTCCAAGTGCTACAGATGCAGCACCTCCGAGGTATCCACACGTCCGGAGTGGAAGCCATCACACGCCAGACTGCTAGGTCTGCGCGTGCAACACAGGCGGAAGAGGAGTGGCGGCTGGGTGGAATGCTCTCTCTTTTTCAGCTCGCCTCACTCTCTCTTATATAGGCATCCCTGGTGGGCTTCTACATTAGCAGCCCATTAGCAGCCTAAGCCTGGTCTAATTCGGATCCAATCCTCATTAGGCTTCCAGCCCCTAAAGTGTGTGACCCTATAGGTTCATACACGTATAGACATGACGCGAGTACACTTACTCCGTCAATAGTTGGTAGAGGCCTCTAGCAAGACGTGCCAACTCCTAAACGCATATAAAGATCATTCGGACGAACCATCACAAGGTTGAGTACATGTCTTTTCCTTTGCCTCACGATATTTGGTCTAGCTCTAAGCTGACCTCTCTTTCTCGATACTGTGATTCGGAATCCCTTTACTAGGTTAACTCTTAACCATATGTAGCACGGCCATGCATTTCTGGATCCGATCACTCGAGGGGCCCAGAGATATCTCTCTCAAGTAGAGAGGGGCAAATCCCATCTTGATTGACCGATGCCTTGCAGCATGTATCAGGACAAACCCGAAAGCTACCTTTATAACTACCCAGTTACGGAGTAGTGTTTGATAGCCCCAAACTAGGTCGATCCACATCTCAAGTACATGCGACAATCTCAGGTCTAAGGATCAAACGTACACGATGTGTAGAGAGAGCTCCAAGTATTATTGCTAGTCTCATGTTGGGTCAGTCCAACCCCATGTTCATAACATGTGTCCACATCATTGGTTTGACATCTCCATGTCAATGACTTGTGAAACATAGTCATCAACCAATCGATGTGCTAGTCTAATATTCACGTGTGTCCTCGCATGAACTCCGACTAGGGACAATTATTAGATAACCATACAAGTAAAGAGTTTCACAAACAATTCACATAATTGCCAATCAATACAAGTTGCCTGGTATATGGATATTCAAGGAACATTATAATAACTCATGGATACACATGAAATATAATCATCTCTATGATTGCCTCTAGGGCATATTTCCTTCAATGGATAGGCTAAAGGTGGGGACTAATACACGCTAGGGGAATCCAGGGAGGGATAGTGAAGTTATTCTCCACACAGATGTTTATATTGCTCTATCTCCAAGATTACAAGTGCTCCTTGAGCTGTATTGGCGAGAGGAGGAAGAAGGAGCTCTCTTACTCTCATCCACAGATAGCACCTAAAACCCTAGCACCAATAGAGAAAACCTAATCAACTAGAGATCAACCAACCCCTTCTACTGAAACCCTAGCCCCTCTTTTATAGAGGGAGCTCGGGCACTGCCTAGGGCATACGTGGAAGCATATTGAATATGCTTCCCCTCAAAGTGGCAAGCCGACCGGGGTGCTTTTCCCTTGCTTTAGCTATGTGAGCCTCTGCGGCGCCTGCGTCAGCCGACATGGGCGTCGTCACCCTTGTCGGCCACGCCCCGGTGGTCCTGTCCTTGCTTGCTTCGCTCAGGTAGTGCGTACCGGGGCTTCTTTTGACCAGCGAGATTCCTTCCTTCTCCTGGAAGCTAGATATGGCCCGGATCATGGTTGATCCGGCCACACCTGTTCCTGCATACAAGTAAAACATGCACTTCCGACTTACTGCTTAAGTCGGATGAGACTTAGTTAGGCGAACGCCCCTCGGTCCGGGTTACCCCGTGATTCGGCCTGCCTTGAGGTGACCTGGCCAGCATCCGCTTTGACCTTGCCGAACCTCGGCTAACTTGGCCTTTATACCCCGGCGTAACCCTACCCGGGGGTATCCCCCCAACACCGGTGTCGAAAACAGTGACACGACATCTCGCGTGCTAGGTAGGGGACACACTTCTACGAGCGACCACCATTGGCGACTTGACCCTCCTTCCACACATGGCGATGTGAAGTCGGAGGGGGCACGACCATGTGCGGTCGGTGGAACTAAACAAGCAAGAAGGATCGCACACATGCTTCATCAGACCAGGCGCGATGGGATCTGCCTTGCATTCCTCACCACCCCCTACAGTGGGACGGAACTGGCTGATCTGGGAGGAGCCCCGGGAATCAGAGCAAGCGACGCTGCCAGCGAGCTACCGCCACCCCCGATAAATGTTCTCGGGCCAGGGCCGTGCTAGCGGCAGCCGACACTATCCTTCGTTTCCCTCCCGAGACTATCGGAGATAGCCCTAGAGTGGGATATTGGCTTGTTCGGATTGTGGACCTCGTGGGATACATCCTGCAGCTTCACCAGTCAACAGGGTATCACCCCACCGAGATCATTTCCCTAGCCGTTGCGACAAAGGGGAGTAAGTGACTTGGGTATACCTTACAGGTACTCGTGTTTAGCCTATATGGTCTAGCCCAAGAAGAGCCCACGGTGTAATCTAAGCCCAACAAGAATTCAGGTGGCCCAGGTCCGGAGGAAGGCGACTTCTTGGAGGACATGACAATAAATAGATAGAAATTCAAAAGGGTAAAACCCTAATCTAAAACTAACTCGGCCTGTTATCCCAAGATCTACCCTCCCTATATAAAGGCTACGAGAGGGCAGCGAGGAGGACATCCACAACCCTAGCATACACCTCGTCAGATTGCATCTGTGCACCCCCTGTAACTTTCGACTCCCCAATAATCAAAGAACAGACAAGCAGGAGTAGGGTACTCTTCGAGGCCTGAACCGGGGTAAACCACGTGTCTCCCTATGTTCTTGTTTTCTAGCTAATCGACGCCTCCACCACTCCCCAATCCCTCGAACCTAAGTCCATCAACCATGGGCATTGGCGAGTTAACCCCTCGTCAATTGACGCCGTCTGTGGGAATCGGGAGCACTGATGTTGCGGCTTCCTCTGCCCATCGACTGTGATCTATAACTCCACTACAGTAGAGAATCGCCTTCTCTTCGGCGCCTTTGACTTCACCATCCACTCGCCGGTGGCTCGCCTGAACTCCGAGTCTGTGGGCGACAAAGTTGGCTTGATGATCGGAATACTAAGCTTTCAGGTCGGTCAGATCGGCACGCTATGTTTCCCTCATGACCTGCAAGCTCCTTTGATTGCTCCTGCCTCGTGGTTACCACCACCGATTGGCACCCTAAGAGAGCTGAACGCCTCAGCACCAGCCTATGATACGATAGCAAAAATAGTTGCGAGTCCGATCTGTGCGATCTGACATCAGAAGATGGCGCCTACTGCTCCAGATCTGAGAGCTATGGGAGCAGTGGCTTCCCAAACCACTACATGTGCACCGTCATCAACAACAGCGATGGAGGTGCTCATAGGGTTACCGCCAATAGAGGGCCCACCAATAACGGGACTACCAATCAAGTCCCCACCATCGGCCCCGTCAACAGCGAACAACCACACCCGCCCAACCCGGATAATCAGGCCAAACCCGTCAACAACAAGACAAGGCGGCAGGAGATCCACCTCAACAACGCTGAGTGGACGCGATGCAGGGAAGCCCTAAAGGGCAAACCCTGGCCGCCGAACTCATCACAACAGATGTTGATGGGATACAATTACCTTCTCATCCAGGAGTTCAACCACCAAGGGGCGGTGATGGTGCAACTCGATGAATCCAGGAGGGCCATAGACGAGTCGAGTCTTCGGCGGGCAGCACTCTCCTCTATTGGTGGATCCTCCTCCAAAGGTAATGACCATGCAGCCGCCAAAAGGCGCTCTCGACTGGCCCACCTCAACGAAAAATATTGAGAAGAAGCCACTAAATCCCTCGACTTCTTGTTCATGAAGGTGGACTCGCGGGGCAACGTGCTCTCGAAAACGCCACACACAACGGTGACAACAGCCACCATGTATCTGCTCACCAATCAGCCACTAGCTGGAGACCCATGATCTGCCAAACACCATCCCACAATCGCTGGACTTGGACTATCGAGGCTGTGCTGGCCAAGGAGCCAACACTAGAGCCAAAGAAAAGCAAGGCTCCACCCAAGTACAACTCGTTATCTTCTAGCGAGGACGACCACAACTTGTCGTGGCGATGCCGCAGCTCACGGCGGCACGGTCGCGATTACGACACACGTGACGAGATCACCCAGCACAAAGTCAACAAGATACGTGCCAAGCATGCCTACTCAATAGAGTCATAGGAAGAAGGAACGGAGCTCTACGGCGCCATCTGCTTCAATAGGGCCATACGGCAGACGCGAATGCCGAAAGGGTTCAAACTTCATTTACAGAACCCGAAGTTCGATGGCCTCCAGGACCCAAAGATCTGGCTGGAAGATCACATCTCCTCCGTCAAGCTGCACGGCTGAAACAAGTGCACAACCATGCAATGCCTCCAGCTGCAGCTATAAGGTGATGCTCGTGCATGGCTCAATAATCTCCCATGTGGATCGATTCATAGCTATAGGAGGAGCTGGTCTACAGCTTTGTCCGAAACTTCAAGGGCACCTACAAGCGGCACGCATCGATCGAAGAGATTAGGGGCTGCTGCCAAAATCCGAGTGAATCCCTTTGATCCTACATCTAGAGGTGGTCCATCATCAAAAACCCGATAGAAGATATCTCTGAGGATCACGCACTCGACGTGTTCAACGGCGGTGTCTGCCGTAGAGAGCTCAGGGAGGAGCTAGGATGCATGAAGCCCAAAACCATCGATCACCTGATGGACATCGCGAATCGATGGGCGGATGGAGAAGACTTGGTGAACAATAACCACGTCCATTCAAATGACGAGGATGACCTCGGCCGCAGACGCGGTCATCGAGGAAAATGTCGGATGCGTGGTTACGAAGACCATGAAGAAGTCGATATGGTCGCGGCTAGCTACGCCAATAAGCACGACGAAGGCAACCGTAGCAGCAGCTACTGTGGCAGTGGAAAACCCGCGCAAGTGCGGCAATGCCGCACCTGTGATGGAGCACCTGGAACATGCATCTAGGAGAAGTTGTTTGGGACCTGCAACGTCCACTTCTACATTGACGAGGGGTAACCTCGACAATGTCCTTGAATAAGGACTTAGGGTTTCACGGAAAGAGAACGCTGGGGGTTTTGTCGGATGTCAGGAGAACAATGGAGTCAAAGTCGCCTGAATATTTGGTGAATCGCACTATTACAAATCACTTGGGGATTGTTCGGTATCCTCTCCTAAGCCTCTCCCGTCCTATATATAATAGGTCGGGTCTCAAAGTTGTATGCAGATAGATTACATATACATGATTTTAATAACAACTCAATGTCAGTGCTTTTTCTTCTTTCCTAATACAACTATAGCCTTTGTCGGTTGCTCCTTTCGGGCTATCATCTTGACTCTTCATTGGCCGTAACCTTTCTTCAATCCTAGGTAGCAAATCATAAGTACCCAAGTAATCATACCTATGTCATACATCGAAAAGCACGATGGCAAGAAGTCCAGTCACCTCCTCAAGGAATTCCTCGAGTTCCTGAAGCTCCACGAAGGCCTCATCCAGCTGAATCGTGACGCGATAAATTAGGGGTATATAGCTGCCCCAGGCGCCATAGCTCATGGAGCGCCACCACCACCACCCAGAGGACCCGCACAGCCTACGGCTGTGCCGAGCAATACCCACACCCGCTTGGAAATATGCACGATCTAGAAGGGGCGTCCCTCCAACCAGATGCAAAAGACGATCACCCACCAAATCAACTTGGCCGTCAACTCACCACCTTCGACCACTGAGTACCTCAGTGGTTGCAAATCCTTCATTACCTTCGGCAAGAGTGACCACCTGCACCAGGTCCCTCACCCAGGCCACTCTCCCCTGGTGCTCGAGGCACATATCGGCGGATTCGAGATGAGTAGAGTATTTGTGGACAGTGGCAGCGTCATCAACCTCATGTTTACCAGCACCCTACACACCATGCGGATCCCCCTGTCCAGCCTGGAAGCATCTGAAACAACCTTCCACGGCATCATCCTAGAGAAAGGCATATACCCCTTGGGAAAAATATGGCTGGATGTCATCTACGGCACACCCGCAAACTTCCAGCGGGAGCGCCTCGAGTTCGAGGTGGTTGATTGGCCCTCGTAGTACCACACCATCCTCGGACGTGACGCGTTCGCAAGGTTCATGGCGGTCCCTCACTACGCATACTTGCAGATGAAGATGTCAGGACCCAACGGCATTATCACCATCAACGGGAGCTTCGCCAAGTTAGATAGATGTGACAGGGAATTCAAAAGAATCTCCTGGTCCTTTGGCATGCAAAAAGAGCTCGCTGTAGGGGTTCTGCGTATGAAAACAATTAAATTTTACCCTACGCCCCTAAACCCCTGATGCTGCCAGGACCTATCTATTAGTAATGAAGTAACGGGAGGGGCTTTTCGCGAACTTACCCCTGAAGACCTAAAAGCGTTGTCAACGCTCACGAGAGCATGGTTGATGTAGACAAGCTGAAGCCAACCTCTAGGTCGTGATGAAGTCATTGTGCTCATGTGGCTCCAACGACATGAGTGCCTCAAGTGTGACACCTCGTGGGGAGTTACACACATCCAATTCCTGACGATGACTCCCACTTTCTCGATCCAGCAGTAGTTGTGGAAGTAGAGCTCCTGGATCCGAATCCCGCAGCACGACGGCGCTCCGCGCTGAACATGTCTCTTGTTCGCGCAGTCCGAAGTTAGGACCACAGTCACGAGAGAGAGAGAGAGAGAGAAAGAGAGAGAGAGAGAGAGAGAGAGAGAGAGAGAGAGAGAGAGAGAGAGAGAATCTCAATTGGAGGTCTTCCCAAAAGTGAGAAGACCTTTATTGAATATTGTGTGTATTTATCTGGCCAAATACCCCCACTATATATAGGGGAGGGGAGGTACTACCTCCCTCAAAGTCTCGGGGTGGGACTAAAAGAGAGGAGAGGGGGAGGGGGTGGCACCGTCGGCCACCCCATGGGCCCCATGTGGGAGGGCTGGCCCACTAGGGCGCCAGCCTCCCCTCTTGGCCCTTCTCCCTCTTGCCTTTTCCCTAATGGGCCATCTTCCCTCCGGAATTGGCCCATTAAGCCTTTGGCCATTTAAATTGATTTTCACTTTATTAAATAATTATGAATAGATGATTAAATCAATATTTAACATTCATTCACATATTATTCAATCCCCGTGGCTATGGAACACCTTCCACCTCCACTCCGGACATCCTCCGGACTTACCGAAACCCTTCCGGTTTTCTCTCTACTATTCTTTGGTGATTCTACCGATCCTATAAACACTCTCTAAGCATCATAAAACCCTTAAGCGTGATACCCTACAGTTCGAGAACACTCCAGACATGGTCGGGACACTCCTGGACCAATAATTGACAGAGGGACCTAGATGTCCATGTGACCCCTGTGCGTTCCACGAAGATCTTTTGTTGTTTGAACCGGGACAGTCGTGTCTTATTCCCTTTGTCTCTCAATACTTGCATTGCCTAACAAGTGATATCCATGTGATCAATGACATCACCATGTCGTGTTCAATCTCGTTATTGAACAATGCTACTTGACTTGTTCCGACAAGTGATATACCTGTGATCAAATCACACGTTGTGCAGTTATTGGATATAACTTCTCCGAGTGAGCCCTTGAGTATGTTTCCATCACGTGGACGGACAAATCCCGCTCTTGACATATATTGCCTCTAAGGTTTCCTCCGAGCACCTGAACACACCTTTATTGCCACCGTATTACCAGATGACGTTTGATGCTATCTAAGCACTCTCGGGAGACAGTGATTGATATAGCCTCACGGTCTAAGGAATAGTCTATGAGGATCCATTTCTAATCATCATCACTTGAACTTCGTGATAGGATCGGGCCACGATGTTTAGGTTGGGTATTGGTTCATCCTCTCATTCTCAGAATGAGTTGACTCCATTTCCATCTAGCATAAATGCCACATGATCAGGAAACTTGATCATCTGTGGACCAATGAACCAGTTACTAGAGTTTCACTAGGAACCCCTGGTTGTTTATATATCACACGTGTATTGATGTTTCCAGTCAACACAGTTATAGCATGATATAAAACTTAATCATAAACTTTATGAAATATGATAGTAGTCCTTATTACTATTTGTCTCTAGGGCATATTTCCAATAGTCTCCCACTTGCACTAGAGTATAAAGAAACTAGCCGCGTTTGTTCTTAATCATTGGCACCATATATCCGGTACCCTGAACATGCTTGCTCATGGAAGAGGTTGAGTCTTTGGCATGTACTTTTATAGTCCCAAATCCTTTGCAACTAACTAATTGTGCCAATAGCTTCTTGATGTTGGCTAAGTGATTCAATCTTCGCCTTGGAATAAAAGGAATTTATATTGGTGCGATACTGGATCAACTAAAGACTCTAGGCTTCCATCAAGCCACTACTACATCGATTTCGTTAGGAATCGAGGATCTTTTAACAATACCCTCTAAGGGATGGTTAGTCCAAGACGCGGAGCAACAAAGTTGTCTTAACCTTAATTGACATAATACTTTATCATCACATGATAACATCTGTGTGTATGCATTGTCGCTATGGTAGCAGAACGAGGCCTGATTCCAGGAGCCTACAGTGAGTTTAGATCAACCTCGAGGGCTTTCTCATGGGCACTGTGCCCTGGGACACATCATTCTACATTAAAAGCGAACTAGCCCTACCATAAAATTATACAACACTTTAGATGGTACCCTTATCTATTATTATAAATGTATTCATTGAAACACGAGTGCACTCTGTGCAACTTTCGATGTTTTGTCTCGCTTCCTACTTGACTCTAATCAATATTATGGGAGTTTCCAACATATTCCCTTATAACATAACCCTTTATGCTTTAAGACATGTCATCCTTTATGGATCTGGAAAATATGTTTACAGTTCTCTATTAGAACCTACAGACAAACTCACTTCAACATTCTGTGATTCAAACATAATCACCTTTTTAAACGTTCCTCATTGGATCATATATTATATTAAGTTATCATCATGGTTTTCTAAGATAGAACCTATGTCTCAACATAGTGGATGATGATCATCCTTTCTTTCTTTCAACCATTGATGTTAAACTTAATACTATTCCTAACTTAAGTTATTAAGGACCAGTTCCTTAATTAACGTCTATTCTGAAACCCTTTTCAGAATCCCTTAAGGAATACTACATAATTTCATAATACACTTATTATCAACTTCTACTCACTATAAATCATTATTTATTGGTATTTGTGCTTTTATTCTTAAGGCTCTTAAGAATCACTTCTATAAGATCCCACTCAAAATATGTTCCTAACATATTTGGGTATGAGTCACTACTCTTACTCAAAATATGTTCCTACACATTTGAATTTGAGACTTATATTGCTCCCACTCAAAAAATATGTCATTCACATATTGTTTTAGGAAGACTTTTATAGCTCCCACTCAATTTCATGCAAATTGCATATCTACTCACTATTTTGAACGATTTCAAAATCCTTTGATCAAATATCAAACATGGAGATTTACTATGAGATACTAGTGCTTTACCAGTTTTTAAATCCACTAGACATTCAGCACTCTTGAATCAAATTCATTTGAATTCGTCCATTACTTGACAAATTGTGCTTTTGTCATTCATCCTGGCTTTGTAGTCATTTGGGAAAATTTGAAGTAACCCCTTTTACTTGTGAGATTCAGCAACGAATTGCTTTCCAATCTCAAGGGAATTTTGCTTCTAGGATTTATCATAATTCTAGTTCACCATTATTTCCTTAGTAGTTTGTAGGCATGTCATATTCCAAGAACGATGACAAATGATTCACAAATGTCTCTACATTTTGAATCCTACTTCATGTAGTGACAACACTAGTGGGGAAACCACAATGATCAATATCATTGATTCTTTCCTTTATGAAGAGAATTGTTCAAGAACATTGTCTGTTGCGGTTCTCAACACTCTGATGCAGGGATTTGAATCCTCATCGTGTTTTTCTCTTCTTCCATTTTCTTCACAATTGAGAAATATCACCGAATGCGAACTTTCTCAAGAATGCACTTGTCCTTGTATTGGGAACGGCAGTACCTGAAGATGTTAGATAGAGGTGTGGGGACTAACAGGGAAGCTATCGACGGCGTCCGCAGGCAGGATTGGATACGAGCAAGCGTAGCTGGACGCAGGAAGTACCTAGGTTCGGAGCCCTCGTGGTGAGGTAAAACTCCTACTCCTGCCTGATCTGACTATGTGGGATATACGAACTACAAGTGCTCCTCGAGCTGTATTTGCTAGCTACTGCCTTAAATGCTGAGAGACCAACCCTTTCTACTGAGGCCCTGCCAATCCTTATATAGACAGAGAGGCAGCGGTCTCACTGGCCAATCCGACAGGCGGGCCCCACAGGCGGGTCCTAGCCGGCTGGTCATCTACAGTATCCCGTATGGTATGTCACGTCGGAGTGTGAGTGGTATGGCCGTCGGGGGCACAGTAGACGCCGTGCGAGCTTGTCGTCAGCATCGGGCCACTGTTCCCACGTCATCCCCGCAAAGTCTTCGGTATGGCCGGGTAGTTGCTAGTCTTGTCATCGTACAGGGCGTACCGCGCACTGATACGCACGTCGTCCTGTCTCACTGATTGGGTCCGGCTACATCGTCGTAGCCGGCTACTTCTTGTTGCCCCGGCTAGCTGACATGTCCTGCCCTGTCCGGCTCTGCGTGGTCAGCCGGACGCGATCTGACTATCTGGTGCTTGTTCGGTTGGGGTACATGGGGATCATCCCCCTGACACTAGCCTCCGAGCGCGTGTGGATTCCGCGCTTAGGCAAAATCTGCGCGCGCTCCTTCTTGTTTTTGAATTCGTGTCCGGCTGTGCTTGGCGGTTGCGCTACTCGTGACGTCAGTGCTGATGCCAGCCACGAGCGCACGCACCATCATTGCTCTGCGGCAGGCAGCGTAACGTAACGTCCCATCGCACGTCGCCTCGGGGAACTGCTTTCCGGCGCTTCAGTTCCTGCTCCGTGATCTTCTACGCATCGTGCATCAGCACACGGGATCTGGGCGGCGGTTGTGGTGAGGGCCGTCCGGATGCGCGCCACGTGGCCCCGCTGACGGTTGCCCTTCCAGCCCTTTCAAGGGGCGCCGGGGGGGAGGCAATTCCTTTCGTTTGCTCCCCCGTTGCAGTCTCTTCTTCTTTTTCCTTCTCCGCCCTTGCTTTCTGCGCCACCCGTTCGTCGTCGTTGCTACGGGCCACCGCCAATCCTCCGTCACCGCTCCTCCCTGTCAGCCGGAGATGGGCGCCGATCGCGGGGCCTGGTGCGGCTCCTCCGTCACCGAGTACCACATCGCGAAGTACCGCGCCACCCGCTTTCTTCCGCCCGCAGGGGAGGTGGCGGTGCGGTTGGCGCCGGTGGGGGAGGTGTCGTCGCACCCGACGGAGGGGGAGCGCGTCATCTTCCTTTCCCATCTGGTGCGCGGGTTCGCCCTTCCGGTGCACCTGTTCTTCCCGACCTTCCTCGCCTTCTTCGACCTCCGTCTCCACCACCTCGGCGCCAACGCAATCAGAACGTTGGCGCATTTCATTGCGTTCTGCGAGAGCTACCTCGGGGTCCAGCTGGATCTCGGGCTCTTCTGCCGGCTCTTCCGGGTCCGGCTGCAGGTGCAGTACACGAAGGGGCCGCTAGTCGTCTAGAGTGGCGCCTCCATCTACTCTCGCTCCCAATCCGGCTACCCCAAGTTCTTGCTTTAGGACACGGTACGGCTGTGGCAGCAGTCGTACTTCTACGTCAAGAACATCACCAACGTTGACCGGATCAACCTTCCGGCTTTCCAAGACGTTGAGTCCAGCCGGCAGAACTGGGAGCTAAAGTTCCATGGTGATAAGCCAGAGACGGATGCGATGATGGCGCGTATGCGCTCCCTCGTCACCTGCCGGCTAACCGGCCTGGACATCACCCTCAGCTGGATGTCCCAGCGGATGATGCCGCTGCAGCAGCGAGCGCACAAGATGTGCTACTACTCCGGCCGGCTGGATCCGACCCAGCTGTCACGCCGCGATCCCCTCTACCACAACTTGAAGGAGTGGGTGTGGACGATCACGAAGGAGCGGCTGCCGGAGAACTGAAAGTTCAGTCTGGCGCCCTACAGCCGGCAGAACCGCGTGCCCCGGGTAAGTCCTTACAATCGGAAACTTTATTCGTTCTTTCTGCGCTTTTTGTTCTGTCTGACTGACTTATTTTATTCGGTAGATCTTCGCTTGCATCCTACGCGAGGAGGGTGAGGCTCCTCTCGAGGAGTTCACGCCTGACTTGCCCGAGCCGCGCGCTCGGCGGTCCGGCGAGGAATTTGACGGGGATGGCGACGCCTTTCCTAGCCAGAATGACGAGCCGGCTGCCGACCCGCGTGCGGAGGTTCACAAGGAGGAGGAGGCCGCGCCGACCGTGGACCCATCGGTGCACTCCGTGACGGACGGCGAGGTGGGCGGGAGTTGCTCCAGTCGTTTCGGCTCCCGCCGGCCTGTGACGGAGGAGCCGGCTCCCAAGAGGAGCCGGTCCAGTACCCAGCCGCCAAGAAGTCTTGGCCGGAAGAAGGGGCAGCCCCTAGTTGTGCCGGGGTATGTTCCTTCTCCCCCTTTTTTTCTTCTTTTCCTTCTTTCGGCGTCTTCTGTCTGCTTCCGTTTTTTCTTCTTTTCCTGACTTTGGTTTATTTGCCTTTGCCTTCTGCTCCTTCTTCTTAGTTCATTGGTTTCTTTCGGAGCCGCGAGCCTGGCACGGGCGCCGACCGGGTCGCCGCGCCGTGCCCCGACTGCGCCAGCCAGCGCCACTCCTTCTTCTGTGGTGCTGCCTCCGCCTCCCCCTCGAGCTGAACTGACTGCCTCCGCCGAACCGGAAGGTCCCTAGCCAGAAGCGGAGTCCTCCTAGCCAGATGGCTCCTCTGCGGGTGTGCGGGGGGCTGCCGGCAAGGAGCTCGTCGTCGTTGGTGACGACAATTCCGACGAGAAGCCGGGGGAGGAGTGGAGAACGGCGGTAGTTGCTGCGAAGGAGTCCCTGGTCGTCAACGCCGTGGACGACGATGCCTCCTCCGCTGCCTCGCTGTCGGACCTTGCCGCTACGCTCGAGCTGGCGGTGAAGGAGATCCGGCTGCTGGAGGCCACAGCCGGCGGGAACCGGTCGTTGGAGCAGAAGCTTGTTGCCGCCAACAGGACTTCCCAGAGTATGTTCGCTTCACCCGACTTGTTCTTGTTTTTACTGATAGCCGGTTTTGTTGCAGCCATCCTCGTGTGCGCTCAGCGCGAGATCGATCGCTTGAAGAAAGCGAACGACCGGCTGAGCAAGTCCAATTCTACTCTGCGGCTGTAGAATAAGGATTGGCATGCGAGGGTAGACGGTCTGGAGGCCACCATCAAGGAGCGTGACACCTCGCTCGCCAGCCGGACCGAGGCCTTCACCCTTCTCGAGCCCCAGACCAAGGACCAAGAGAAGGAGATCAAACGGCTGGCGACCAAGGAGAAGGCTCTGGTGGAGGAGCTGATGCTGGTCGGCCACACGGCTAAGTGTAAGTTCCGTTTTTCCGTCTTATTTCTTTCCGGATCTGGTAGCCGGATCTGACCCTTTTTTCTGACAGCCTTTTACCTCGGCATAGACTTGCTGGCCTACAACCGGCTGTAGGAGAACTGGCCGGGAGCGTAGCCGACGGCCCAGGAGCTCGTTGTCCTTCTTGGCGAGGAAGCTGCCAAGCTTCGCTAGGCGGCACGAGACGTCTTCTCCTTCATGTGGCCGGAGGCTCCGGTTCCGGAGACGATGGCACAGCTGGCTGCGAAGGTGGGAGAGGTGCCGGCTGTGGTGGACCGGCTGCGGGACTTGGCAGCGTGAGCTGGAGCGGAGATGGCTCTAGCCCTCATGCTCTCCTGGTACAAGGACGCCCGCGTCGAGAAGATCGACGGTGGCTTCCGTGCTGGAGCCAATCTTGCCGCCATCCGCCAAGCCCATCCGGAGCTCCGCGGATCCGCCATCAAGATTGCCGATTATGTGGATCCCGACGAGGTGCTCACCGACTCGGAGTCCATCGGTACTCCTGATGTGGAGGGCCCGATGCCGCCGCCTACTGGCATCGGAACCGGATCGAGCTCCGCGCCGCCTCCTCCGCCCGGAGCTTCCGCTGGCCGAGATCCTCTTCACGGCAAGGGTCCTGCCACCTAGTCACTACCCCGGGATGCCGGGTGTATTTGTCTTGTCTTGGATATGTGTAGAACTTGTCTGGTTATGCCGGCTATCTCTGATGCCGGGTAACCTGTGGGAGCTTCCTCTCCCTTTTGTTTGTTAATGTTGAACTGTTGAGTTTCCTTTAACTTGTGCCTTGAATTTTCTTTTGATAT
This sequence comes from Avena eriantha, assembly GCA_910589775.1. Taxonomy (NCBI): domain Eukaryota; kingdom Viridiplantae; phylum Streptophyta; class Magnoliopsida; order Poales; family Poaceae; genus Avena; species Avena eriantha. Next base: position 405,465,499 of record OU342745.1, read on the forward strand.
TTTGCCGGCTAACCTTGACCAGCTCCTTGTGCCTGGCTACGCCCTTCTAGCCGGAAGAACTACCATTCCAGTAGGGGTGCGCGAGCGCACCCACTGGCTGTAGCCCCCGAGATTCGGAGTAGTTGGCGTAGCCAGGTGCTTCGAATCTTCCTTATTTTTCCCAAGTCCTCTAACTTTGCCCGATTAGGCTCTCTTTAGTCGGCTACTTTTCGCTGGTTGAACGACTTCAGTCGGGGGAACTAACATTCCAGTGGGGGTGCACGAGCGCACCCACTGGGTGTAGCCCCCGAGATTCGGAGTAGCTGGCGTAGCCAGGTGCTTCGAATCTTCCTTGTCTTCTCTTGTTCTTGCCCTCGCCCTCACCTGGACTCCGAACGACCGGCTAAACGCCCTTAGCCCGTCAGGAACTACAAGATTCCACTGGGGGCGCGCGAGCGCACCCAGTGAGTGTAGCCCCCGAGATTCGGAGCGCTTGATGAAGGCAAGGACTTCGAAGCTTCTTCCCTTTTCCTGAATTCCGACTCCAGGTAGTCGGACAAAAATGTACATACACATACACACATGTCTTCGTAGGTTAGTAGGTAAGTCTGCCAAATTGTAGCCGGAAAACGGCTTGTTTTTTCGAAAACTAGCTTGGGCCTCTCTAGACACTTAGTCGCTTTCCCGTGTGCTCTGCTGCTTTCGTTGCGTCCTTGCCGGGCAGCCGGGTTGTGGTCTGCAGCCGGAATCGAAGGGAGCTGACAGTACATTGCGCATGGTACTAACGGCTTAGCAGCTGGATTGGTTCGAGCTAGTTGCAGGGCCGGTACGCCCGGTCTGTTGTGCCTCCTCCCCGTTTTTCATGTGGGATGCCTCGGGCTTTTGCTCTTGCTAGCCGGACAGCCGGGTTGCGGTCTGTAGCTGAGACGAAGAGTAGGCCTCTGACATCATCGCACACTACTCAGTCGGTTTGTTGACTTAGCAGGCCGGGCCAGCCGGCGAGGCCCCGGGTAGGGGTTGCCGGAGCCGGGAAATTTGAACCAGAAAACGGATGCACACATATTTCTGGCAAGGAGCCCCCGAGATTCTCGTAGGGGTCCGCATTTTCATTCATGAGGTTTTCGGGATACATACACTGCCTGGCGACTAGGTGTAAAACGGGCGCAGCAGGGCCGCATTCCAGGGATGCTCGGTCTCCTCGTCTGATTTGTCCATCTTGTTCTTGCGCGGCTGCTGCGCATCGATGAGGTAGTAGGAGTCGTTGGGCAGCGCCCGGCTGATGATGAAGGGGCCCTCCCAAGGTGGCGACAGCTTGTGCATGCCCTTCGTGTCTTGCACCAGCCGGAGAACCAGGTCGCCCTCGCTGAATGCGACCGGGCGGATCCGGCTTGAATGGTAGCGACGTAGTCGCTGCTGGTATAGGGCTGATCTGGACAAGGCCAGCTCGCGGGCCTCCTCCAGGAGGTCCACTCCGTCCTCCCGTGCCTCCCGGTTGGCTTTTTCATCGTACAGGAGCTTGCGTGGGGAGTCGAATTTGATGTCGGCGGAGAGGACGGCTTTCAATCCATAGACAAGGAAGAACGGTGTGTAGCCGGTTGACCTATTTGGCATGGTGCGGAGGCTCCAGAGCACAGCCGGAAGTTCTTCGATCCAACATCCAGGTGACCGCTCCAATGGCTCTATGAGGCGTGTCTTGATGCCGGCTAGCACCAAGCCGTTTGCTCTTTCGACTTGCCCGTTGGACTACGGGTGTGCGACGGTGGCGAGGTCCAGCCGGATGCCCTTGTTGCTGCAGAACCGAGCGAAGGCCCCCTTGGCGAAGTTCGTGCCGTTGTCGGTGATGATGCTGTTGGGGTAGCCGAAGCAGTTGATGATGTCGGTGAAGAAGGTAACGACTGTCGCCCCATCCAGCTTCCGGATAGCCTTGGCCTCGATCCACTTTGTGAACTTGTCCACCACTACCAGCAGGTGGATCATGCCCGCGCGCGCCCGCTTGAAGGGGCCGACCATGTCGAGGCCCCAAACTGCGAAGGGCCAGGTGATTGGTATGGTCCTGAGCACCGAAGTTGGCATGTGGCTGAGCTGCCCGAAGCGTTGGCACCCATTGCACGCGTAGACCAGCTGCTCAGCATCCTCAAGGGCGGTGGGCCAATAGAAACCATGGCGGAATGCCTTGGTGACTATCGCCCTCGAGGAAGCGTGATGCCCGCACTCGCCCTGGTGGATATCCCTAAGTAGCCAATAGCCCGTGTCCACATCGACGCATCTTTGGAAAATGCCGAATACGCTGCGCTCATACAGTTCGTCGTTGATGATGGTGTACGTGTGCGCGCGGCACCGGATTTGCCTGGCCTCCACCTCGTCATCCGGAAGTTCTCCATTGGTGATGTAGTCCATGAAGAGATGTGCCCAGGGTGGCACTTCCCGATTGACGAGGACGCTCCCATCCTCCGGTTGACGGGCGTCGGGCGGTCGTCCGGGTGGCGTACCTAGGACGGCAGCCCCCGAGCTGCCTGACGAGCCGGCGGCCCGCAGGCCCTGCGAGCCAGAGGGCACCGCCTTGCCGGAGTTGGTGCGGGTCTTCTTTTTTGACGGTTCTGCCGGCTCCACTTTTGCTGCTTCGTCAGCCGGAGCGCTCCCCGCCCAGGTGATGGAGTCCGACTCTGGTGACGGGTTGATGGACGGCTTGCGCAGGTGCTCCAAGGAGACCCCAGGTGGGATCGCCTGCGTGGTGGATCCTATCTTGGAGAGCGCGTCGGCTGCCTCGTTGTTGAGGCGAGGGACGTGGTGGAATTCGCATCCGTCGAAGGAGGCGCTGAGCTTCTAAATGTAGAACTGGTAGAGGGCCATGTTTGCATCTCTGGCGTCCCATTCCCCGGACACTTGCTGCACCACTAGATCTGGATCACCGAAGCACAGGATCTAGTTGACGCCGATCTCCTTGGCTAGCCAGAGTCCGTGCGCCAATGCCTCGTATTCGGCTATTTTGTTGGAGGCTTTGAAGTGGATCTGCAGTACGTACTCCAGCCGGTCCCCCTTGGGCGAGGTGAGCACGATGCCGGCTCCCAAGCCCCTGAGCATATTCGACCCATCGAAGTGCATCTTCCAGTGGTCCGAATCCGGAACTTGTGGGAGATACTAGGTCTCAGCCCAGTCGTCGAGGAAGTCCGCCAATGCCTACGACTTGATCGTGAGCTGGGGCTCGTATTGGATGGAGTAGGCGGCAAGCTCGATGGCCCATTTGGCGACTCGGACGGTGGCGTCCTTGTTGCCGATGATTTCCGGAAGGGGTGCGGTGCACACGACCTTGATCGGATGCTCCTGGAAGTAGTGCTTAAGCTTCTTGCATGCTAGGTACACGCCGTAGCACATCTTCTGGTAGTGGGGGTAGTTCTGCCTGGAGAGGAAGAGAACTTTGCTGAGGTAGTAGACGGGAATCTGAACCGGCTGAGCCTTGCCTTCCTCAGGGCGCTCCACCACCAGGACGACGCTGACGACCCGGCTGATGGCTGCTATATAGAGCAACATCGGCTCCTTGCTAGTCAGCGTAGCTAGAACCGGTGCTATGGATAGCATGTGCTTGAGGTCGTGAAATGCGGTGTCGGCTTGCGAAGTCTAGGAGAACTTATCCGTCTTCTTCATCAGCTGGTACAGCGGGAGTGCCTTCTCCCCCAGCCGGCTGACGAAACGGCTGAGGGAGGCCAGGCATCCGGTGAACTTTTGGACTCCAAGCAGATTCCTGGGTGGCTGCATCCTCTCGATGGCCACGATCTTCTTCGGGTTCGCCTCGATGCCTCGTTGTGATACGAGGAAACCGAGGAGCTGACCGGATGGCACTCCGAAGACGCACTTCTCTGGGTTCAGCTTCATCCGGTACTGGCGGAGGTTGCCGAATGTTTCTCCCAGATCCTCGAGGAGGGTGCGCTTCTCCTTGGTCTTGATAACCACGTCGTCCACGTAAGCATGCACGTTTCGGCCTATCTGCGAGTGCAAGCATTTCTACATGCATCGCTGATAGGTGGCGCCTGCATTCTTTAGGCCGAAAGGCATGGTTACATAACAGAAATCCCCGTAGGGGGTGATAAATGATGTCTTGATCTGATCAGCCGGGTTTAGCCGGATCTGGTTGTATCTAGAATAGCAATCTAGAAAAGACAACAAATCACAGCCGGCCGTGGAATCGATGACTTGATCGATACGGGGCAAGGTGAAGGGGTCTTTCGGGCACGCCTTGTTCAGGCTGGTGTAGTCGATACACATGCGCCAGGTCTTGTTCTTCTTCAGCACCAGGACTGGGTTCGCCAACCTGTCCGGGTGGTACACTTCCATGATGAACCCGGCTGCAAGGAGCCGGGTGATCTCGTCACCGATTATCTTCCACTTCTCTTCTGTGAACCGGCGTAGAGGTTGCTTGACCGGCTTGGCATCCGGACGCACATGAAGTGAGTGCTCGGCGAACTCCCTCGGCACACCCGGCATGTCCTTGGGGGACCATGCAAAGATGTCCCGATTCTCACGGAGGAAGTCGACGAGCGCGCCTTCCTATTTGCTGTCCAAGACGGCACCAATGGTGACGAACTTAGTTGGGTCGGAGGGGTCCAGCAGGATCCTCTTTGTCTCCTTCGCCGGCTGGAAAGCTCCTTGTCCAGCCGGCTTGCTGCTAGCCGGGATGTCCTGCTGGGCCATGGCCACGTTGCGCATGATCACGCGCTTTTCTTTGGCTATGATGAGGGCCTCTGCCAGTTTGGAACCGGTTGAGGCGCACTCCATCGACCGCCTAAAGCAACCGGCGATGGTGATCACGCCGTGGGGTCCCGGCATCTTCGTCTTGAGGTACGTGTAGTGGGGGATGGCCATGAACTTGGCGAGGGCGGGGCGCCCGAGGAGAGCATGGTAGGAGCTCGTTAGGTTTACCAACTCGAACCAGATTGGTTCGCGGTGGAAGTTCTCCTCGGTCCCGAAGATGACGTCCAGCTGGATTTTCCCCAGCGGGCGCAGGCTGGCCCCGGCAGTACGCCATGGAACGTTGTGGTAGTCAGGCGCAGGTCGCTTTCGCGAATGCCTAGCTTCTCCAGCGAGGACTGGTAGAGGAGGTTGAGGCTGCTGCCTCCGTCGATGAGGACGCGCGAAAATCGGCAGGTGCGCCCGTTGGAGACGATGAGGGGGTCGAGCACCATGGCGTAGCCCCCGGGAGTCGGCAGATGTTCAGGCTGGTCTGCCCGGCTTCAGGTAAAGGGGGTTTCCGACCAGTTCAGGTACTGGGGGACCGGAGATACGATGGCATTGACCTCCTTGGAGCGTCGCCTGCGGTTGTGCTTGTCGTCCTGCCCCGCCTCGAAGATGTGGTAGGCAGCGTGCGGCTGGGGGTAGGCGTTGTTGTTGTTGCCGCCGTTGCCGCCTTTACCATCGTTGCGGGCTCCTCTAGCCGGTGGTGGAGGTCCACCCGGAGGAGGAGGGGGGAGGACGAGGCTGGTTGCCCTGGTCCTTGAGCCGGCGGGTCCAGGTGCAGTTCCGGGTGGTGTGCGTAGCCGGTTTAAAGGGACCGCTATGCCACTTGCACGGGCCGTCAAACATCTGGTCAAAGGTGAGCCGTGGCTTCTGCCTTCTTGCCTCATTAGCCGGTGCGTCGGGCGCGCCCTCCACAGAATTGACTTGCCGCGCGTGGTAGCGAGGCTTCTGTTGTCTGGCCTGGCGGTCCCCATGGAACCCGTTGTCGTTGCCGTGGCGTCGGGAGGATCCGCCTTCCCCAGCCGGATGGCTTGGTCGTTCGCGAGCCGGCTCCGTGGGAGTCAGACGACCGTCCGCGTTTACTCGGAGGGGCTTCTTCATGGCGGCATCTGCCGTGGCATACTGGTCCACGGCCGTCATGAGCTCTGCCATGGTCTTCGGCTCGTCACACAGTAGCCGGTGGCGAAGCATGGTGCCTTCCCGGCAACCCTCGATGAAGAAACTGATGGCTTGGCTCTCTAGGATGCCTTCGCAGGTGTTGCGCAGCTCCATCCACTTGGCGAGGTACTCGCGGTCGGTCTCGCGGTCACCTTGGACGCACAAGGCCAGGTCGCGCGGGCGTCCTCGGCGCTTGTACGTGCCGTTGAAATTGCGGACGAATACCTTCTCGAAGTCGGGCCAGGCGTTGATGTTGTTGGGCGCAAGGAGGTTGATCCACGTCCTTGCCGATCCAGTTAGCATGAGGGGGACGTAGCGCACGACTGTGCGCTTGTTCCCATGGGCGATGCCGACTGCCGTAGCGTAGTCGGTCAACCAGTCTTCCGGCTTCATGCTGCTGTCGTACTTGGGGGTGTCCCTGGGTAGGGAGAACTTGTCCGGAAACGGCTCGTTCCGGATGCGGGGTCCGAAGCAAACCGGACCAGTAGAGTCTTCCTCCTCCGTGACGCGCGCTTGAGCGAGGAGCTCGATGTGGTCGCGGGCATCCGGACAATCCGGGTTGGGCGCTCCCACCTGGCCCGAGAGACGGGAACCGGCTGGTCTGGGCGCTCCAATTGGCGGAGGGAGAGGCGGAGGGTTGCTATTCACCGTCTACTCCTATTGCCAGACATGCGACGCCTGCTGCGGGCCCTAGCAGGCTGAGGGGAGGACGCCTGCTGGGTGTCGCGCGGCGTGCCCTTGCTGTTGGCAGGTAGCTTGCTCCCCCTGGAGTAGCTGGGGTCCTCTTGCATCTGCCGGTTAGCGTCTGCCTGCTCGTCAGCGATGCGGAGGAGCTCCTGCACACGTGCCTGCTGGCGGGCTCACTCCTCGCCCTCCAGACTAGGGAGTTCTTCTACCGCGGCTCGTGCTGCGCGCAGGTTCTTCATGGGCGTGCTGTAGGTGGGCCGGATGAGGGAGGGCGCGGGATCCGGCTCCTCATCCTTCTCCAACCTACCGCTTACCTCGCCGCCTCGGTGCCGCACCTGGCCACACCGGCTTGGTTCCGCGATAGTTGGAGTGAAGCCGTGCGCACGGTCGTACTCACGCCGGGTGATCTCGAGTTGCTTGCGGGCTGCCGCCAGCTCCATGGCCTCTTGGAGGAGGATCTGTCTCTCCATGGTGAAGTTGGCCTCCGCTTCCACTGGGTTATCCCCGAGGTTAACCGGCGTCAAGAGCCGATCGATGGCATCCTCCACCGGATTCCGAGGCTGCGGAGGGGCAGAAGTTCCGACCTCGTCCGCGCCTCGCTCCCGCGGCTGGCGGGGGTGAGAGCTGGAGCCGGCCATCATGACCTCCACGCCGCAGGATGCAGCGGAGGCGCTACCGCTTGGGCATGGAAGCTCCGCGACAGAGATAATTTCCCTAGGGAAACACTCCGGGACGGTGGCGACATAGACGGGGAGGTCGCCGAATAGCCGGACGGTTCCGTTCGCCGGGAAGGAGGCTCCGGCGAAGCAGGAGGCGTTGTCGATGACGCAGTCGAATTTGCCGAGCGTGAGAACCAGGCCAGAGGCCACGTGCTCACCGGCTGAGGTGCAGGGTCCCGTGCAGAACGTGACTCCGGTCGAAGCCATCTTGCCCCACGGTGGGCGCCAACTGTCGTTGTATTGGGAACGGCAGTACCTGAAGAGGTTAGATAGAGGTGTGGGGACTAGCAGGGAAGCTATCGACGACGTCCGCAAGCGGGATTGGATGCGAGCAAGCGTAGCTGGACGCAGGAAGTACCCAGGTTCGGAACCCTCGTGGTGAGGTAAAACTCCTACTCCTGCCTGATCTAACTATGTGGGATATATGAACTACAAGTGCTCCTCGAGCTGTATTTACTAGCTACTGCCTTAAATGCTGAGAGACCAACCCTTTCTACTGAGGCCTTGCCTCTCCTTATATAGGCAGAGAGGCAGCGGTCTCACTGGCCAATCTGACTAGCGGGCCCCACAGGCGGGTCCTAGCCGGCTGGTCATCTACAGTATCCCGTATGGTATGTCATGTCGGAGTGTGAGCGGTATGGCCGTCGGGGCACAATAGACGCCGTGCTAGCCTGTCGTCAGCATCGGGACACTGTTCCCGCGTCATCCCCGCAAAGTCTTCGGTATGCCCGGGTAGTTGCCAGTCTTGTCATCGTATAGGGCATACCGCGCACTGATACACACGTCGTCTGTCTCACTGATTGGGTCCGGCTACATCATCGTAGCCGGCTACTTCTTGCTTCTCCGGCTACCGCGCGGTAGCCGGCATGTCCTGCCCTGTCCGGCTGTGCTTGGTCAGCCGGACGCGATCCGACTGTCTGGTGCTTGTTCAGTTGGGGTACCTGGGGATCACCCCCCTGACAGCACCAAAATCCAAGCAGTACTAGTTTTGCTTCTCTTTTGGTTTTAGCTATGGGTTTGGTATTCAAAGTTTCCAATGAATACTCTACAAGGACTTATTCGCTATTGTTTTGGTTATATCGAATAACCCCAAAACTTTTACGACGATCCATACTTGATATGGAGCCGATCTCACGAATTCACATGGTTCACTACATATGCTAATTGAGTGCTAACTATTTCTAAATTATGGTCTCTACATCTACACTACAACAATTTATTTGGCGCCATTTATTCACCCACTTTGATATCTAATATCATATTGTGATGCTTTGCATTTTTGACATTTAAAACACATTGCATTTCACAATTTCTTTTATGCCATTATTATAAAGTCGAATTACATTACTATTGACCAAATCATAGTAATTGGACTCTCATTTATCTTTATAACCTTTGTAGATAAAACACTTTTGATCATATCAAACAGTTTCATACTCATGTTTCCTTTGGTAAACTTCTTTACACATTTAAACAATCATATAATGATAATTACCCTTTTTTAAACACAATACATTGAATATGTATTTACTTTTAACAATTCATTAAACACTTTGTATTCACGTAATACACTATGTTCAAGTTATTTTGCCGAACTTAGGCATGATTTATAAGTGACAAGAAACCGAATGACTTTCACATATTATCACATAACTTTGAATTTAAACAATGGTTTCATTCATTAACGAATATATCATTAAGTTGGGTATTTTAAGGCATTTCAATATTTTTACAAATGTTCATGTATTATCAATTAGTTTCAAACAACAAGGATAATTCACATATAATCAAACAAGATATAAACACAAATATAAATCATTCATAAAAGTGGAACAACTATTTGTTACAAACTCATATGACTAACCGTCTCACAAAGTGTAAGACACACTAAAGAAGTTCATAATATTTTGATTACAATAATCATCATAAAACATAAACTAAATGATAAATTTTGAGGGAGAGTATCATTGGCCATCATCATTATGCTCGCCATCAACAGGCAATGTCACCTCCTCTCCAGCAAGGACCTCTCATGCAGAAGGACCCATTTTTAGTAAAACAGAACAAGTATCAACTATACTTAACACTGCAAATGTGTTTGCAAGATTATAACATTTATAAAATTGTATATCAAATATATACCTTTGTCACTGATGACCTCAGTGACAACGGGTTCAACCATCACATTCCTGAGATGTGATACGAACCTGTGGAATTCCATTGATTTCGCGTCGCCTCTCATAATGCAAGTCCTGACTTATGCTTGGTAGCTTGGTGGCAGCGACTGCAGCACAACGCCGTTTGCAAAAGAGCCCGTCATCCAGCTATCCAAGAAGTATGCAGGCCTCATGTACCCATCATGCATGCGCTCCAAGTGGTCGTGAAGTGATGAGTTCTCCTCCATATTAATGGAGAGGAAGTCTCCCATCAGCTCATGCTCTCATATGCATGCTTATTCCACGAAATGTGTCCTAAGCTGTACCATAGTCGCAAGAGGGTCAAGATTACCCACGAGAGGCCACAACTCATCCACAATCATGTAGCACATTATAACTGATATGAAGGTGGACATCTCACGACGGTAATAGCGGTCTTCCCGCTGTTCTGTGGTCTCATAGAAACAGGGCTGCTCCAAATCAATATCGTCGAGTATGTAGTCGACCATGTTATTCTCGCTAAGGAGAACATAGAGACGCGCAACCCATATAGATAAGTTTGATCTGTCTAGCCTGAGCTTCTATCCTTCTAACCAATCGTCAACAGGAAAAGTAGCATTAGGGAGAACAATTTTCTACATTTATAATTGCAAAAGGAATTTAGACTTAGTTTATAATTAAATGAGTTAATAATAACTCCACTCAAAAACACCTATCCCATGAAGGGTTCCTACTGATAACACGACCCCTTTTCCCCACATCTCCCATGATCATGACGGCCATCAGTGTGGGTTCTAGGGTGGACGCTAAACGTCGATCACATCATTCGTGTGACTCGTGCTCGATCTTTCGACCATCCGCATTCCGAGGCCATGTCTCCTACATGCTAGGCTCGCCAATTCAACCTTAGTGTATTCGTTGTGCAACATGGCTTACACCCACTGTATGCAAACGTAGATATGTCTAACACTCACTCACTGTGGGTCGCCTCATGCTGAAGAACTTTCTTGGTGGTGCACACTAAGGGAGAACACAAGCATTGGTAATTTTAATAGGGATCATCTTATTGGGCTACCGTCGAGTATCTAATACTTGCACACAATAAGCTATACAAACAATAACATTGAAGGTAAATGCGATGTGATATGGTCCTTCACGTCATGATCTCCATCCGTCGTCACCGGATTCCGGCGCTAGGATTCCAGTGATGTAGACACTAGGGTACCAGTGGCATTCCGGTGTGGTAGTTCGTCACCTCCGTGACTATCTACTACTATGCAACATAAGGTAATCACTTTACCTTTGCCAGAACCATATCACAAAGCAGTGCCACCCTACAAAACAAAGTTAGACGCCTCTACTTTATCTTTGCATGTTTTACGTGGCTGAATGGGCTTTCGCACAAGAACCGTTCTTACCTATGAACTTTCAGCACAACGCTGATAAAGTAGTTGTCTCTACTACACCTCTTTCGGGGCCCTCCGTTGTAAATGGCATACCAACTAATGCGAGAGAGATAGACACCCCCCTAAGCCAGTTTATACGGTACAAGCCGTATGTCAAGCGTGGACCAGTCTCGTGAATGAACGCGTAAAGTCGGTTGGGGGTTGCTTCATCAAGCATTGTTGCGGTATACATAAGTACATGTGGGAGGGTAACAACTAAAAGATCAACGCCCACACGCTACATCTTGTGTGTTCTACCCGTACTAGCATTACTACACATAGATCTAGATCTGATACCACTGAAGGGGTTCTGCGTATGAAAACAATAAAATTTTACCCTACGCTCCTGAACCCCTGATGTTGCCAGGACCTATCTATTAGTAATGCAGTAATGGGAGGGGCTTTTCCTGAACTTACCCTTGAAGACCGAAAAGCGTTGTCAACGCTTAGGAGAGCGTGGTTGATGTAGACGAGCCGAAGCCGACCTCAAGGTCGTGATGAAGTCCTTGCGCTCCTGTGGCTCCAACGACTTGAGTGCCTCAAGTGTGACACCTCGCGGGGAGTTACACACGTCCGGTGCCTAACGATGACCCCCGCTTCTCTGATCCAGCATCAGTTGCAGAAGTAGAGCTCCTGGACCCAAATCCCGTAGCACGACGGCGTTCCGCGGTGAAGATGTCTCTTGTTCGTGTAGTCTGAACTTGGGACCACGGTCACGAGAGAGAGAGAGAGAGAATCTGAATTGGAGGTCTTCCCAAAAGTGAGAAGACCTTTATTGAATATTATGTGTATTTATCTGGCCAAATACCCCCACTATATATAAGGGAGGGGAGGTACTACCGCCCTCAAAGTCCCGAGGTGGGACTAAAAGAGAGGAGAGGGGGAGGGGGTGGCGCCGCCGGCCACCCCATGGGCCCTGCGTGGGGGGAGGGGCTGGCCCACTAGGGCGCCGGCCTCCCCTCTTGGCCCTTCTCCCTCTTGCTTTTCCCCTAATGGGCCCTCTTCCCTCCAGAATTGGCCCATTAAGCCTTTGACCATTTAAATTGATTTTATCTTTATTAAATAATTATGAATAAATGATTAAATCAATATTTAACATTCATTCACATATTATTCAATCTCCGTGGCTATGGAACACCTTCCACCTCCACTCCGGACATCATCCGGACTTACCGAAACCCTTTTGGTTTTCTCTCTACTATTCTTCGGTGGCTCTACCGCTCCTATAAACACTCTCTAAGCATCATCAAACCCTTAAGCGTGATACCATACGGTTCGGGAGAACTCTAGACATGGTCGGGACACTCTCGGACCAATGATCGACAGAGGGACCTGGATGGCCATGTGACCCCTATGCGTTCCACAAAGATCTTTTGTCGTTTGAGCCGGGATAGTCGTGTCTTATTCCCTTTGTCTCTCGATACTTGCATTGCCTGAGATCTGATCAATGACATCACCATGTCGTGTTCAATCTCGTTATTGAACAATGCTACTTGACTCATTCCGACAAGTGATTTCCCTATGATCAAATCACATGCTGCGCAGCTATTGGATATAACTTCTCCGAGTGGGCCCTTGAGTATCTTTCCGTCACGCGGACGGACAAATCCCGCTCTTGACATATATTGCCTCTATGGTTTCCTCTGAGTACCTGAACACATTTTTATTGCCACCGTATTACCAGATGACGTTTGATGCTATCTAAGAACTCCCAGGAGACAGTGATTGATATAGCCTCGCGGTCTAAGGAATAGTCTACGAGGATCCATTTCTAATCATCGTAACTTGAACTTCGTGACATGATCGGTGAAGGGTTCCGTAGCAGAAAACAAAAAAATTCTATCTACTCGAACACTAATACCAGGATCTATACTATGTACACATATGTAACGGAAAAGGAATACAGTATTCATACCTTTGCAGAGAGAGGCACGCCTTACGCAGGAAGGTGTATATTGATGAAGACGAGCAGCACCCCAAGTGTGGTGCCTCTGAAGTTCGTCACACATCCGGTGTAGTGGACGTCAACCGGGCTCCAATCCAGCCGAGCAGCGGAAGAAGTAGATGCCGGATTGCCGATCACACGACGGTAGTGTGAAGGTGGAGAACTCAACTACGAGGTCCTCCCCAATATTACGGGGAAGTCCTCAGTAGAAGAGAGAGAGAGAGAGAATGAGAGGAATAGGTGTGTCTCCAAGGGGAAGGGGGGACCCCTATATATAGTAGGAGGGGGGCGCACCACCCAGGGGCCAGGCGGTGTGGGACTATTCCCACACCCGCCGGCCACCATGGGGCAGCCGCCGGCCCTAGGTGGGCCCCACTCGGGTGGCCCATTAGCCCTAGGCCGGCTGGCCCCCTCCCCTTAGGCGCCTTGCCCACTTGGGCCTCTCCTCGGGTGAGGCCCATTAGCAATATAGTGCCTTTTTAAAATAAAATAAAAAATATATTTAATATTAATTCTCCAATTAACATTCAAATACACATATTATATTATTCCTTTACTCCGGAACATCTTCCGGACCCCTTCCGATCTCCATCGGATATTACCGAAACTATTCCGGTGTCTCTCTCTCTATTTCTCATACGATACCTCATCTACCTTAAGCGTCCCCACCCTTAAGCATGACATCCTTCGGTTCAGAAACACTCCGGACATGATAGAGATCACTCTCATATCAATGATCAACAGAGGGACCTAGATGGCCATGTGACCCCCGTGCGTTTCACGAATACAATCGCTCGAACCGTGAGATAGTCGTTCCCCATTCCCTTTGTCATACGATACCTAATTCATCCGAAACTTGATGTTCGGTATCGGTATACCTTAGTTCGATCTCGTTACCGATGAACTTGTTTTACTCGTTATCATCTCATTGCATTCTGTGACCTATTCACATGCTTGCAAGATTCATTAATGCAATGTCACCGAGATGGCCACATGTATGTGTCCGTTACATGAACTAGACAAATCCTGGTCTTGATATGTACTCCTCTACGCATTCCTTCGGAAAACCTGAGTGGCACCTTTTTGATCACCCTGTTACGAGATGATTCTTGATAACCATCTAAGCTTCTTCCAGAATGGTGATTTGCATTACCTCACAGTCAAAGGATCAGGTCGCGAGGTTCTCTGTGTTTTATCATCAATGGTGAACATGTAACTAGATCTCATTACGATATAACGGTCAGATGTTTGTCTATCATGTTATTTAACTTAATAACATGACGTCATTGTCAGTTGGCATAAATGCCCATGGTCTTGAAACATAGACCATCCTCATGACCAATGAACTAGTTAACTAGAGGTAACTAGAGACACGGTTTGTTTACATACCACACGTGTATTAACGTTTCGTATTAACACAGTTATAGCACAGTATGAAACGTATTATGAACATACAGGAGGTATATCAAATAATACACTTTATTATTTGCCTCTAGGGCATAACTCCTTCAGTCTCCCACTTGCACTAGAGTATATACAAAACTAGTTTACAATAGGCAGGAACCTAACACCAATAGAATCTCGGTGTTGTTCGTGCTTTTCATGCTGGAGAGCTTTAGTCAAAGGATCTGCTACATTCAGTTCCGTATCTACTTTGCAAATCTTGACTTCACCTTCTTCGATAATCTGTCGGATGACGTGAAATCTAAGCTTGATATGTTTGGCTGCGGAATGAGTTCTTGGTTCCCTTGCATTTGCAATAGCTCCCGTATTATCACAATAGATCGTCACGGGGTCTTGTGCATTCGGAAACACTCCTAGTTCGATGATGAAATTCCTTAGCCAAACAGCTTCATTTCTGCATCTGCTGCAGCAATGTATTCAGACTCCATTGAAGACTGTGCCACCACTGGCTGCTTCTTGCTCTTCCAGCTTACCGCCCCACCATTCACCAAGAAAACAAATCCTGTTTGAGACTTCGAGTCATCATGATATGAATTCCAGCTCGCATCTACGTAACCTGTTACGTTTAGAGCTTCATCATTTCCTCCATAGATTAGGAACATATCCCTTGTTCTTCTCAGATACTTTAGGATATTTTTCACAGCTGTCTAGTGATCCGGTCCTGGATTACTCTGATATCGTCTCGTTAAACTAAGAGCCAATGCCACATCAGGTCGAGTGTTAAGCATTGCATACATGATAGATCCTATTGCAGAAGCATAGGGGGTGTCAGACATCTTTTCTCTATCACTGTCCATCACAGGACATTGAGTCACACTCAAGTTGCAATTCTTCATCATAGGTGTAAAACCCCTCTTGGTGTTTTCCATTTTGATCCTCTTCAAAATCTTATGTATGTATGTACTCTGACTTAATGCTATTAGGTGTCTTGATCTATCTCTATAGATCTTGATTCCTAATATGTATGCAGCTTCACCTAGATCCTTCATGGAAAATTGGTTTTGCTCAAATACGCTTTCACGCTATTCATAAGATCCACATTGTTTCCCATGAGTAATATCTCATCCACATATACTACTAAGAAAACTACCGAGCTCCCACTCGCTTTCTTGTAAACACAGAACTCTTGTTGGTTCTGGATAAATCCAAAACTCTTGATCACTTGATCAAAACGTTGGTTCCAGCTCCGAGATGCTTGCTTCAACCCATAAATGGACCGTTGGAGCTTGCACACCTTTCCAGCATCCTTAGGATCAACAAAACCTTCCGGTTGCATCATATACAATTCTTCGTCAATGTGACCATTGAGGAATGCGGTCTTGACATCCATCTTCCAAATTTCATAGTCGAAATGTGCAGCAATTGCTATTAAAATCCTGACAGCCTTAAGCATCACTACGGGAGAGTAAGTCTCGTCGTAGTCAACTCCTTGAATTTGTCGAAACCCCTTTGCGACAAGTCGAGCTTTGTGAATGGTTACATTACCATTCGCATCTGTCTTTTTTCTTAAAGATCCATTTATTTTCCACGGCCTTGCGGCCTTCTGGAAGATCCACCAAGGTCAAAACTTGGTTTTCATGCATGGATCCTATTTCGGATTTCATGGCTTCTAGCCATTTCTCGGAGTCAGCACTACCCATAGCTTCTTTGTAGTTTGTTGGTTCATCCTGATCATCTAATATGACAGACATTACAAGGCTACTGTACCAATATGGAGTGGCGCGAAGCCTTGTAGACCTGCGTACCTCAGGAGCCTCGACGTCATTGTTTTGATTAGCATCAATGGACTCCTCTTCCATGCTGGAGAGCGGTTTTAGAACAGTTTCCGTTGCGCTACTCGGAATACGGAGAGAAGGGTCAACAATTTCATCTAACTCTATTTTCCTTCCACTTACTCCCTTTGCAAGAAACTCTTTTTCGAGAAAGGTGCCATTCTTAGCAACAAACGTTTTGCCTTCGGCTTGGTTGTAGAAGGTATACCCAATGGTTTCCCTCGACTATCCTACAAAGATACATTTTTCTGATTTAGGTTCGAGTTTGTCAGGCTGCAGTTTCTTAACATAATCCTCACAACCCCAAACTTTCAGAAATGACAACAATGGCTTCTTGCCATGCCACATCTCATATGGGGTTGTCTCCACGGATTTGGATGGTGCTCTGTTTAAAATAAAAGTGGTGGTTTCTAACGCGTATCCCCAAAAAGACACAGACAAATCAGTTAAAGACATCATGGACCGTACGCTATCCAATAGGGTTCGATTACAACGTTCCGACACACCATTACGCTGTGGTGTCCCGGCTGGCGTAAGATGTGGGATGATCCCACAGTCCTTCAAGTGCATGTTAAACTCATAACTCAAATACTCGCCTCTCCGATCCGATCGAAGGTGCTTGATTTTCTTGTTAAGTTGATTCTCTGCCTCTTTCTGAAATTCCTTGAACTTTTCAAAGGTTTTAGATTTGTGCTTCATCAAGTAGATATATCCATATCTACTTAAGTCATAAGTAAAGGTAACAAAGTGATGATAACCATTGCGGGTTGAGACACTCATTGGTCCATATACATCCGTATGTATGATCCCAAGTAGGTCTACGGCTCTCTCCATTATACCGGAGAATGGTGTCCTGGTCATCTTGCCCATGAGACATGGCTCACATGTATCAAGGGATTAAAAGTCCAATGATCCAAGAAGTCCTTCTGAATGAAGCTTCTTCATGTGTTTTACGCCAATATGACCAAGACGGCAATGCCATATGTACATGGAATTATCGTCACTGTGCTTACAACGTTTAGCATCAACACTATGGATGTGTGTATCACAATCAAGATCAAGTAAGAATAAACCGAATAAACTATCACGTACAGGTGCATGAACATAGAAAACATCATTCATATAAATTGAACAACCATTTGTTCCTGATTTAAATGAATAATGGTCTTGCAACAAGCAAGACCCACTCACAATATTCATACTCAGTGCGGGTACATAATAGCATTTATTCAAAATCAATAATAATCCTGACGGTAGACGTAGATGCAGGGTGCCGACGGCCATCACTTCGACTCTCGAACCATTGCCGACACGCATCGTCACCTCGTCCTTCCTCAGGCACCTCCTACTCTGCAGATCCTGCTCAGAGTTACAAATGTGAGCAACAGATCCGGTATCAAATACCCAGGTGTTACCCCTGGCGCTAGTAAGGAATACATCAATAACATGTATATCATATATACCTTTGTCCGGAATGGCTATCTTGCCAGCTCGCTTGTCTTCAAGGTATTTTGGGCAGTTGCGTTTCCAGTGCCCATCCCCTTTGTAGTAGAAACACGAAGTGCCGAGCTTAGGGCCCGGCTTGGCAGCCTTTGAGGTGGTGGCAACAATCTTGCCATCCCTCTTAGGCTTCTTGCTCTTGCATTTTCCCTTTTGCCCCAGTTTCTTAAAGTTGGTGGTCTTGTTGACCATCAGCACCGTGTGTTCCTTCTTGATTTCAACCTCAGCAGTTTTGAGCATAGCGAACACCTCAGCAAGGGTCTTGGTCATTCCTTGCATGTTGTAGTTCATCACAAAACCCTTGTAGCTAGGGGGCAGTGAATGCAGCACCCTATCTATAGTGAGTTCCTCCGGGATTTTGCAATCCAGGGCGTTTAAGCGTTTAACGTAGCCAGACATTTTGACCACGTGCTCACTAGTATTGTTGTGCTCTTCCATTTTAGCAGAGAAGAAGAGCTCGGAAGCATCATACCTCTCTGCACGAGCCTGTGGAGCAAAGACAGCCTTGAGATCTTCAATGATCTCAAAAGCGTTCATCTTCTCAAAATGCCTTTGAAGCTCCGGCTCCATGGCATAGAGCATTCCACTTTGGATGAGGGAGAAATCATCCGCCTTGGACTTCCAGACATTCTTTTCGTCCTAAGAGGCGGAATCTGCAGGCTTAGCTGGATGCTCAGCCTCGATGACATAAGTCAACTTGTAGGGGACTGGGAGGATCCTAAGATTGCGGAACCATGCGGTGAAGTTGGTTCCATCAGTTTTCAGCTTGTCCTTCTCGAGGAAAGTGCTAAGGTTGAAGGTGGGTGGGCGAGACATCTACAAAGGAATTTGCAAAGTATTTAGACTATGTTCATAATAATGAGTTCGAGTATTAACTAAAAGAACTCCCACTTAAACGAACATCCCTCTACTCGTTCAGTGATCACATGATCCCTATCCTCTGCACCTCCCCTGATCGTCACGGCCATCAGCGTAGTATCAAAGGTGGACATTCCCTAATGTCGATCACATCAACTATGTGATTCATGCTCGACCTTTCGGTCTCTTGTATCCCGAGGCCACGCTTCTCTAGCGTGCTAGGCTCGCTAGTCCTAACTCGTGTGTATTTGCAGTGCAACATGGCTTACACCCACTGTTGTGAACATGGATATGTCTGACACCCAGGCCTGTCACCCTGGATCGCCTCATACCGAAGAAATTTCTTGGTGGTGCACACACAAGGGGAATACGATAACTAGAATACTATGAGGGATTATCTTATTATGCTACCGTCTAGTAAATATACTAGCACAATAAGTAATACTTCTAAAGTGAAGTGTTATGACATGGTTATAGCTTTGTGATCATCATCAACAGCTTCAATGAGAGTTTTCATAAACTTGTCATTGCCATGTTACAATACTTGCCCCTATGCAATAACGAAGATAGACGCTTCTATATTAACTATTGCATGTTTTACGCGGCTTTAGGGATTTCGCGGTAGAACCCTTTCCCACCTACGAACATCGAGCCACAACATGGATTCAATGATTGCCGTTCTTCTTCCCTTTTCAGGGCCCTCCAGTGTTAATGCCATATCAACTACTGCAGAGAGACAGACACCCCCCTAAGCCACTTTGATTTGTGGACCAGTCTCGTGAATTACCACGTGAGGTCGATTGGGGGC
This sequence comes from Avena eriantha, assembly GCA_910589775.1. Classification (NCBI taxonomy): domain Eukaryota; kingdom Viridiplantae; phylum Streptophyta; class Magnoliopsida; order Poales; family Poaceae; genus Avena; species Avena eriantha. Next base: position 405,484,718 of record OU342745.1, read on the forward strand.
CGCTTCATCAAACAGTGCCGCGATATGAACAATAATACTAAAGAGGGTAGCAACTAGAGAATTAATCCCCACATATTGCTATGTGTTCTATCCGTACGACATGTCTACCCATAGACCCGCTCTGATACCACTGAAGGGTTCCGTAGCAGAAAACACAAATTTTCTATCTACTCGAACACTAATACCAGGATCTATACTATGTAGACATATGTAACGGAAAAGGAATACAGTATTCATACCTTTGCAGAGAGAGGCACGCCTTACATGGGAAGGCGTATATTGATGAAGACGAGCAGCACCCCAAGTATGGTGCCTCCGAAGTTCGTCACACGTTCGGTGCAGTGGACGTCAACCGGGCTCCGATCCAGCCGAGCAGCGGAAGAAGTAGATGTCGGATCGCCGATCACACGAAGGTAGTGTGAAGGTGGAGAACTCAACTACGAGGTCCTCCCCAATATTACGGGGAAGTCCTCAGTAGAAGAGAGAGAGAATGAGGGGAATAGGTGTGTCTCCAAGGGGAAGGGGGGACCCCTATATATAGTAGGAGGGGGGCGCACCACCCAGGGGCCAGGCGGTGTGGGACTATTTCCAACACCCGCCGGCCACCATGGGGCAGCCGCCGGCCCTAGGTGGGCCCCACTCGGGTGGCCCATTAGCCCTAGGCCGGCTGGCCCCCTCCCCTTAGGCGCCTTGCCCACTTGGGCCTCTCCTCGGGTGAGGCCCATTAGCAATATAGTGCCTTTTTAAAATAAAATAAAAAATATATTTAATATTAATTCTCCAATTAACATTCAAATACACATATTATATTATTCCTTTACTCCGGAACATCTTCCGGACCCCTTCCGATCTCCATCGGATATTACCGAAACTATTCCGGTGTCTCTCTCTCTATTTCTCATACGATACCTCATCTACCCTAAGTGTCCCCACCCTTAAGCGTGACATCCTTCGGTTCGGAAACACTCCGGACATGATAGAGATCACTCTCATATCAATGATCAACAGAGGATGCCCTCTCACTATCATTCTCACACTATCATGCCACCTGCACGATGCCCTCTCACAAGAGCCACCAGCCGTTGGCTCAACGCCCTACCTCGTTGTAGAGCCACTCACTCCCCGCCCATAGGCCATGCTCCACGGACCGCGCGCCACTCCTTAAATGCATGCAACCCCCTCTCTCTAGCCGCTCTTTGTCTTCCGACCACAACTCTATTTATGCCTCTCTGAACTTTATCTAAATAAATTCTCTCTACTTCATTTCCCCATTGTTGGTTCAGTCTCTCCCTCCTCGGACACGGTCATGGAAGATAGCATCTCCACCTTGACCCATGTTTGCCCATGTCGAACACATCCTCGAAAGTGACATGTCTGTGCTCAACATCGAGACCGACCTTGAGAGCGACACGTTAGCCTATGTCGATACCTACCTAACGAGCGGTCTATATGTCGAGGACTCATTCGGCCATGTTATCTCGTCGCGTCAGCTAGCACTTGTTCTGAGCTTGGAGTCGGTGTTGAGGGCATCCTCCTTGTTTCTTGTACATTATAGTGGTTGACTGGTTGACAAATAGTGTATAAGGCATCCCAATCTTGTGAGATGCAAGCTCATACCATGTGGTTAGGAACAAACTAACATGAGAACCTATAAGATAATAACAACCTAGCTCCGCAATTTAGACATAATATTGCTAGCAGTCCGAAATTCTCTCCTTGTGTAACATTCGGTCGATGTGTTGCTATCAGAGCAACTAAAACAACAATATATCACTAACCGCCCGTAATTTTCTTCTAAGTCGCCCGAGAAGAGGGAGGAGGATTACAAAGGTGCAATTTGTATGTACTTTTTTGACCGCTAGCAGCGTCATTTCAAGTACTTGCAAACCTGCCTTATGAAGGGGCATCAACAGAAGTAGATCATGGCATTGTCAAGGGAGAATTTCGGTTTAATAAATACAAACATTTCATTTTACAATTGTCATTCAGCGAGGACCGATATTGCTTAGGTATGAAGGCCTAACATAGCTACAGTACTTTTCATAACATTGCCATGAAAGTGTGCCTACTTTTTTGCATAAAAGTGTGTCTCAATTTTAGTGTAATGTAACCAAGGATTTATATTCCTTTTTTTTTTGTATTTCTTGCCGCCTGAACAAAATGGCCAAAATTCGGTAATTCCGTAAAACCTGCCTTATGAAGGGGCATCAACATAGGTAGATCATGACATTGTCAAGGGAGAATTCCGGTTTAATAAATAAAAACATTTCTCTTTACAATTTTTATTCAGCCAGGACCGATATTGCTCCGGTATGAGGCCTAACATAGTGTAGTGTACTTTTCATACCATTGCTACGAAAGTGCACACTTTTATAACAATGCCATGAAAGTGTGCCTACTTTTTGTATAAAAGTGTGCCTTGATTTTAGTGTACTTTAACAAAGGATTCGGATTCTGTTTTTGTTTTTTTGCTGCCTGAACGAGATGGCCAAAACTCGATATTTCCGAAAAACATAGACAGAAAGCTGAAACTAAAATTTGAAATCTAGAACAAAACATGACTTGGATTATATTGAAAAATGGAAGTATTTTTCTCAACTGTTTGGAATACAGCGGAACCAAAATAAACCATTGAATCACAATCAAAAGGAGGAAACTTGTAGCACAATCGCACCCTAAAAACAAATATAGCTAAATGAACTGAAGACTAACAGCTCCAAAAGTAACAATCTGAAACGTAGTGTAGAAGCCGGACTTTAACTGTGACGATGAAAGACACAATACAGAGGAGAAAGGTTGACATTCCCAAATACGTGGTGCTGCAGCTCTGACGTTGATGCATTTGGTTCTGTAATCTATAGCGCTTCCTTAACCCTATAACCTTAAACCAGCATTGCAAGTACAAAATATGGACCGCGTTGTATTACGAAAGGAAAGTCCACCTCCCTTGTACCAATAGCCCTATAGCCCCAAAATCAACATCACGGTATTTTTCTGGATCAGATCGAACGATTCCAATCTCCTATGCTCCGATCCATGTGAACTATATCAAAATAGTGTTGTATACAACGACAGCCGATGACGATGACGAGGACAGAGACAGAGCAATTCATTATGCATGATAGCCTGACTGCAGAGTGGATTCTAACCTGGAGCTTGTTGCGTTAGATGTCGAGCACAAGGAGGCCGCAGATCCGGCCAAAATGCTTGGACAGGTGGTGCAGCTGTCGCTCAGCGAGGAGCACCCTCCCATCCTCCGCCTCCTTGAGCACCTGCACCACCACGTCGTCCACAGAGCCCGATCCCTCGTCCTCCCTTATCTTGCCGCCCCTTTCCAATGGCGTCCCTCCCGTGCATGGCCATCTGGTACACCCGCTCTAGCTTCTCGCCTCCCGCAGCAGGGCTCGGTACGTCTCATGTTCCTCGTCCAATCACACCACCTCCCGGCTCGCCGCCACTTCTCCTCGATCTCCTTCTCTTCTCTCCACTCGACGGGATCTCCCCAGGAGTGTAAGCGGAGGAAGGCCCATGAGGAGTCGGCGAGCTCGTGGTCAGGACGGGGCCACGGGGGTCGAGGTGATATCGCCGACACCGCGCATCATGGATGCAAGGACGAACGTGTGATGGAGGCCCGGCATGCGCTCCAATGCTCCGCAGGGCTGACGTGGCTCATAGGGACTGGAATGACGTGTTTGGCTACTTGGTGGCAGCGCCGCACTGGCGTTAGTCGAGGCCAAATGAAAAGACACCTGATGGAGCGTCGAGTTTGTTTTCTAGTTGAGAATAATATGGGATTTGGTTAGTTACTTAATCACAGATTGTTAGGGCTCCACTTATCACGCGCAAAGCATGATTTGATAATTATCACGGTGGTAGTACTTGTAATTAGACGGAAGTGTGACACAGCGTGGAGTTGTAGTGAGAGAGATTGACATGGAATTGTGGTGAGAGAGAGGCGTTGCGTTGAATTTTTGTTTGGATAAGCTGAAGTTTGTTAGCCGTTTAGGCATGGAGTTTTTTGAGGAGTGGCATTTTCCTAATAATTTCTTGAGATGTGACACCAAGCATTCACATCTTTGGAATTAATAGTAAAGATATGGTACAAAATATTGGCATGTACATCCTAACATTCTATGTTCGTACATAAGTTTTCAAAAAAAAACATTTTTTGTGTCATATAAAAAAGCCAAATTTCGGTACTCAAACCTGGCTTTTCATGAGACTGTATTGGTCCTTTTATGCAAGCCACATAAAATGCCTTTACATTTTACACACGTGAGCCAAAACACCATGTCCAATACATTCCAAAATGCACGGTGTGGAGTATTATCTTAGTGCACTGTATTTTTCTACAATTCGCAAAGCAAACGCCATAGTATTTCGGTATTTCTTTTGCTTTTTTTTAGCGTTCGGTCTTGCTGAGCTATGAGGCCACCTAAAAAAAAGGCACTTCCACGCAGCTTGCAGTCGTGAAGTGGGAGTGGCAGCACCGTGGTTTCAAGTAAAGTCCGTGGCCAAACTTGTCTATGCGTCACAGGTGTGGGGCCGCAGCGGACGAGGGACTGACTCGGTCAGAAAAGTAGTATGCACCGGCCCGGAAGCTTCTGGAGGCTGGGCTGGCCGAAATATCTGAGCCGCCTAGACCGGATCGAACGGCCGTCGTCGTTTCTGGCCACTAGTGACCACATGTGCTGGGTTGCTCGGATCCACGCCGGTTGTAGAGAAGAAGGTGGTGGAATTAGATATTTAGTCTAAAGATATTTAGATTTTTTTTCAAAATTTTTACCAATTTATTAATAATCATCAATAGTAGTACAAAGAAGCCTGCAAGCAATACAAATTGCAAATAGGTTCATGGACCGCCTATCAGCTTAAGCTAAATCCTATTTTATGAGTTATTTTACCATATTTGTGGGGTGACACGGGGAGTCCAAAATATGAAAGGTTGACTCTACTTCTATTAGTTGCTCTTAGATATCGTATTATCTTGTTTTTATTTATCGAATCTCTAGCAAAGTACTGTATTATTTACCCTTAATGATTTGGAAAATACTATATGGTGGTAGGTATGGATTTAGCCGATTACAAGCAATTAATAATAGCACATTGTACAAGCTATAGTTGATTTGTCTTTCTAAACTATAAATTTATTAATTCATGGCATGCCATTGTTCTCCATTTTTCTCTTCTTCCCATAAATACAAGACGTGAAGAACGGTTGTGCGCTAGGACAGAAGATTATAGAATCATGTGTAGTCACGAATAGTGTTGAGGCTGGTCATAGTGGGAAGTAACTTAGAGCAGTAACATGCATATGTTACTAGAGTTACTACTACCTCTATAGTGAAAAATAACATAGGTGACGTATCATGTAAGTCATCATTTATTGTAATGTAGACTCATTTTGTCTTAAAATGTGTGATGTTATTATGGCATAGTTAGATACCAGAAGGATATCTCTTATCATTTAATTGCATGTCATGTCATATAAATGCTTAGTTGGCAATACATATAGGACTATGTGACCACCCAAGTTAGGCCGTTCACAATGAAGTGTTTCTTAGCGCGTTACCATAGGAAAAATAAATGGCTAAGAAACACTCTCTACAGTATATTGTTTCTTAAGGTTGTATCTTAATTTAATGATTTTAGCCCCATGCATGCATATGATTGGTCTACTACTTATTTTTGCCTATGGCTACATGCAAGAGGTGTATGTTAACTAAGATACAACCTCAATCTCTTTTCTCGTTAACTATAGTGCCACATAGGCTTAGTGCCTAGGATACACCGCGAATCAAAGGCCTTACTTCTACTATAACTAGCCTGATGTTCATTGTTGGCAGTAAAAGTACCTCCGGTGACTCTGATAGGCTTAGGATGCATCGGGATCTCTAATCTGACTGCATCTTTGGAAAACCCAGCATGGTTTTTGGCCTCATGCACATAGGAATATTTGATTGCGACGTTCTCATCTCAACAAACCGTGTCTTGCATTGAGGATGAGGAGTATCGTGGTTCTGTAGAGCTAGCTTGTCTTGTCACCATCAATCTTCTCTATTATCGTGGTTCCGTAGAGCTAGCATTGAGGATGAGGATTATCGCGGCTGTCGTTCCTCTCCAATATGCTTGCCGCTTCTCTTCTACTCCGCTGCACACGGGTCAGTTCACTTCACCGATGTCGTTCCGCCGAGTGCCGGAGAGGCAGGGACATAGGAGCTCCCCCGTTGTTCCGCCACGCGCCGGCGCCCATCCTCGCGACCAGGACGGTGTTGCCGCCTCCGCCGTTCCTCCATGTGGTTGGAGATTCATACGCTGCCGCTGTTCCTCCATGCGGAAGGGGCCCTCTGCGATGTCCTCTCTACTACACAGGGTCTGGACGAAAAGAAACGGGACTCCAGAGCAGAAACCTTGGCTGTTGGGCGGGAGGCGAGTAGCCAAACTGAGCAAATTCCAGTTTAGCGATCGGTAGCCAGGTCGGGGTCAAATTGAAAAAAAGATCGCCATATGGGGAGCCTCGACTGAGACGGTCTCGTGCTGGGAGATGCAGCACCATGCGGGACTGCCATTTAACTGAGCAATTTCCACCGCGAGCACCCGATTTCCTCTAGATCCTGCGCCAGACGAAGGTAATACTCTCTCTATATTTATCTTGTGCGCATGTCCTTGGCTGTACAATACGGAGGTTGTTTCTAGACCTGTTCTTCATTAGATTTCTGTTGTTTCTTTGCGTGCAATTTGACTTGCCACATGAGGATGATAGCTGAGCCTTCAACGGTGATAGCCAAGTTCATTTATTCTGACTGGTAAGAATCTGTCCTCTCTCTGCTTTGAGTTTGCATATTTTCAGTTGTCAGGTGTATATGTGATTACAGTTTTTGGGACTACAACGTGGTGTTTGTGGTGCTGTTGCTACTACACACCGACGGACAAATATCCAATCCTACACTATGATTCAACCTAACCTAAGGTAATTTCGTTCTTTGACAAGATTACGGGATATCCTAAGTAAGATTTTGCTTTCGTTGATTCAGTAGCATCCATACCTTTTTTACAGCTAAATTTACTTTGTGTTTTCATGTGCTGCCGTTCGTATATATAATTTTTTTATATGAATACGTCTTCCGGATGACCTTGTGTTTTTTGGTAAAATTCAACACATGCTTGCATTGATAAGTACTGTAGTATATTGTAAACTGTAATCTAATTTTCTAATTTATATATCAAGAGGCCTTTCGTTTTTGTGTCGCCTCGGCCACCCGAAATCTCAAAACCGGCCCTAGGAAGATGTAGCCTCTATTGCCCTTCCTCCGGGCCATCAGGGACACAAACGCCTACCTGAGTTCGACAACCTGTACTTGCACGACGACAATATCGCCAACGAGCTTCTTCCCTCCTAAGAGGTGAGCACTGTCGCTCGCGTCTCCCTTTTCAGTTTTATTAAACCGCAAGTTTGATTCATTCCTCCTATTACTAAGGCTGGGAATCCCTATGATTGAATCCTTGTTATAATTTTGAAGCTTGCAGGTGAATCTTTTATGATTTTGTATCTACAGGTGCTAATACGGTAGGAACTGCTTTCCACCATTAACAAATCTTCTAAACCACCATGATTAATGTACGATTGTTTTTTATGTATTCTAACGCTAACTCTGCCATCTGTTGGGTCACAAACAACTGTGGCAATGTTCCCATGGCATGATAGATGCCTAAGGTATATAACTATGTAAGTGGAAGCTGTGTGAGTCATTTCTTAAATATTTCTCCATTACTATGATGGTTTGCCATCCTTTTCAGGTTCATATGGTTAGGCATCCTCTGTAGAATTTTTAATAGGAATGAGTATGAACATGAGTAATGGCCACGAGCTTGGCGAGCGCATACATGTCGCAGTCCGGCAAGAAGAAGGAGGACAGAAGAAAAGGAGAGACATGAGGAGGGCGAAAAGAGGAGGAGAGACACTGTGGCTAACTGATGTGTTCCGCCGAGGCCAGGACAGTGGCACACGTAGGATTGGTTGTTGTCCATGACCAAATTTCACTTGTACTTTCCTATAAATTTGTTGTGGACTATCCAAATCATAACAGATCGCACTCTCATTGACGCATAGATGCACTGGAGAGCAGTCAGTGCACTCTGCATCTTCTTAGTGTTTTTCCTACATTGTTTTGCTAAATGCCCATCTTCTGTTTAACATCAGATCTACTTATTCCAATTTCAAGGTTGAAGGTCGAGAAACATCCTTGTGATATGTTCGCATCATGCGGATCGTGTGCATGTACCACAGCAGCGGCCAACATATCTCTGATTATTGGACTCTAGACTTACCTAGGCTATGAAAGTAGTCTGTCTTATCACGGGTAAGAGATGCGACATACCTTCCTGTGTCAAATCAGATCTGTTTTCTCGTAAGGTATTAGCATTAGTCAATTGTTTATTATTCTTTCAGAGACAATGAAGTAAATGGAATTTACTAGATATAATTTGCATATGTAAATGTATGGAGGAACTCGATAATTTACAGTCCAATACCTCTGTTGATTGATCAAGGTTAGCTTTGCTACATCCCTTTGAGATGGAAACAAAAAGTCCATGTGGTATTCACTCTTCGGCTCTCACGAGTTCAACATTGTCTTCATCTTAGCTTACCTGCTGAGAACATAACAAAGGATACAATTATGTCCATCATTGTTTTCTGAATGTTAACTTGGTGAGATATAATATACGAAGGCTGCTTCTTTGTTAGAGAGATCATGAGCACCCCAGGTTATCCTTGATGTCACCCCTGAGAAGATCGGATTCTTATGACTGTTCATATGACTTTTGTGACGCCAGTTGTTGTTCTGAAAATACGAAAATTCCTTGGCAACCTCCGTGTTACCTTTGAAATTATTCATCTTTTGAAATCCTTAAATTGCATATGCCTTTCCTTGAGAATGAAGACGGGTCATGTTGTTTGCTTTTGGGGAAAAGATATATTTGGCGGTGTTTCTCTATTGCATGTTTACAATTTAAAATAAAGAAGGTCTATGAGTCATACCTATCTGATTTGAATTAACTCTGGTTTCCTCTGTTTTTCTCGTGTATCGCTTTCTTTGGATGATGGTTAACCTTGCTTTTAAAATTGTAGGAAGATAAGACGAATCAGACATGTATGGTTGAACCAAGGAGAAGTAGACGATCTTTCAGCTGATAGAGGCAGGCAAGATACGGAAACTCTCAAGGGTGTCGAGCTTTGAGAGAGATTCGTGGTTTCACTAAGGAACGTTGAGTTTCGTATGTACATGCATCGAGCCATGTCCTTGAGAAGCCATCAACCCATTGTTTAAAGATGCAGATTACAATGAGATTGTGGTGCTCCATCAACAAAGAAACTTGTCTCCTCTTAAGTTTCAGGTACCATTTCGACGATTCACCATGCGAACTTGGATGCTTGAACTCTTTGATGTCCTTAGGTTGTTTTTCAAGGATTCCGTTACATATGTTGTTGAATTATTTGGACAAGAACATTGTGGAAAAGAGATTTGAGGTTTGTTCAAAAGTTTCTCTAATTAGGACTAGGAAGGAGCAATTTCCGATGTACTATAATGTTGCACTGACCAATGCAAACGTGACAAGCCTGGGTTTTGAAGACCTTAGATCAAAACTATTTTTAAGTTATCGACATGGTAAGCTGCTTGGTCATCAAGAGAGAGAGACTGCTCGGTTATTGGGAAGGAGGGCGGGAGGGAGGCCGTTTAGAGGTATGTTCGGGCCTGCCATCCATCGCCCTGCGCGCGGGCCCGTTACTTGAACAAGCTATTTGAGTTCATGCATCCTGGAGTTCATGCCCGTAATGCATTTCTGCGTAGTTTGTTCAGTTGTCCATCAGTCAGGTATGAACATAAATCCATCACACTTATATTATATAGTAACTAAACTGAAACTTGTATATTGATCTACAATTCCATCTCTACACTTATTCATATTCGTTGTCGACCTTCACCTCTTGATTGTAGCTGCATGGAGTTACTTGTGTTTTGACCATGAAGCAGGAAGGATGTATCTCAGTTGTATAAGTTCAGTCCTACATACCTTCTTGTTATTTGACGAGACGCACTATTATTATTTGCTTATGAAGTTCCGGATGTTTCTTTAGCCTCCATCCTTCCCCCTGGTTCAAATCTCTTTTGCATTTGTTCCAACTTTGGATGTGTCTTGAATATGCCATAGGTTACGGGTTTTACGTCATGTATGAAAGTGATATTATTTTTGTTCCTTTTTAGGGTCTTTTCTAAACATGTATACATATTATGACCGTCAAGATGTATATGGATTTATATATCATTAATTTGTCGAGAATATTCGTAGGTTTCCTAGCTTTGTCCATATCTACCTTGGTATAATGTGTCCTATATTGTATAAGTTTGATATACAATAGTTATTTGAAGACAAATATGAGATGTTTTCTAAGAGATGTATTCTTATCGATGGAAACTTCCATTCTGCTCAATTGATTTGCAGCTTTGAAATTTAATGGGACATGTCATGTGGATCTAGAATTTGTTTTTACATTACTGTTTTGTTAGAGAAAACAAAATTAGAGAGAGGGGGAGGTGATGTGTTGGCTCATAGGTGCAATACATTTGTTAAGAAAAGTGCAGAAAAAACACATTTTAAAATTTTAAAAAATTCTGAACGAAAATTTTGTATATACATCTGGATATTCTATGTTCGCACACAAAGTTTGAAAAAAAGAACATTTTTTGGTTTGTATTTTGTTTACACAAGTCACAACAAATGTTTTTGCACCAAAGTGGATTTAGATAATAAGTGCAATTGCACTTATGAGACAAAGTGGATCTTTGAAGAGTTATATTCAACCAACTCAGGTGAAAGGAAGGTAATCCTGGTCATTCATGAGACAAAGACACTATCCTCAAAAGAGCAGTTCTTAGATGCATGATTAAATGTTATCATTTTCAAAAAAGGTTCACTATAATTATCGCAAACACCACAAATTTAGGATGTGTTCTTAAAACTGAATGACCTTTTAGATAATCATCTTAGTAATTTTATTTGGTAATGTCAACTCGCATAGGTGGAGGCGCCAAAAAAAAGTTGTTTTAGACGTGTAGCGACAAGTATAGAGACAATCAAGAGATCCGGTTCTTGTTTTTTATGCATATACTGTAAAAGGTATTATTTGAAGTCGTCTCGGGGATACGGGTGGGGTGAAACCCTGGTAAACCAGAGATAGTTATTAGTTATTTCTATCATACATATTATGTAGAATTTTATTTTGTATAGAGTTACGTTTTAAGCAACACGTGGAATTTTTAAATACTCACTCCGTCCAGAAATAAAGTCAGTTATTTCTGGACGAAGGGAGTATTATTTGATTATCTCTTTTCATGGATTTATTTTGTTTATACGTGTGACAAAAATTATATTTATTGTCTGTGGCAAAGCACGGGAATTTTACTAGTCCTAGAAAAAAGTCTATTCAGGTGAGTTTTTTTTTGGACAGAAAACGGCACTTTATTGATCACATAATATAAATACAAAGAGTTTTCCGGATAGAAGCCGGAGCAGAAGTTGAAATAAAACCTAGGCTAGTTACATCATACGATCTAGCCAAAATATGTGCCGCTTCATTTAACGAACGTTTAACCTGACGGAAAGAGACTGAAGAAAATCACCTTCTCTTCAGCTTGATATCAGCAACCACCGCTCCCACCAGTGAGTAATCAGGTTTGGGCGATAGAATCCGTTGTATGAGGGACAGACAATCGCAAACGAAAATCACCTTGTCGTAACCTCGCTCACCAGCGACAATCACCGCTCGCTGCAGCGCCGTAGCCTCAGCCATTTTCGGAGGAGTGAAGCCTCGGAGAGGTTCACTAATAACCAGAACACACTCTCCCGCCGCGTCACAACCGGGGTCTAGAATGTGGCAAAATTGGCCCAACCTTGGCTCTCCATGTACATATGTCCTAAACAAACCAAAATAAGTAGAGAGGTCCACCGGGCTACCCTCGTACAAAGATAGCTATAGGGGTAGACGATCCGGGGCCCTCGGTCTAGGATTTCGCCGGAGGAAGACCACCGGAGCATCGGAATCACATGAAAACTTGAATGTGCCCCTAGCATACATGTGTGAGAGTGGTTCAAGGTTGGTAGGTTCCATGTGTAGGCCCAGGTGTGACCCCCTTCCCGGACATGCGTTAATACTTAGTAAAATCCTGGATCTATAGGTGGAAACTCCCGCCGCGTCACAACCGGGGCCTAGAATGTGGCAAAATTGGCCCAACCTTGGCTCTCCATGTACATATGTCCTAAACAAACCAAAACAAGTAGAAAGTTCCACCGGGCTACCCTCGTACGGAGATAGCTATAGGGGTAGACGATCCGAGGCCCTGATCTAGGGTTTCGCCGGAGGAAGACCGCCAGAGCGTAGGAATCACATGAAAACTTGCATCTAGCCCTAGCATATGTGTGTGAGAGAGGTGCAAGGTTGGTAGATGCCATGTGTAGGCCCCAGGTGTGACCCCATTCTCGGACATGCGTTAACACTGTAAAATCCTGGATCTGTACGTGAAAACTCCCGCCGCGTCAGAACCGGGGCCTAGAATGTGGCAAAGTTGGCTCAACCTTGGCTCTCCATGTACATATTTCCTAAACAAACCAAAAAAAGTAGAGAGGTCCACCGGGCTACCCTCCTACGGAGATAGCTATAGGGGTAGACGATCCGGGGCCTCCGGTCTAGGGTTTCGCCGGAGGAAGACCGCGGGAGGGTTGGAATCACATGAAAACTTGCATGTGACCCTAGCATATGTGTGTGAGAGTGGTGCAAGGTTGGTAGGTGCCATGTCTAGGCCCCATGTGTGACCCCCTTCCCGGACATGCGTTAACACTTAGTAAAATCCTGGATCTGTACGTGGAAACTCCCGTCCCGTCAGAACTAGGGCCTAGAATGTGGAAAACTTGGCCCAACCTTGGCTCTCCATGTACATATGTCCTAAACAAACCAAAACAAATAGAGAGGTCCATCGGGCTACCCTCGTACGGAGATAGCTATAGGGGTAGATGATCCGGGGCCCCCGGTCTACGGTTTCGCCGGAGGAAGACCGCCGGAGCTTCAGAATCACATTAAAACTTGCATGTGCGCCTAGAATATGTGTGTGTGTGGTGAAAGGTTTATAGGTGCCATGTGTAGGCCCTACGTGTGACCCCCTTCCCAGACATGCGTTAACACTTAGTAAAATCCTGGATCTGTACGTGGAAACTCCCGCCGCGTCAGAACCGGGGTCTACAATATGGCAAAGTTGGCCCCAACCTTGGCTCTCCATGTACATATGTACTAAGAAAACCAAACCAAGTAGAGAGGTCCACGGGGCTATCCTCGTACGGAGATAGCTATAGGGGTAGACGATCCGGGGCCCCCGGTCTAGGGTTTTGCCGGAGGAAGACCGCCGGAGCGTCGGAATCACATGAAAACTTGCATGCGCCCCTAGCATATGTGTGTGAGAGTTATGCAAGGTTGGTAGGTTCCATGTGTAGGCCCCAGGTGTGACACCCTTCCCGGATATGCGTTAACACTTAGTAAAATCCTGAATCTGTACGTGGAAACTCCCGCCGCGTCAGAACCGGGGCCTAGAATCTGGCAAAGTTGGCCCAAACTTGGATCTCCATGTACATATGTCCTAAAAAAACCAAAACAAGTAGAGAGGTCCACCGGGCTATCCTCGTACGCAGATAGCTATAGGGGTAGACGATCCGGGGCCCCCGGTCTAGGGTTTTGCCAAAGGAAGACCGCCGGAGCGTCGGAATCACATGAAAACTTGCATGTCCTCCTAGAATATGTGTGTTATAGTTGTGCAAGGTTTGTAGGTTCCATCTGTAGGCCCCAGGTGTGACACCCTTCCCGGACATGCGTTAACACTTAGTAAAATCCTGAATCTGTACGTGGAAACTCCCGCCGCGTCAGAACCGGGGCCTAGAATCTGGCAAAGTTGGCCCAACCTTGGCTCTCCATGTACATATGTCCTAAACAAACCAAAACAAGTAGAGAGGTCCACCGGGATACCCTCGTATGGAGATAGCTATAAGGGTAGACGATTCGGGCCCCTCGGTCTAGGGTTTTGCCAGAGGAAGACCGCCGGAGCGTCGGAATCACATGAAAACTTGCATGTTACCCTAGAATATGTGTGTGAGAGTGGTGCAAGGTCGGTAGGTGCCATGTGTAGGCCCTAGGTGTGACCCCCTTCCCAGACATGCGTTAACACTTAGTAAAATCCTGGATCTGTACGTGGAAACTCCCGCCGCGTTAGAACCGGGGCCTAGAATGTGGCAAAGTTGGCCCAACCTTGGCTATCCATGTACATATGTCCGAAACAAACCAATGAAAATATAGAGGTACACCGGGCTACCCTCGTACGGAGATAGCTATAGGGGTAGACGATCCAGGGGCCCCAGTCTTGGGTTTCGCCGGAGGAAGACCGCCGGAGCGTCGGAATCACATAAAAACTTGCATGTACCCCTTGGATATGTGTGTGAGAGTGGTGCAAGGTTGGTAGGTGCCATGTGTAGGCCCCAGGTGTGACCCCCTTCCCGGACATGCGTTAACACTTAGTAAAATCCTGGATCTGTACGTGGAAACTCCCATCGCGTCACAACTACGGCCTAGAATGTGGCAAAGTTGGACCAACCTTGGCTCTACATGTACATATGTCCTAAACAAACCAAAACAAATAGAGAGGTCCATCGGGCTACCCTCGTACGGAGATAGCTATAGGGGTAGACGATCCGGGGCCCCCGGTCTAGGGTTTCACCGGAGGAAGACCGCGGGAGCGTCGGAATCACATCAAAACTTGCATGTGCCCCTAGAATATGTGTGTGAGAGTGGTGCAAGGTTGGTAGGTGCCATGTGTAGGCCCTAGGTGTGACCCCCTTCCCGGACAAGCGTTAACACTTAGTAAAATCCTGGATCTGTACGCGGAAAGTCCTGTCGCGTCACAACCAGGGCCTAGAATGTGGCAAAGTTGGACCAACCTTGGCTCTCCATGTACATATGTCCTAAACAAACCAAAACAAGAAGAGAGGTCCACCGGGTTACCCCCGTATGGAGATAGCTATAGGGGTAGACGATCCGGGACCCTCGGTCTAGGGTTTCGCCGTAGGAAGACCGCCAGAGCGTCGGAATCACATGAAAACTTGCATGTGCCCCTAGCATATGTGTGTGAGAGTGGTTCAAAGTTGGTAGGTTCCATTTGTAGGCCCCAGGTGTGACCCCCTTCCCGGACATGCGTTAACACTTAGTAAAATCCTAGATCTGTACGTGGAAACTCCCGCCGCGTCAGAACCAGGGCCTAGAATGTGGGAAAGTTGGCCCAACCTTGGCTCTCCATGTACATATGTCCTAAACTAACCAAAACAAATAGAGAGGTACACCGGGCTACCCTCGTACGGAGATAGTTATAGGGGTAGACGATCCGGGGGCCCCAGTCTAGGGTTTCGCCGGAGAAACGCCGCTGGAGCATCGAAATCACATGAACACTTGCATGTACCCCTAGGATATGTGTGTGAGAGTGGTGCAAGGTTGGTAGGTTCCATATGTAGGCCCCAGGTGTGACCCCCTTCCCGAACATGCGTTAACACTTAGTAAAATCTTGGATCTAAACATGGAAACTCCCGCCGCGTCAGAACCGGGGCCTAGAATGTGGCAAGGTTGGCCCAACCTTGGCTCTCCATGTACATATGTCCTAAACAAACCAAAGAAAATATAGAGGTACACCGGGCTACCCTCGTACGGAGATAGCTATAGGGGTAGACGATCCAGGGGCCCCAGTCTTGGGTTTCGCCGGAGGAAGACCGCCGGAGCGTCGGAATCACATAAAAACTTGCATGTACCCCTTGGATATGTGTCTGAGAGTGGTGCAAGGTTGGTAGGTGCCATGTGTAGGCCCCAGGTGTGACCCCCTTCCCGGACATGCGTTAACACTTAGTAAAATCCTGGATCTGTACGTGGAAACTCCCATCACGTCAGAACTACGGCCTAGAATGTTGCAAAGTTGGACGAACCTTGGCTCTACATGCACATATGTCCTAAACAAACCAAAACAAATAGAGAGGTCCATCGGGCTACCCTCGTACGGAGATAGCTATAGGGGTAGACGATCCGGGGCCCCCGGTCTAGGGTTTCACCGGAGGAAGACCGCCGGAGCGTCGGAATCAGATGCAAACTTGCATTTTACCCTAGAATATGTGTGTGAGAGTGGTGCAAGGTCGGTAGGTGCCATGTGTAGGCCCCAGGTGTGACCCCCTTCCCGGACATGCGTTAACACTTAGTAAAATCCTGGATCTGTACGTGGAAACTCCCGCCGCGTTAGAACCGGGGCCTAGAATGTGGCAAAGTTGGCCCAACCTTGGCTCTCCATGTACATATGTCCTAAACAAACCAAAGAAAATATAGAGGTACACCGGGCTACCCTCGTACGGAGATAGCTATAGGGGTAGACGATCCAGGGGCCCCAGCCTTGGGTTTCGCTGGAGGAAGACCGCCGGAGCGTCGGAATCACATAAAAACTTGCATGTACCCCTTGGATATGTGTGTGAGAGTGGTGCAAGGTTGGTAGGTGCAATGTGTAGGCCCCAGGTGTGACCCCCTTCCCGGACATGCGTTAACACTTAGTAAAATCCTGGATCTGTACGTGGAAACTCCCATCGCGTCAGAACTACGGCCTACAATGTGGCAAAGTTGGACCAACCTTGGCTCTACATGTACATATGTCCTAAACAAACCAAAACAAATAGATAGGTCCACCGGGCTACCCTCGTACGGAGATAGCTATAGGGGTAGACGATCCGGGGGCCCCAGTCTAGGGTTTCGCCGGAGGAACACCGCCGGAGCGTCGAAATCACATGAACACTTGCATGTAACCCTAGGATATGTGTGTGAGAGTGCTGCAAGGTTGGTAGGTTCCATATGTAGGCCCTAGGTGTGACCCCCCTTCCCGAACATGCGTTAACACTTAGTAAAATTTTGGATCTAAACATGGAAACTCCCGCCGCGTCAGAACCGGGGCCTAGAATGTGGCAAGGTTGGCCCAACCTTGGCTCTCCATGTACATATGTCCTAAACAAATCAAAACAAGTAGAGAGGTCCACCGGGCTACCCTCGTAAGGAGATAGCTATAGGGGTAGACGATCCAGGGGCCCCAGTCTTGGGTTTCGCCGGAGGAAGACCGCCGGAGCGACGGAATCACATAAAAACTTGCATGTACCCCTTGGATATGTGTGTGAGAGTGGTGCAAGGTTGGTAGGTGCCATGTGTAGGCCCCAGGTGTGACACCCTTCCCGGACATTTGTTAACACTTAGTAAAATCCTGGATCTGTACGTGGAAACTCCCGCCGCGTCAGAACCGGGGCCTAGAATCTGGCAAAGTTGGCCCAACCTTGGCTCTACATGTACATATGTCCTAAACAAACCAAAACAAGTAGAGAGGTCCACCGGGATACCCTCGTACGGAGATAGCTATAAGGGTAGACGATTCGGGCCCCTCGGTCTAGGGTTTTGCCAGAGGAAGACCGCCGGAGCGTCGGAATCACATGAAAACTTGCATGTTACCCTAGAATATGTGTGTGAGAGTGGTGCAAGGTCGGTAGGTGCCATGTGTAGGCCCCAGGTGTGACCCCCTTCCCGGACATGCGTTAACACTTAGTAAAATCCTGGATCTGTACGTGGAAACTCCCGCCGCGTTAGAACCGGGGCCTAGAATGTGGCAAAGTTGGCCCAACCTTGGCTCTCCATGTACATATGTCCTAAACAAACCAAAGAAAATATAGAGGTACACCGGGCTACCCTCGTACGGAGATAGCTATAGGGGTAGACGATCCAGGGGCCCCAGTCTTGGGTTTCGCCGGAGGAAGACCGCCGGAGCGTCGGAATCACATAAAAACTTGCATGTACCCCTTGGATATGTGTGTGAGAGTGGTGCAAGGTTGGTAGGTGCCATGTGTAGGCCCCAGGTGTGACCCCCTTCCCGGACATGCGTTAACACTTAGTAAAATCCTGGATCTGTACGTGGAAACTCCCATCGCGTCAGAACTACGGCCTAGAATGTGGCAAAGGTGGACCAACCTTGGCTCTACATGTACATATGTCCTAAACAAACCAAAACAAATAGAGAGGTCCATCGGGCTACCCTCGTACGGAGATAGCTATAGGGGTAGACGATCCGGGGCCCCCGGTCTAGGGTTTCACCGGAGGAAGACCGCGGGAGCGTCGGAATCACATCAAAACTTGCATGTGCCCCTAGAATATGTGTGTGAGAGTGGTGGAAGGTTGGTAGGTGCCATGTGTAGGCCCCAGGTGTGACCCCCTTCCCGGACAAGCGTTAACACTTAGTAAAATCCTGGATCTGTACGCGGAAAGTCCTGTCACGTCACAACCGGGGCCTAGAATATGGCAAAGTTGGACCAACCTTGGCTCTCCATGTACATATGTCCTAAACAAACCAAAACAAGAAGAGAGGTCCACCGGGTTACCCCCGTATGGAGATAGCTATAGGGGTAGACGATCCGGGACCCTCGGTCTAGGGTTTCGCCGTAGGAAGACCGCCAGAGCGTCGGAATCACATGAAAACTTGCATGTGCCCCTAGCATATGTGTGTGAGAGTGGTTCAAAGTTGTTAGGTTCCATTTATAGGCCCCAGGTGTGACCCCCTTCCCGGACATGCGTTAACACTTAGTAAAATCCTGGATCTGTACGTGGAAACTCCCGCTGCGTCACAACGGGGGCCTAGAATGTGGGAAAGTTGGCCCAACCTTGGCTCTCCATGTACATATGTCCTAAACTAACCAAAACAAATAGAGAGGTACACCGGGCTACCCTCGTACGGAGATAGTTATAGGGGTAGACGATCCGGGGGCCCCAGTCTAGGGTTTCGCCGGAGGAATGCCGCTGGAGCATCGAAATCACATGAACACTTGCATGTACCCCTAGGATATGTGTGTGAGAGTGGTGCAAGGTTGGTAGGTTCCATATGTAGGCCCCAGGTGTGACCCCCTTCCCGAACATGCGTTAACACTTAGTAAAATCTTGGATCTAAACATGGAAACTCCCGCCGCGTCAGAACCGGGGCCTAGAATGTGGCAAGGTTGGCCCAACCTTGGCTCTCCATGTACATATGTCCTAAGCAAAGCAAAACAAGTAGAGAGGTCCAGCGGGCTACCCTCGTACGGAGATAGCTATAGGGGTAGATGATCCGGGGCCTCCGGTCTAGGGTTTCGCCGGAGGAAGACCGCGGGAGCGTCGGAATCACATGAAAACTTGCATGTGACCCTAGAATATGTGTGTGACAGTGGTGCAAGGTTGGTAGGTGCCATGTGTAGGCCCCAGGTGTGACCCCCTTCCCGGACATGCCTTAACACTTAGTAAAATCCTGGATCTGTACGTGGAAACTCCCGTCGCGTCAGAACTAAGGCCTAGAATGTGGAAAAGTTGGCCCAACCTTGGCTCTCCATGTACATATGTCCTAAACAAACCAAAACAAATAGAGAGGTCCATCGGGCTACCCTCGTACGGAGATAGCTATAGGGGTAGATGATCCGGGGCCCCTGGTCTAGGGTTTCGCCGGAGGAAGACCGCCGGAGCGTCAGAATCACATTAAAACTTGCATGTCCCCCTAGCATATGTGTGTGTGTGGTTCAAGGTTGATAGGTGCCATGTGTAGGCCCTAGGTGTGACCCCCTTCCCGGACATGCGTTAACACTTAGTAAAATCCTAGATCTGTACGTGGAAACTCCCGCCACGTCAGAACCGAGGTCTACAATGTGGCAAAGTTGGCCCCAACCTTGGCTCGCCATGTACATATGTCCTAAAAAAACCAAAACAAGTAGAGAGGTCCACCGGGCTATCCTCGTACGGGGATAGCTATAGGGGTAGACGATCCAGGGCCCCCGGTCTAGGGTTTTGCCGGAGGAAGACCACCGGAGCGTCGGAATCACATGAAAACTTGCATGTGCCCCTAGCATATGTGTGTGCTAGTTGTGCATGGTTGGTAGGTTCCATGTGTAGGCCCTAGGTGTGACCCCCTTCCCGGACAAGCGTTAACACTTAGTAAAATCCTGGATCTAAACATGTAAACTCCCGCCGCGTCAGAACCGGGGCCTAGAATGTGGCAAGGTTGGCCCAACCTTGGCTCTCCATGTAAATATGTCCTCAACAAAGCAAAAAAAGTAGAGAGGTCCAGCGGGCTACCCTCGTACGGAGATAGCTATAGGGGTAGACGATCCGGGGCCTCCGGCCTAGGGTTTCGCCGGAGGAAGACCGCGGGAGCGTCGGAATCACATGAAAACTTTCATGTGCCCCTAGCATATGTGTGTGAGAGTGGTCCAAGGTTGGTAGGTGCCATGTGTAGGCCCCAGGTGTGACCCCCTTCCCGGGAATGTGTTAACACTTAGTAAAATCCTGGATCTGTACGTGGAAACTCCCGTCGCGTCAGAACTAGGGCCTAGAATGTGGCAAAGTTGGCCCAAACTTGGCTCTCCATGTACATATGTCCTAAACAAACCAAAAAAATATAGAGGTCCATCGTGCTACCCTCGTACGGAGATAGCTATAGGGGTAGACGATCCGGGGCCCCCGGTCTAGGGTTTCGCCCGAGGAAGACCGTCGGAGCGTCAGAATCACATTAAAACTTGCATGTCCCCCTAGCATATGTGTGTGTGTGGTGCAAGGTTGATAGGTGCCATGTGTAGGCCCTAGGTGTGACCCCCTACCTAGACATGCGTTAACACATAGTAAAATCCTAGATCTGTACGTGGAAACTCCCGCCGCGTCAGAACCAAGGTCTACAATGTGGCAAAGTTGGCCCCAACCTTGGCTCTCCATGTACATATGTCCTAAACAAACCAAAACAAGTAGAGAGGTCCACCGGGCTATCCTCGTATGGAGATAGATATAGGGGTAGACGATCCGGGGCCCCCGGTCTAGGGTTTTGCCGGAGGAAGACCGCCGGAGCGTCGGAATCACATGAAAACTTGCATGTGCCCCTAGCATATGTGTGTGAGAGTTGTGCAAGGTTGGTAGGTTACATGTGTAGGCCCCAGGTGTGACACCCTTCCCGGACATGCTTTAACACTTAGTAAAATACTGAATCTATACGTGGAAACTCCCGCCGCGTCAGAACCGGGGCCTAGAATGTGGCAAAGTTGGCCCAACCTTGGCTCTCCATGTACATATGTCCTAAACTAACCAAAAAAAATAGAGAGGTACACCGGGCTACCCTCGTACGGAGATAGCTATAGGGGTAGACGATCCGGGGGCTCCAGTCTACGGTTTCGCCGGAGGAACACCGCCGGAGCGTCGGAATCACATGAACACTTGCATGTACCCCTAGGATATGTGTGTGAGAGTGGTGAAAGGTTGGTAGGTTCCATATGTAGGCCCCAGGTGTGACCCCCTTCCCGAACATGCGTTAACACTTAGTAAAATCTTGGATCTAAACATGGAAACTCCCGCCGCGTCAGAACCGGGGCCTAGAATGTGGCAAGGTTGTCCCAACCTTGCCTCTCCCTGTAAATATGTCCTCAAGAAAGCAAAAAAATTAGAGAGGTCCAGCGGGCTACCCTCGTACGGAGATTGCTATAGGGGTAGACGATCCGAGGCCTCCGGCCTAGGGTTTCGCCGGAGGAAGACCGCGGGAGCGTCGGAATGACATGAAAACTTGCATGTGACCCTAGAATATGTGTGTGAGAGTGCTGCAAGGTTGGTAGGTGCCATGTGTAGGCCCCAGGTGTGACCCCCTTCCCGGGCATGCCTTAACACTTAGTAAAATCCTGGATCTCTACGTGGAAACTCCCGTCGCGTCAGAACTAAGGCCTAGAATGTGGAAAAGTTGGCCCAACCTTGGCTCTCCATGTACATATGTCCTAAACAAACCAAAACAAATAGAGAGGTCCATCGGGCTACCCTCGTACGGAGATAGCTATAGGGGTAGATGATCCGGGGCCCCTGGTCTAGGGTTTCGCCGGAGGAAGACCGCCGGAGCGTCAGAATCACATTAAAACTTGCATGTCCCCCTAGCATATGTGTGTGTGTGGTTCAAGGTTGATAGGTGCCATGTGTAGGCCCTAGGTGTGACCCCCTTCCCGGACATGCGTTAACACTTAGTAAAATCCTAGATCTGTACGTGGAAACTCCCGCCACGTCAGAACCGAGGTCTACAATGTGGCAAAGTTGGCCCCAACCTTGGCTCGCCATGTACATATGTCCTAAAAAAACCAAAACAAGTAGAGAGGTCCACCGGGCTATCCTCGTACGGGGATAGCTATAGGGGTAGACGATCCAGGGCCCCCGGTCTAGGGTTTTGCCGGAGGAAGACCACCGGAGCGTCGGAATCACATGAAAACTTGCATGTGCCCCTAGCATATGTGTGTGCTAGTTGTGCATGGTTGGTAGGTTCCATGTGTAGGCCCTAGGTGTGACCCCCTTCCCGGACAAGCGTTAACACTTAGTAAAATCCTGGATCTAAACATGTAAACTCCCGCCGCGTCAGAACCGGGGCCTAGAATGTGGCAAGGTTGGCCCAACCTTGGCTCTCCATGTAAATATGTCCTCAACAAAGCAAAAAAAGTAGAGAGGTCCAGCGGGCTACCCTCGTACGGAGATAGCTATAGGGGTAGACGATCCGGGGCCTCCGGCCTAGGGTTTCGCCGGAGGAAGACCGCGGGAGCGTCGGAATCACATGAAAACTTTCATGTGCCCCTAGCATATGTGTGTGAGAGTGGTCCAAGGTTGGTAGGTGCCATGTGTAGGCCCCAGGTGTGACCCCCTTCCCGGGAATGTGTTAACACTTAGTAAAATCCTGGATCTGTACGTGGAAACTCCCGTCGCGTCAGAACTAGGGCCTAGAATGTGGCAAAGTTGGCCCAAACTTGGCTCTCCATGTACATATGTCCTAAACAAACCAAAAAAATATAGAGGTCCATCGTGCTACCCTCGTACGGAGATAGCTATAGGGGTAGACGATCCGGGGCCCCCGGTCTAGGGTTTCGCCCGAGGAAGACCGTCGGAGCGTCAGAATCACATTAAAACTTGCATGTCCCCCTAGCATATGTGTGTGTGTGGTGCAAGGTTGATAGGTGCCATGTGTAGGCCCTAGGTGTGACCCCCTACCTAGACATGCGTTAACACATAGTAAAATCCTAGATCTGTACGTGGAAACTCCCGCCGCGTCAGAACCAAGGTCTACAATGTGGCAAAGTTGGCCCCAACCTTGGCTCTCCATGTACATATGTCCTAAACAAACCAAAACAAGTAGAGAGGTCCACCGGGCTATCCTCGTATGGAGATAGATATAGGGGTAGACGATCCGGGGCCCCCGGTCTAGGGTTTTGCCGGAGGAAGACCGCCGGAGCGTCGGAATCACATGAAAACTTGCATGTGCCCCTAGCATATGTGTGTGAGAGTTGTGCAAGGTTGGTAGGTTACATGTGTAGGCCCCAGGTGTGACACCCTTCCCGGACATGCTTTAACACTTAGTAAAATACTGAATCTATACGTGGAAACTCCCGCCGCGTCAGAACCGGGGCCTAGAATGTGGCAAAGTTGGCCCAACCTTGGCTCTCCATGTACATATGTCCTAAACTAACCAAAAAAAATAGAGAGGTACACCGGGCTACCCTCGTACGGAGATAGCTATAGGGGTAGACGATCCGGGGGCTCCAGTCTACGGTTTCGCCGGAGGAACACCGCCGGAGCGTCGGAATCACATGAACACTTGCATGTACCCCTAGGATATGTGTGTGAGAGTGGTGAAAGGTTGGTAGGTTCCATATGTAGGCCCCAGGTGTGACCCCCTTCCCGAACATGCGTTAACACTTAGTAAAATCTTGGATCTAAACATGGAAACTCCCGCCGCGTCAGAACCGGGGCCTAGAATGTGGCAAGGTTGTCCCAACCTTGGCTCTCCCTGTAAATATGTCCTCAAGAAAGCAAAAAAATTAGAGAGGTCCAGCGGGCTACCCTCGTACGGAGATTGCTATAGGGGTAGACGATCCGAGGCCTCCGGCCTAGGGTTTCGCCGGAGGAAGACCGCGGGAACGTCGGAATGACATGAAAACTTGCATGTGCCCCTAGAATATGTGTGTGAGAGTGCTGCAAGGTTGGTAGGTGCCATGTGTAGGCCCCAGGTGTGACCCCCTTCCCGGGCATGTGTTAACACTTAGTAAAATCCTGGATCTCTACGTGGAAACTCCCGTCGCGTCAGAACTAAGGCCTAGAATGTGGAAAAGTTGGCCCAACCTTGGCTCTCCATGTACATATGTCCTAAACAAACCAAAACAAATAGAGAGGTCCATCGGGCTACCCTCGTACGGAGATAGCTATAGGGGTAGATGATCCGGGGCCCCTGGTCTAGGGTTTCGCCGGAGGAAGACCGCCGGAGCGTCAGAATCACATTAAAACTTGCATGTCCCCCTAGCATATGTGTGTGTGTGGTTCAAGGTTGATAGGTGCCATGTGTAGGCCCTAGGTGTGACCCCCTTCCCGGACATGCGTTAACACTTAGTAAAATCCTAGATCTGTACGTGGAAACTCCCGCCACGTCAGAACCGAGGTCTACAATGTGGCAAAGTTGGCCCCAACCTTGGCTCGCCATGTACATATGTCCTAAAAAAACCAAAACAAGTAGAGAGGTCCACCGGGCTATCCTCGTACGGGGATAGCTATAGGGGTAGACGATCCAGGGCCCCCGGTCTAGGGTTTTGCCGGAGGAAGACCACCGGAGCATCGGAATCACATGAAAACTTGCATGTGCGCCTAGCATATGTGTGTGCGAGTTGTGCATGGTTGGTAGGTTCCATGTGTAGGCCCTAGGTGTGACCCCCTTCCCGGACAAGCGTTAACACTTAGTAAAATCCTGGATCTAAACATGTAAACTCCCGCCGCGTCAGAACCGGGGCCAGAATGTGGCAAGGTTGGCCCAACCTTGGCTCTCCATGTAAATATGTCCTCAACAAAGCAAAAAAGTAGAGAGGTCCAGCGGGCTACCCTCGTACGGAGATAGCTATAGGGGTAGACGATCCGGGGCCTCCGGCCTAGGGTTTCGCCGGAGGAAGACCGCGGGAGCGTCGGAATCACATGAAAACTTTCATGTGCCCCTAGCATATGTGTGTGAGAGTGGTCCAAGGTTGGTAGGTGCCATGTGTAGGCCCCAGGTGTGACCCCCTTCCCGGGCATGTGTTAACACTTAGTAAAATCCTGGATCTGTACGTGGAAACTCCCGTCGCGTCAGAACTAGGGCCTAGAATGTGGCAAAGTTGGCCCAAACTTGGCTCTCCATGTACATATGTCCTAAACAAACCAAAAAAATATAGAGGTCCATCGTGCTACCCTCGTACGGAGATAGCTATAGGGGTAGACGATCCGGGGCCCCCGGTCTAGGGTTTCGCCCGAGGAAGACCGTCGGAGCGTCAGAATCACATTAAAACTTGCATGTCCCCCTAGCATATGTGTGTGTGTGGTGCAAGGTTGATAGGTGCCATGTGTAGGCCCTAGGTGTGACCCCCTACCTAGACATGCGTTAACACATAGTAAAATCCTAGATCTGTACGTGGAAACTCCCGCCGCGTCAGAACCAAGGTCTACAATGTGGCAAAGTTGGCCCCAACCTTGGCTCTCCATGTACATATGTCCTAAACAAACCAAAACAAGTAGAGAGGTCCACCGGGCTATCCTCGTACGGAGATAGCTATAGGGGTAGACGATCCGGGGCCCCCGGTCTAGGGTTTTGCCGGAGGAAGACCGCCGGAGCGTCGGAATCACATGAAAACTTGCATGTGCCCCTAGCATATGTGTGTGAGAGTTGTGCAAGGTTGGTAGGTTACATGTGTAGGCCCCAGGTGTGACACCCTTCCCGGACATGCTTTAACACTTAGTAAAATACTGAATCTATACGTGGAAACTCCCGCCGCGTCAGAACCGGGGCCTAGAATGTGGCAAAGTTGGCCCAACCTTGGCTCTCCATGTACATATGTCCTAAACTAACCAAAAAAAATACAGAGGTACACCGGGCTACCCTCGTACGGAGATAGCTATAGGGGTAGACGATCCGGGGGCTCCAGTCTACGGTTTCGCCGGAGGAACACCGCCGGAGCGTCGGAATCACATGAACACTTGCATGTACCCCTAGGATATGTGTGTGAGAGTGGTGAAAGGTTGGTAGGTTCCATGTGTAGGCCCAAGGTGTGACCCCCTTCCCGGACAAGCGTTAACACTTAGTAAAATCCTCGATCTGTACGTGGAAAGTCCCGTCGCGTCACAACCGGGGCCTAGAATGTGGCAAGGTTGTCCCAACCTTGGCTCTCCCTGTAAATATGTCCTCAAGAAAGCAAAAAAATTAGAGAGGTCCAGCGGGCTACCCTCGTACGGAGATAGCTATAGGGGTAGACGATTCGGGGCCCTCGGGCTAGGGTTTTGCTAGTGGAAAACCGCGGAGCGTCGGAATCACATGAAAAATTGCATGTTACCCTAGAATATGTGCGTGAGAGTGGTGCAAGGTTGGTAGGTGCCATGTGTAGGCCCCAGCTGTGACCCCCGTCCCGGACATGCGTTAACACTTAGTAAAATCCTGGATCTCTACGTGGAAACTCCCGCCGCGTTAGAACCGGGGCCTAGAATGTGGCAAAGTTGCCCAACCTTGGCTCTCCAGGTACATATGTCCTAAACAAACCAAAACAAATAGAGAGGTACACCGGGCTACCCTCGTACGGAGATAGCTATAGGGGTAGAAGATCCGGGGGCCCCAGTCTAGGGTTTCACCGGAGGAACCCCGCCGGAGCGTCGGAATCACATAAAAACTTGCATGTACCCCTAGGATATGTGTGTGAGATTGGTTCAAGGTTGGTAGGTGCCATGTGTAGGCCCCAGGTGTGACCCCCTTCCTAGGCATGCGTTAACACTTAGTAAAATCCTAGATCTGTACGTGGAAACTCCCGCCACGTCAGAACCGAGGTCTACAATGTGGCAAAGTTGGCCCAACCTTGGCTCGCCATGTACATATGTCCTAAAAAAACCAAAACAAGTAGAGAGGTCCACCGGGCTATCCTCGTACGGGGATAGCTATAGGGGTAGACGATCCAGGGCCCCCGGTCTAGGGTTTTGCCGGAGGAAGACCACCGGAGCGTCGGAATCACATGAAAACTTGCATGTGCCCCTAGCATATGTGTGTGAGAGTTGTGCAAGGTTGGTAGGTTCTATGTGTAGGCCCCAGGTGTGATACCCCTTCCCGGACATGCGTTAACACTTAGTAAAATCCTGAATCTGTACGTGGAAACTCCAGCCGCGTCAGAACCGAGGCCTAGAATCTGGCAAAGTTGGCCCAACCTTGGCTCTCCATGTACATATATCCTAAACAAACCAAAACAAGTAGAGAGGTCCATCGGGCTATCCCTCGTACGGAGATAGCTATAGGGGTAGACGATTCGGGGCCCTCGGTCTAGCGGTTTGCAAGGAGGAAGACCGCCGGAGCATGTCGGAATAACATGAAAACTTGCATGTGCTCCTAGCATATGTGTGTGAGAGTGGTGCAAGGTTGGTAGGTGCCATGTGTAGGCCCCAGGTGTGACACCCCTTCCCGGACAATGCGTTAACACTTAGTAATATCCTGGATCTGTACGGTGAAAGCTCCCGTCCGCGTCAGAACCGGGGCCTAGAATCTGGCAAAGTTGGCCCAACCTTGGCTCTCCATGTACATATGTCCTAAACAAGACAAAACAAGTAGAGAGGTCCAGCGGGCTACCCTCGTACGGAGATAGCTATAGGGGTAGACGATTCCGGGGCCTCGGCCTAGGGTTTTGCTAGTGGAAAGACCGCCGGAGCGTCGGAATCACATGAAAAACTTGCATGTTACCCTAGAATATGTGTGTGAGAGTGGTGCAAGGTTGGTAGGTGCCATGTGTAGGCCCCAGGTGTGACCCCCTTCCCGGGCATGTGTTAACACTTAGTAAAATCCTGGATCTGTACGTGGAAACTCCCATCACATCAGAACTAGGGCCTAGAATGTGGCAAAGTTGGCCAACCTTGGCTCTCCATGTACATATGTCCTAAACAAACCAAAACAAATAGAGAGGTCCATCGGGCTACCCTCGTACGGAGATAGCTATAGGGGTAGACGATCCGGGGCCCCCGGTCTAGGGTTTCGCCGGAGGAAGACCGCCGCAGCGTCAGAATCACATTAAAACTTGCATGTACCCCTAGCATATGTGTGTGTGTGGTGCAAGGTTGATAGGTGCCATGTGTAGTCCCTAGGTGTGACCCCCTTCCTAGACATGCGTTAACACTTAGTAAAATCTTGGATCTGTTCGTGGAAACTCCCGCCGCGTCAGAACCAAGGGTCTAGAATGTGGCAAGGTTGGCCCAACCTTGGCTCTCCATGTAAATATGTCCTAAACAAAGCAAAACAAGTAGAGAGGTCCAGTGGGCTACCCTCGTACGGAGATAGCTATAGGGGTAGACGATCCGGGGCCTCTGGCCTAGGGTTTTGCCGGAGGAAGACCGCGGGAGCCTCGGAATCACATGAAAACTTGCATGTGCCCCTAGCATATGTGTGTGAGAGTGGTGCAAGGTTGGTAGGTGCCATGTGTAGGCCCCAGGTGTGACCCCCTTCCCGGGCATGTGTTAACACTTAGTAAAATCCTGGATCTGTACGTGAAACTCCCGTCGCGTCACAACCGGGGCCTAGAATGTGGCGAAGTTAGCCCAACCTTGGATCTCCATGTACATATGTCCTAAACAACCCAAAACAAATAGAGAGGTCCATCGGGCTACCCTCGTACGGAGATAGCTATAGGGGTAGACGATCCGGGGCCCCCGGTCAAGGTTTCGCCGGAGGAAGACCGCCGGAGCGTCAGAATCACATTAAAACTTGCATGTCCCCCTAGCATATGTGTGTGTGTGGTTCAAGGTTGATAGGTTCCATGTGTAGGCCCTAGGTGTGACCCCCTTCCTAGACATGCGTCAACACTTAGTAAAATCCTGGATCTGTACGTGGAAACTCCCGCCGCGTCAGAACCGAGGTCTACAATGTGGCAAAGTTGGCCCCAACCTTGGCTCTCCATGTACATATGTCCTAAACAAACCAAAACAAGTAGAGAGGTCCACCGGGCTATCCTCGTACGGAGATAGCTATAGGGGTAGACGATCCGGGGCCCCCGGTCTAGGGTTTTGCCGGAGGAAGACCGCCGGAGCGTCGGAATCACATGAAAACTTGCATGTGCCCCTAGCATATGTGTGTGAGAGTTGTGCAAGGTTGGTAGGTTCCATGTGTAGGCCCCAGGTGTGACACCCTTCCCGGACATGCGTTAACACTTAGTAAAATCCTGAATCTGTACGTGGAAACTCCCGCCGCGTCAGAACCGGGGCCTAGAATGTGGAAAAGTTGGCCCAACCTTGGCTCTCCATGTACATATGTCCTAAAATAGCCAAAACAAATAGAGAGGTACACCGGGCTACCCTCGTACGGAGATAGCTATAGGGGTAGACGATCCGGGGGCTCCAGTCTAGGGTTTCGCCGGAGGAACACCGCCGGAGCGTCGGAATCACATGAACACTTGCATGTGCCCCTATCATATGTGTGTGAGAGTGGTGCACGTTTGGTAGGTTCCATATGTAGACCCCAGGTGTTACCCCCTTCCCGAACATGCGTTAACACTTAGTAAAATCTTCAATCTAAACATGTAAACTCCCGCCGCGTCAGAACCGGGGCCTAGAATGTGGCAAGGTTGGCCCAACCTTGGCTCTCCATGTAAATATGTCCTCAACAAAGCAAAAAAAGTAGAGAGGTCCAGCGGGCTACCCTCGTACGGAGATAGCTATAGGGGTAGACGATCCGGGGCCTCCGGCCTAGGGTTTCGCCGGAGGAAGACCGCGGGAGCGTCGGAATCACATGAAAACTTTCATGTGCCCCTAGCATATGTGTGTGAGAGTGGTCCAAGGTTGGTAGGTGCCATGTGTAGGCCCCAGGTGTGACCCCCTTCCCGGGCATGTGTTAACACTTAGTAAAATCCTGGATCTGTACGTGGAAACTCCCGTCGCGTTAGAACTAGGGCCTAGAATGTGGCAAAGTTGGCCCAAACTTGGCTCTCCATGTACATATGTCCTAAACAAACCAAATAAAATATAGAGGTCCATCGTGCTACCCTCGTACGGAGATAGCTATAGGGGTAGACGATCCGGGGCCCCCGGTCTAGGGTTTCGCCCGAGGAAGACCGTCGGAGCGTCAGAATCACATTAAAACTTGCATGTCCCCCTAGCATATGTGTGTGTTTGGTGCAAGGTTGATAGGTGCCATGTGTAGGCCCTAGGTGTGACCCCCTACCTAGACATGCGTTAACACATAGTAAAATCCTAGATCTGTACGTGGAAACTCCCGCCGCGTCAGAACCAAGGTCTCCAATGTGGCAAAGTTGGCCCCAACCTTGGCTCTCCATGTACATATGTCCTAAACAAACCAAAACAAGTAGAGAGGTCCACCGGGCTATCCTCGTACGGAGATAGCTATAGGGGTAGACGATCCGGGGCCCCCGGTCTAGGGTTTTGCCGGAGGAAGACCGCCGGAGCGTCGGAATCACATGAAAACTTGCATGTGCCCCTAGCATATGTGTGTGAGAGTTGTGCAAGGTTGGTAGGTTACATGTGTAGGCCCCAGGTGTGACACCCTTCCCGGACATGCTTTAACACTTAGTAAAATACTGAATCTATACGTGGAAACTCCCGCCGCGTCAGAACCGGGGCCTAGAATGTGGCAAAGTTGGCCCAACCTTGGCTCTCCATGTACATATGTCCTAAACTAACCAAAAAAATAGAGAGGTACACCGGGCTACCCTCGTACGGAGATAGCTATAGGGGTAGACGATCCGGGGGCTCCAGTCTAGGGTTTCGCCGGAGGAACACCGCCGGAGCGTCGGAATCACATGAACACTTGCATGTACCCCTAGGATATGTGTGTGAGAGTGGTGAAAGGTTGGTAGGTTCCATATGTAGGCCCCAGGTGTGACCCCCTTCCCGAACATGCGTTAACACTTAGTAAAATCTTGGATCTAAACATGGAAACTCCCGCCGCGTCAGAACCGGGGCCTAGAATGTGGCAAGGTTGTCCCAACCTTGGCTCTCCATGTAAATATGTCCTCAAGAAAGCAAAAAAATTAGAGAGGTCCAGCGGGCTACCCTCATACGGAGATTGCTATAGGGGTAGACGATCCGAGGCCTCCGGCCTAGGGTTTCGCCGGAGGAAGACCGCGGGAACGTCGGAATGACATGAAAACTTGCATGTGCCCCTAGAATATGTGTGTGAGAGTGCTGCAAGGTTGGTAGGTGCCATGTGTAGGCCCCAGGTGTGACCCCCTTCCCGGGCATGTGTTAACACTTAGTAAAATCCTGGATCTCTACGTGGAAACTCCCGTCGCGTCAGAACTAAGGCCTAGAATGTGGAAAAGTTGGCCCAACCTTGGCTCTCCATGTACATATGTCCTAAACAAACCAAAACAAATAGAGAGGTCCATCGGGCTACCCTCGTATGGAGATAGCTATAGGGGTAGATGATCCGAGGCCCCCGGTCTAGGGTTTCGCCGGAGGAAGACCGCCGGAGTGTCAGAATCAGATTAAAACTTGCATGTCCCCCTAGCATATGTGTGTGTGTGGTTCAAGGTTGAGAGGTGCCATGTGTAGGCCCTAGGTGTGACCCCCTTCCTATACATGCGTTAACACTTAGTAAAATCCTAGATCTGTACGTGGAAACTCCCGCCACGTCAGAACCGAGGTCTACAATGTGGCAAAGTTGGCCCCAACCTTCGCTCGCCATGTACATTTGTCCTAAAAAAACCAAAACAAGTAGAGACGTCCACCGGGCTATCCTCGTACGGGGATAGCTATAGGGGTAGACGATCCAGGGCCCCCGGTCTAGGGTTTTGCCGGAGGAAGACCACCGAAGCGTTGGAATCACATGAAAACTTGCATGTGCCCCTATCATATGTGTGTGAGAGTTGTGCAAGGTTGGTAGGTTCTATGTGTAGGCCCCAGGTGTGATACCCTTCCCGGACATGCGTTAACACTTAGTAAAATCCTGAATCTGTACGTGGAAACTCCAGCCGCGTCAGAACCGGGGCCTAGAATCTGGCAAAGTTGGCCCAACCTTGGCTCTCCATGTACATATATCCTAAACAAACCAAAACAAGTAGAGAGGTCCATCGGGCTATCCTCGTACGGAGATAGCTATAGGGGTAGACGATTTGGGGCCCTCGGTCTAGCGTTTTGCAAGAGGAAGACTGCCAGAGCGTCGGAATCACATGAAAACTTGCGTGTCACCCTATCATATGTGTGTGAGAGTGGTGCATGGTTGGTAGGTGCCATGTGTAGGCCCCAGGTGGACCCCCTTCCCAAACATGCGTTAACACTTAGTAAAATCCTGGATCTGTACGTGGAAACTCCCGTCGCGTCAGAACTAGGGCCTAGAATGTGGCAAAGTTGGCCCAACCTTGGCTCTCCATGTACATATGTCCTAAAAAACCAAAACAAATATAGAGGTCCATCAGGCTTCCCTCGTACGGAGATAGCTATAGGGGTAGACGATCCGGGGCCCCCGGTCTAGGGTTTCACCGGAGGAAGACCGCCGGAGCATCAGAATCACATTAAAAATTCCATGTGCCCCTAGAATATGTGTGTTTGTGGTGCAAGGTTGATAGGTGCCATGTGTAGGCCCTAGGTGTGACCCCCTTCCTAGACATGCGTTAAGACTTAGTAAAATCCTGGATCTGTACGTGGAAACTCCCGCCGCGTCAGAACCAGGGTCTACAATGTAGCAAAGTTGGCCCCAACCTTGGCTCTCCATGTACATATGTCCTAAACAAACCAAAACAAGTAGAGAGGTCCACCGGGCTATCCTCGTACGAAGATAGCTATAGGGGTAGACGATCCGGGGCCCCCGGTCTAGGGTTTTGCCGGAGGAAGACCGCCGGAGCGTTGGAATCACATGAAAACTTGCATGTGCCCCTAGAATATGTGTGTGAGAGTTGTGAAAGGTTGGTAGGTTCCATGTGTAGGCTCCAGGTGTGACACCCTTCCCGGACATGCGTTAACACTTAGTAAAATCCTGAAATATTACGTGGAAACTCCCGCCGCGTCAGAACCGGGGCCTAGAATGTGGCAAAGTTGGCCCAACCTTGGCTCTCCATGTACATATGTCCTAAACTAGCCAAAACAAATAGAGAGGTACACCGGGCTACCCTCGTACGGAGATAGCTATAGGGGTAGACGATCCGGGGGCTCCAGTCTAGGGTTTCGCCGGAGGAACACAGCCGGAGCGTCGGAATCACATGAACACTTGTATGTACCCCTAGGATATGTGTGTGACAGTGGTGAAAGGTTGGTAGGTTCCATATGTAGGCCCCAGGTGTGACCCCCTTCCCGAACATGCGTTAACACTTAGTAAAATCTTGGATCTAAACATGGAAACTCCCGCCGCGTCAGAACCGGGGCCTAGAATGTGGCAAGGTTGTCCCAACCTTGGCTCTCCATGTAAATATGTCCTCAAGAAAGCAAAAAAATTAGAGAGGTCCAGCGGGCTACCCTCGTACGGAGATAGCTATAGGGGTAGACGATCCGAGGCCTCCGGCCTAGGGTTTCGCTGGAGGAAGACCGCGGGAACGTCAGAATGACATGAAAACTTGCATGTGCCCCTAGAATATGTGTGTGAGAGTGGTGTGACCCCCTTCCCGGGCATGTGTTAACACTTAGTAAAATCCTGGATCTGTACGTGGAAACTCCCGTCGCGTCAGAACTAAGGCCTAGAATGTGGCAAAGTTGGCCCAACCTTGGCTCTCCATGTACATATGTCCTAAACAACCCAAAACAAATAGAGAGGTCCATCGGGCTACCCTCGTACGGAGATAGCTATAGGGGTAGATGATCCGGGGCCCCCGGTCTAGGGTTTCGCCGGAGGAAGACCGCCGGAGCGTCAGAATCACATTAAAACTTGCATGTCCCCCTAGCATATGTGTGTGTGTGGTGCAAGGTGCAATGTGTAGGCCCTAGGTGTGACCCCCTTCCCAGATATGCGTTAACACTTAGTAAAATCCTAGATCTGTACGTGGAAACTCCCGCCGCGTCAGAACCGAGGTCTACAATGTGGCAAAGTTGGCCCCAACCTTGGCTCTCCATGTACATATGTCCTAAACAAACCAAAACAAGTAGAGAGGTCCACCGGGCTATCCTCATACGGAGATAGCTATAGGGGTAGACGATCCAGGGCCCCCGGTCTAGGGTTTTGCCGGAGGAAGACCGCCGGAGCGTCGGAATCACATGAATACTTGCATGTGCCCCTAGCATATGTGTGTGAGAGTTGTGCAAGGTTGGTATGTTCCATGTGTAGGCCCCAGGGGTGACACCCTTCCCGGACATGCGTTAACACTTAGTAAAATCCTGAATCTGTACGTGGAAACTCCCGCCGCGTCAGAACCGGGGCCTAGAATCTGGAAAAGTTGGCCCAACGTTGGCTCTCCATGTACATATGTCCTAAACAAACCAAAACAAGTAGAGAGGTCCATCGGGCTACCCTCGTACGGAAATAGCTATAGGGGTAGACGATCCCGGGCCCCCGGTCTAGGGTTTCGTCGGAGCGTCAGAATCACATTAAAACTTGCATGTGCCCCTAGCATATGTGTGTGTGTGGTGCAAGGTTGGTAGGTGCCATGTGTAGGCCCTAGGTGTGACCCCCTTCCCAGACATGCGTTAACACTGCCGGAGCCTAGAATGTGGCAAAGTTGGCCCAACGTTGGCTCTCCATGTACATATGTCCTAAACAAACCAAATCAAGTAGAGAGGTCCATCGGGCTACCCTCTTACAGAGATAGCTATAGGGGTAGACGATTTGGGGCCCTCGGTCTAGGGTTTTGCCAGAGGAAGACTGCCGGAGCGTTGAAATCACATGAAAACTTGCATGTCACCCTATCATATGTGTGTGAGAGTGGTGCAAGGTTGGTAGGTGCCATGTGTAGGCCCCTGGTGGACCCCCTTCCCAGACATGCGTTAACACTTAGTAAAATCCTGCATCTGTAGGTGGAAACTCCCGCTGCTTTAGAACCGGGGCCTAGAATGTGGCAAAGTTGGCCCAACCTTGGATCTCCATGTACATATGTCCTAAACAAACCAAAAAAATATAGAGGTACACCGGGCTACCCTCGTACGGAGATAGCTATAGGGGTAGACGATCCGGGGCCCCAGTCTAGGGTTTCGCCGGAGGAAGACCGCCAGAGCGTCGGAATCACATAAAAACTTTCATGTACCCCTAGGATATGTGTGTGAGAGTGGTGCAAGGTTTGGAGGTTCCATATGTAGGCCCTTGGTGTGACCCCCTTCCCGAACATGCGTTAACACTTAGTAAAATCCTAGATCTATACGTGGAAACTCCCGCCGCGTCAGAACCGGGGCCTAGAATGTGGCAAGGTTGGCCCAACCGTGGCTCTCCATGTACACATGTCCTAAACAAACCAAAACAAGTAGAGAGCTCCACCGGGCTACCCACGTACGGAGATAGCTATAGGGGTAGACGATCCGGGGCCCCCGGTCTAGGGTTTCGCCGGAGGAAGACCGCCGGAGCATGGGTATCACATGAAAACTTGCATGTACCCCTAGCATATGTGTGTGAGAGTGGTGCAAGGTTGGTAGGTGCCATGTGTAGGCCCCAGGTGTGACCCCCTTCCCGGACAAGCGTTAACACTTAGTAAAATCCTAGATCTGTATGCGGAAAGTCCCGTCTAGTAACAACCGGGCCTAGAATGTGGCAAAGTTGGCCCAACCTTGGCTCTCCATGTAAATATGTCCTAAACAAACCAAAACAAGTAGAGAGGTCCAACGGGCTACCCTCGTATGGAGATAGCTATAGGGGTAGACGATCCGGGGCCCTCGGTCTAGGGTTTCGCCAGAGGAAGACCGCCGGAGCGTCGGAATCACATGAAAACTTGCATGTGCCCCTAGGATATGTGTGTGAGAGTGGTGCAAGGTTTGGAGGTTCCATATGTAGGCCCCTGGTGTGACCCCCTTCCCGAACATGCGTTAGCACTTAGTAAAATCCTAGATCTATACGTGGAAACTCCCGCCGCGTCAGAACCGGGGCCTAGAATGTGGCAAGGTTGGCCCAACCGTGGCTCTCCATGTACACATGTCCTAAACAAACCAAAACAAGTAGAGAGCTCCACCGGGCTACCCACGTACGGAGATAGCTATAGGGGTAGACGATCCGGGGCCCCCGGTCTAGGGTTTCGCCGGAGGAAGACCGCCGGAGCATGGGTATCACATGAAAACTTGCATGTACCCCTAGCATATGTGTGTGAGAGTGGTGCAAGGTTGTTAGGTGCCATGTGTAGGCCCCAGGTGTGACCCCCTTCCGGGACAAGCGTTAACACTTAGTAAAATCCTAGATCTGTATGCGGAAAGTCCCGTCTAGTCACAACCGGGCCTAGAATGTGGCAAAGTTGGACCAACCTTGGCTCTCCATGTAAATATGTCCTAAACAAACCAAAACAAGTAGAGAGGTCCAACGGGCTACCCTCGTATGGAGATAGCTATAGGGGTAGACGATCCGGGGCCCTCGGTCTAGGGTTTCGCCAGAGGAAGACCGCCGGAGCGTCGGAATCACATGAAAACTTGCATGTGCCCCTAGGATATGTGTGTGAGAGTGGTGCCAGGTTTGGAGGTTCCATATGTAGGCCCCTGGTGTGACCCCCTTCCCGAACATGCGTTAGCACTTAGTAAAATCCTAGATCTATACGTGGAAACTCCCGCCGCGTCAGAACTGGGGCCTAGAATGTGGCAAGGTTGGCCCAACCTTGGCTCTCCATGTACACATGTCCTAAACAAACCAAAACAAGTAGAAAGCTCCACCGGGCTACCCTCGTACGGAGATAGCTATAGGGGTATACGATTCGGGGCCCCCGGTCTAGGGTTTCGCCGGAGGAAGACCGTCGGAGCATGGGAATCACATGAAAACTTGCATGTACCCCTAGAATATGTGTGTGAGAGTGGTGCAAGGTTGGTAGGTGCCATGTGTAGGCCCCAGGTGTGACCCCCTTCCCGGACAAGCGTTAACACTTAGTAAAATCCTGGATCTGTAAGTGGAAAATCCCGTCGCGTCACAACCGGGGCCTAGAATGTGGAAAAGTTGGCCCAACCTTGGCTCTCCATGTACATATGACCTAAACAAACCAAAACAAGTTGAGAGGTCTACCGGGCTACCCTCATACGGAGATAGCTATAGGGGTAGACGATCCGGGGCCCTCGGTCTAGGGTTTTGCCAGAGGAAGACCGCCGGAGCGTCGGAATCACATGACAACTTGCATGTGACCCTAGCATATGTGTTTGAGAGTTGTGCAAGGTTGGTAGGTTCCATGTGTAGGCCCCAGGTGTGAGCCCCTTCCCGGACATGCGTTAACACTTAGTAAAATCCTGAATCTGTACGTGGAAACTCCCGCCG
This sequence comes from Avena eriantha, assembly GCA_910589775.1. Taxonomy (NCBI): domain Eukaryota; kingdom Viridiplantae; phylum Streptophyta; class Magnoliopsida; order Poales; family Poaceae; genus Avena; species Avena eriantha. The sequence goes on from OU342745.1 coordinate 405,522,226, forward strand.
CGTCAGAACTGGGGCCTAGAATGTGGCAAGGTTGGCCCAACCTTGGCTCTCCATGTACACATGTCCTAAACAAACCAAAACAAGTAGAGAGCTCCACCGGGCTACCCTCGTACGGAGATAGCTATAGGGGTATACGATTCGGGGCCCCCGGTCTAGGGTTTCGCCGGAGGAAGACCGTCGGAGCATGGGAATCACATGAAAACTTGCATGTACCCCTAGAATATGTGTGTGAGAGTGGTGCAAGGTTGGTAGGTGCCATGTGTAGGCCCCAGGTGTGACCCCCTTCCCGGACAAGCGTTAACACTTAGTAAAATCCTGGATCTGTAAGTGGAAAATCCCGTCGCGTCACAACCGGGGCCTAGAATGTGGAAAAGTTGGCCCAACCTTGGCTCTCCATGTACATATGACCTAAACAAACCAAAACAAGTTGAGAGGTCTACCGGGCTACCCTCATACGGAGATAGCTATAGGGGTAGACGATCCGGGGCCCTCGGTCTAGGGTTTTGCCAGAGGAAGACCGCCGGAGCGTCGGAATCACATGACAACTTGCATGTGACCCTAGCATATGTGTTTGAGAGTTGTGCAAGGTTGGTAGGTTCCATGTGTAGGCCCCAGGTGTGAGCCCCTTCCCGGACATGCGTTAACACTTAGTAAAATCCTGAATCTGTACGTGGAAACTCCCGCCACGTTAGAACTGGGGCCTAGAATGTGGCAAAGTTGGCCCAACCTTGGCTCTCCATGTACATATGTCCTAAACAAACTAAAACAAGTAGAGAGGTCGACCGGGCTACCCTCGTACAGAGATAGCTATAGGGGTAGACGATCCGGGGCCCCCGGTCTAGGGTTTCGCCGGAGGATGACCGCCGGAGCATGGGAATCACATGAAAACTTGCATGTACCCCTAACATATGTGTGTGAGAGTGGTGCAAGGTTGGTAGGTGCCATGGGTAGGCCCCAAGTGCGACTCCCTTCCCGGACAAGCGTTAACACTTAGTAAAATCCTGGATCTGTACGTTGAATGTCCCGTCGCGTCACAACCGGGGCCTAGAATGTCGCAAAGTTGGCCCAACCTTGGCTCTCCATGTACATATGTCCTAAACAAACCAAAACAAGTAGAGAGGTCCACCGGGCTACCCTCGTACGGAGATATCTATAGGGGTAGACGATCCGGGGCCCTCGGTCTAGGGTTTTGCCAGAGGAAGACCGCCGGAGCGTCGGAATCACATGAAAACTTGCATGTTCCCCTAGCATATGTGTGTGAGAAGTGGTGCAAGGTTAGTAGGTGCCATGTGTAGGCCCCACGTGTGACCCCCTTCCCGGACATGCGTTAACACTTAGTAAAATCCTTGATCTGTACGTGGAAACTCCCGCCGCGTCAGAACCGGGGCCTCGAATGTGGCAAAGTTGGCCCAAACTTGGCTCTACATATACATATGTCCCAAACAAACCAAAACAAATATAGAGGTACACCGGTCTACCCTCGTACGGAGATAGCTATAGGGGTAGACGATCCAGGGGCCCCAGTCTAGGGTTTCGCTGGAGGAAGACCGCCGGAGCGTCGGAATCACACAAAAACTTGCATGTACCCCTAGGATATGTGTGTGAGAGTGGTGCAAGGTTTGTTGGTTCCATATGTAGGCCCCTGGTGTGACCCCCTTCCCGAACATGCGTTAACACTTAGTAAAATCCTGGATCTATACGTGGAAACTCCCGCTGCGTCAGAACCGGGGCCTAGAATGTGGCAAGGCTGGCCCAACCTTGGCTCTCCATGTACACATGTCCTAAACAAACCAAAACAAATAGAGAGCTCCACCGGGCTACCCTCATACGGAGATAGCTATAGGGGTAGACAATCCTGGGCCCCTGGTCTAAGGTTTCGCCGGAGGAAGACCGCCGGAGCATGGGAATCACATGAAAACTTGCATGTACCCCTAGCATATGTGTGTGAGAGTGCTGCAAGGTTGGTAGGTGCCATGTGTAGTCCCCAGGTGTGACCCCCTTCCCAAACAAGCGTTAACACTTAGTAAAATCCTAGATCTGTACGCGGAAAGTCCCGTCGCGTCACAACCGGGGCCTAGAATGTTGCAAAGTTGGACCAACCTTGGCTCTCCATGTATATAAGTCCTAAAAAAACCAAGACAAGTAGAGAGGTCCACCGGGCTACCCTCGTATGGAGATAGCTATAGGGGTAGACGATCCGGGGCCCTCGGTCTAGGGTTTCGCCGGAGGAAGACCGCCAGAGCGTCGGAATCACATGAAAACGTGCATGTGCCCCTAGCATATGTGTGTGAGAGTGGTTCAAGGTGGTAGGTTCCATTTGTAGGCCCCAGGTGTGACCCCCTTCCCGGACATGCGTTAACACTTAGTAAAATCCTGGATCTGTACGTGGAAACTCCCGCCGCGTCAGAACCGGGGCCTAGAATGTGGCTAAGTTGGCCCAACCTTGGCTCTCCATGTACATATGTCCTAAACTAACCAAAACAAATAGAGAGGTACACCGGGCTACCCTCGTACGGAGATAGCTATAGGGGTAGACGATCCTGGGCCCCAGTCTAGGGTTTCACCAGAGGAACACTGCTGGAGCGTCGGAATCACATGAACACTTGCATGTACGCCTAGGATATGTGTGTGAGAGTGGTGCAAGGTTGGTAGGTGCCATATGTAGGCCCCAGGTGTGACCCCCTTCCCAAACATGCGTTAACACTTAGTAAAATCTTGGATCTAAACATGGAAACTCCCGCCGCGTCAGAACCGGGGCCTAGAGTGTGGCAAGGTTGGCCCCACCTTGGCTATCCAAGTACATATGTCCTAAACAAAACAAAACAAGTAGAGAGGTCCAGCGGGCTACCCTCGTACGGAGATAGCTATAGCGGTAGACGATACGGGGCCTCCGGTCTAGGGTTTCGCCAGAGGAAGACCGCGGGAGCGTCGGAATCACATGAAAACTTGCATGTGACCCTAGCATATGTGTGTGAGAGTGGTGCAAGGTTGGTATGTGCCATGTGTAGGCCCCAGGTGTGACCCCCTTCCCGGACATGCGTTAACACTTAGTAAAATCCTGGATCTATACGTGGATACTCCCGTCGCGCCAGAACTAGGGCCTAGAATGTGGCAAAGTTGGCCCATCCTTGGCTCTCCATGTACATATGTCCTAAACAAACCAAAACAAATAGAGAGGTCCATCGGGCTACCCTCGTACGGAGATAGCTATAGGCGTAGACGATCCGGGGCCCCCGGTCTAGGGTTTCGCCAGAGAAGACCGCCGGAGCGTCAGAATCACATTAAAACTTGTATGTGCCCCTAGCATATGTGTGTGTGTGGTGCAAGGTTGGTAGGTGCCATGTGTAGGCCCTAGGTGTGACCCCCTTCCCGAACATGCGTTAACACTTAGTAAAATCCTAGATCTATACAATGGAAACTCCCGCCGCGTTAGAACCAGGGCCTAGAATTTGGCAAAGTTGGCCCAACCTTGGCTCTCCATGTACATATGTCCTAAAAAAACCAAAACAAGTAGAGAGGTCCACCGGGCTACCCTCGTATGGAGATAGCTATAGGGGTAGACGATCTGGGGCCCCCGGTCTCGGGTTTCGCCGGAGGAAGACCGTCGGAGCGTCGGAATCACATGAAAACTTGCATGTGCCCCTAGCATATGTGTGTGAGAGTGGTGCAAAGTTGGTAGGTGCCATTTTTAGGCCGCAGGTGTGACGCCCTTCCCGGACATGCGTTAACACTTAGTAAAATCCTGGATCTGTACGTGGAAACTCCCGCCGCGTCACAAGCGGGGCCTAGAATGTGGTAAAGTTGGCCCAACCTTGGCTCTCCATGAACATTTGTCCTAAACCAAACCAAAACAAGTAGAGAGGTCCACTGGGCTACCGTCGTATTGAGATAGCTATAGGGGTAGACGATTTGGGGCCCCCAGTCTAGGGTTTCGCCGGAGGAAGACCGCCGGAGCGTCGGAATCACATGAAAACTTGCATGTGCCCTTCGCATATATGTGTGAGAGTGGTGCCAGGTTGGTCGGTGCCATGTGTAGGCCCCAGGTGTGACCCCCTACCCAGACATGCGTTAACACTTAGTAAAATCCTGGATCTGTACGTGGAAACTCCCGCCGCGTCAGAACCCGGGCCTAGAATGTGGCATAGTTGGCCCAACCTTGGCTCTCCATGTACATATGTCCTAAACAAACCAAAAAAAGTATAGAGGTCCACCGGGATACCCTCGTACGGAGATAGCTATAGGGGTAGACGATCGGGTCCCCCGGTCTAGGGTTTCGCCGGAGGAAGACCACCGGAGCATCGAAATTACATGATACTTGCATGTGCCCCTAGCATATGTGTGTGAGAGTGGTGCAAGGTATGTAGGTACCATGTGTAGGCCCCAGGTGTGACGGCCTTCCTGGACATGCGTTAACACTTTGTAAAATCCTGGATCTGTACGTGGAAACTCCCGCCTCGTTAGAACCCGGGCCTAGAATGTGGTAAAGTTGGCCCAACCTTGGCTCTCCATGTACATATGTCCTAAACATACCAAAACAAGTAGAGAGGTCCACCGGGATACTCTTGTATGGAGATTGCTATAGGGGTATGATGACCCACAAGTATAGTGGTGTATCGCAGTATTTTCGATAAGTAAGAGTGTCGAACCCAACGAGGAGAAGGAGGTGCTGGCTAGTGGTATGGATCAGGAATTTCTCTGCAAATACTTAACAAACGGATTTTTAGGGGTTTTTGATAAATCAAGTGAATAAAGTACGAGTAAATAAAAGACAGTAGGAATAAATGCAGCAAGTGGCCCAATCCTTTATGCAGCAAAGGACAAGCCGGTTGTATTACTTAAGATGACCAAACATTCCCGAGGACTTATGGGAAGACTGTTAAGTGCTTTCGCTTCATATAGTTGATTAATCTTCTTTAGCTTGCTAAGTGTTGTGTGGGTGAACCTGTGCTAATGTACCAACCTCTAGGACTAATACATACTTGTGATTGTACCCCTTGCAAACATCCGTATGTACAAGAAAGTAACTAAGGTAGAAACCTAACCACAACTTTAAACTCTAAGACCATTACGTCCCTTGTGCAATGGTTTCCTAATGGGGGTTCAGGTTTCTGTCACTCTGGCAACCCCTACGATTAGTAGCCAAATACACAATGCATTCCCCTAGGCCCATATAGGTGAAGTGTCATGTAGTCGACGTTCACATGACACCACTAGAAGAAGTACACCACAACTTAAATATCAAACTATTGAATCTTTCTCAACACAACTCCACTACTAACAACATGACTTCTCCCATGTCCTCAAGAACAAAATGAACTACTCACAAGACATCATATGGATCATGATCAGAGATGGAATAATAATGTATAACAATCTGAACATAAACAATAATTCAATGGTTCACTCGATAGCATCAACTACAAAGAGTAATCAACACCGGAAAAGTTTCCCCTAAGAACTATGCAAGATTCAACCCAATTGTTACAGCAATATGGAGATGGTGATGAGGGTGTTGATGGTGATGATGGTGGTGATGATGATGATGATCCCGATGAAGTCTAGCTTGATGGTGGTGTTGATGGCGACGATCTCCCCTCTCCAGGAAGGAAATCCCCCGACAGAAATCTGTTTGCCGGACAGATCTTTCTCTCTCGGTGTTTTCCACCCCGCAGAGGCGGCAGAATCTTTCTATGGTCGGTCATCCAGTCTTTGGGTTTCGGGAGGAATATATACGCTAGAGGGGAGAGCCTGAGGTGGGCCAAGGCATCCATACCATCTGGTGGCGCGACCTAGGCTGGCCCGCACCAGGGGTGGTGTGGGCCCCCTGTGGCCCATCTCCACTCCCTCTTCTGACAGCCTTTGTCTTCTGGAAAAATAGAATTTTCCGTATATTTTCCCGGATTTTCAGATCTTCGCGAATTTTGCCTCCAAACAACACCTTTTCCATCAGAATCCTGACTGCAGTGGTCCATGCTCCAAAAGTCATCAACCATGAAAAAACAGATGAAATAACATAAGTATCACCTCTTAATATGAAATATATCAATGAATAACAGTGAATTATGATATAGAATAGTGATGCAAAATGGACATATCAACTTGTTGGGGATCGGTGCGGAAAACAAAAAAATTCCTACGATGCATCCCCAAAACTTGCCTAGAATCTATCTATGTAGTAATGCGGTAACGGCCGATGCGTAGAGAATACATACCCTTGTAGACCGTACGCGGTTAACGTTCCACGGGGAACGTGATTGATGTAGTCGTACTTGAAGCTGACCTCAAGGTCGCGAAGCTCCTCGCAGGTCACACCTTGCTCCTTCGTCATCTTCATCGTGCAACAGCTCCGGATCACGACATCTAAGTGCCCCAAGTATTGCGCCTCGTGTCTTCGTACAAATCCGGTGCACGATGAGACCTCCGGCTCCCCGATCCTGCCGGGAGTGCGGAAGTTGATATCCGGCTAGGAATCCCTGTAGCGCAATGGCATACTGGAAGTGTGCCTCGATCACACAGCCCAGACTTGGGGCCATGGTCACAAGGACTTCTCAAGTTGTGTGTTTAATCCCACCCATGGGCACCCCTTTATATAGGCGGAGGGGTTGTGCCTTCCCCATTGGGTTAGCCATATGGTACTAATACTAAAGGAAAAACTCAGGAAAAATTCGGATTAGCCAAATGGGCTGTTTCTACTGAGCCCAATAGGCAAACATCAGCTAACAGCCAGCAGCCTAGGAGGCATCGGTCGAGTGGGCCTTTGGCACAGCCCACCCCGCGCCCCCTTTTGCCACCCGTGCAGCTCCAGCTCGACCGGGCCGGCCTGGCACGTGCCGGCCTGTTAGCGGCAGCCCGCCCGCTCCTGGGAGCTCGCCCGCCTAGGCCGCTTGCCTCGCCGGCCCGGCTGGCTGGCCGGCTCCCCCGCTGGCCCGGCTGGCTGGCCGGCTGCCCCGCGAGCCCCGCATGGGCCGGGGTTGAGGCAGGCCCGGCCGGCGCGGCTGGTGGCTGGCGCCCACCCCTGTGCGGTGCGGAGTATCCGCCGCCCGCAGGCGGTTTGACAATAAAAACCTATTTATTATGTACTAAGATATTTGCAAACAGACATCTAGACTAAGTTTATAATAAGACATCTCCACTAAAACGGTCATCCCCTGGACGATTTTAGTGATCGCATGATCCCTATCCTCTGCACCTCCCCCGTGTTACACAGCCATCAGCGCATTATCAAATGTAGACATTCACTAATGCCAATCACATCATCCATGTGACTCATGCTCGATCTTTCGATCTCTTGTGTTCCGAGGCCACGCTTCTGTGGCGTGCTAGGCTCGCCAAATCTAACTTGTGTGTATTCGCTGTGCAACATGGCTTACACCCACTGTATGCGAACGTAGATATGTCTGACACCCAGGCCTGTAACCCTGGATCACCTCATACCGAAGAACTTTCTTGGTGGTGCACACACAAGGGGAACACGAAACATTGGAATTAAATAGGGATTATCTTATTTGCTACCGTTGAGTATCTAAATACTAGCACACAATAAGATGTAAAAATTGGTATCAACATCATATGTCTAATGTGATATGATATGGTCTTTCTTGCGCCTTGATCTCCATCGAGCGCTCCGGCATGATCTCCATCTTGCCCTTGGTTTGAAGCCAAGTCCACGATGCCTCCACCAGGTCGTCCATCGGAACGATGCCTATTACTATACTACTTGGTAACAGAAAAGTAAACTACTTTACCTTCGTAACGACCAATGCCATATCATACTCACATGCCCCCTGCAAAATAAAGTTAGGCGCCTCTACTTTATCTATTGCAAGTTTTACGTGGTTGTTAGGGATTTCGCACTAGAACCGTTTCTAAACTACGAACTTTCCTACCACAACATCGATCCAACAGTTGTCTCTACTACACCCCTTTCGGGGCCCTCCATTGTAAATGCTATATCAACTATCGAATGAGAGACAGTCATCCTTTTCAGGTTCATATGGTTAGGCATCCTCTGTAGAATTTTTAATAGGAATGAGTATGAACATGAGTAATGGCCACGAGCTTGGCGAGCGCATACATGTCGCAGTCCGGCAAGAAGAAGGAGGACAGAAGAAAAGGAGAGACATGAGGAGGGCGAAAAGAGGAGGAGAGACACTGTGGCTAACTGATGTGTTCCGCCGAGGCCAGGACAGTGGCACACGTAGGATTGGTTGTTGTCCATGACCAAATTTCGCTTGTACTTTCCTATAAATTTGTTGTGGACTATCCAAATCATAACAGATCGCACTCTCATTGACGCATAGATGCACTGGAGAGCAGTCAGTGCACTCTGCATCTTCTTAGTGTTTTTCCTACATTGTTTTGCTAAATTCCCATCTTCTGTTTAACATCAGATCTACTTATTCCAATTTCAAGGTTGAAGGTCGAGAAACATCCTTGTGATATGTTCGCATCATGCGGATCGTGTGCATGTACCACAGCAGCGGCCAACATATCTCTGATTATTGGACTCTAGACTTACCTAGGCTATGAAAGTAGTCTGTCTTATCACGGGTAAGAGATGCGACATACCTTCCTGTGTCAAATCAGATCTGTTTTCTCGTAAGGTATTAGCATTAGTCAATTGTTTATTATTCTTTCAGAGACAATGAAGTAAATGGAATTTACTAGATATAATTTGCATATGTAAATGTATGGAGGAACTCGATAATTTACAGTCCAATACCTCTGTTGATCGATCAAGGTTAGCTTTGCTACATCCCTTTGAGATGGAAACAAAAAGTCCATGTGGTATTCACTCTTCGGCTCTCACGAGTTCAACATTGTCTTCATCTTAGCTTACCTGCTGAGAACATAACAAAGGATACAATTATGTCCATCATTGTTTTCTGAATGTTAACTTGGTGAGATATAATATACGAAGGCTGCTTCTTTGTTAGAGAGATCATGAGCACCCCAGGTTATCCTTGATGTCACCCCTGAGAAGATCGGATTCTTATGACTGTTCATATGACTTTTGTGACGCCAGTTGTTGTTCTGAAAATACGAAAATTCCTTGGCAACCTCCGTGTTACCTTTGAAATTATTCATCTTTTGAAATCCTTAAATTGCATATGCCTTTCCTTGAGAATGAAGACGGGTCATGTTGTTTGCTTTTGGGGAAAAGATATATTTGGCGGTGTTTCTCTATTGCATGTTTACAATTTAAAATAAAGAAGGTCTATGAGTCATACCTATCTGATTTGAATTAACTCTGGTTTCCTCTGTTTTTCTCGTGTATCGCTTTCTTTGGATGATGGTTAACCTTGCTTTTAAAATTGTAGGAAGATAAGACGAATCAGACATGTATGGTTGAACCAAGGAGAAGTAGACGATCTTTCAGCTGATAGAGGCAGGCAAGATACGGAAACTCTCAAGGGTGTCGAGCTTTGAGAGAGATTCGTGGTTTCACTAAGGAACGTTGAGTTTCGTATGTACATGCATCGAGCCATGTCCTTGAGAAGCCATCAACCCATTGTTTAAAGATGCAGATTACAATGAGATTGTGGTGCTCCATCAACAAAGAAACTTGTCTCCTCTTAAGTTTCAGGTACCATTTCGACGATTCACCATGCGAACTTGGATGCTTGAACTCTTTGATGTCCTTAGGTTGTTTTTCAAGGATTCCGTTACATATGTTGTTGAATTATTTGGACAAGAACATTGTGGAAAAGAGATTTGAGGTTTGTTCAAAAGTTTCTCTAATTAGGACTAGGAAGGAGCAATTTCCGATGTACTATAATGTTGCACTGACCAATGCAAACGTGACAAGCCTGGGTTTTGAAGACCTTAGATCAAAACTATTTTTAAGTTATCGACATGGTAAGCTGCTTGGTCATCAAGAGAGAGAGACTGCTCGGTTATTGGGAAGGAGGGCGGGAGGGAGGCCGTTTAGAGGTATGTTCGGGCCTGCCATCCATCGCCCTGCGCGCGGGCCCGTTACTTGAACAAGCTATTTGAGTTCATGCATCCTGGAGTTCATGCCCGTAATGCATTTCTGCGTAGTTTGTTCAGTTGTCCATCAGTCAGGTATGAACATAAATCCATCACACTTATATTATATAGTAACTAAACTGAAACTTGTATATTGATCTACAATTCCATCTCTACACTTATTCATATTCGTTGTCGACCTTCACCTCTTGATTGTAGCTGCATGGAGTTACTTGTGTTTTGACCATGAAGCAGGAAGGATGTATCTCAGTTGTATAAGTTCAGTCCTACATACCTTCTTGTTATTTGACGAGACGCACTATTATTATTTGCTTATGAAGTTCCGGATGTTTCTTTAGCCTCCATCCTTCCCTCTGGTTCAAATCTCTTTTGCATTTGTTCCAACTTTGGATGTGTCTTGAAGATGCCATAGGTTACGGGTTTTACGTCATGTATGAAAGTGATATTATTTTTGTTCCTTTTTAGGGTCTTTTCTAAACATGTATACATATTATGACCGTCAAGATGTATATGGATTTATATATCATTAATTTGTCGAGAATATTCGTAGGTTTCCTAGCTTTGTCCATATCTACCTTGGTATAATGTGTCCTATATTGTATAAGTTTGATATACAATAGTTATTTGAAGACAAATATGAGATGTTTTCTAAGAGATGTATTCTTATCGATGGAAACTTCCATTCTGCTCAATTGATTTGCAGCTTTGAAATTTAATGGGACATGTCATGTGGATCTAGAATTTGTTTTTACATTACTGTTTTGTTAGAGAAAACAAAATTAGAGAGAGGGGGAGGTGATGTGTTGGCTCATAGGTGCAATACATTTGTTAAGAAAAGTGCAGAAAAAACACATTTTAAAATTTTAAAAAATTCTGAACGAAAATTTTGTATATACATCTGGATATTCTATGTTCGCACACAAAGTTTGAAAAAAAGAACATTTTTTGGTTTGTATTTTGTTTACACAAGTCACAACAAATGTTTTTGCACCAAAGTGGATTTAGATAATAAGTGCAATTGCACTTATGAGACAAAGTGGATCTTTGAAGAGTTATATTCAACCAACTCAGGTGAAAGGAAGGTAATCCTGGTCATTCATGAGACAAAGACACTATCCTCAAAAGAGCAGTTCTTAGATGCATGATTAAATGTTATCATTTTCAAAAAAAGGTTCACTATAATTATCGCAAACACCACAAATTTAGGATTTGTTCTTAAAACTGAATGACCTTTTAGATAATCATCTTAGTAATTTTATTTGGTAATGTCAACTCGCATAGGTGGAGGCGCCAAAAAAAAGTTGTTTTAGACGTGTAGCGACAAGTATAGAGACAATCAAGAGATCCGGTTCTTGTTTTTTATGCATATACTGTAAAAGGTATTATTTGAAGTCGTCTCGGGGATACGGGTGGGGTGAAACCCTGGTAAACCAGAGATAGTTATTAGTTATTTCTATCATACATATTATGTAGAATTTTATTTTGTATAGAGTTACGTTTTAAGCAACACGTGGAATTTTTAAATACTCACTCCGTCCAGAAATAAAGTCAGTTATTTCTGGACGAAGGGAGTATTATTTGATTATCTCTTTTCATGGATTTATTTTGTTTATACGTGTGACAAAAATTATATTTATTGTCTGTGGCAAAGCACGGGAATTTTACTATTCCTAGAAAAAAGTCTATTCAGGTGAGTTTTTTTTTGGACAGAAAACGGCACTTTATTGATCACATAATATAAATACAAAGAGTTTTCCGGATAGAAGCCGGAGCAGAAGTTGAAATAAAACCTAGGCTAGTTACATCATACGATCTAGCCAAAATATGTGCCGCTTCATTTAACGAACGTTTAACCTGACGGAAAGAGACTGAAGAAAATCACCTTCTCTTCAGCTTGATATCAGCAACCACCGCTCCCACCAGTGAGTAATCAGGTTTGGGCGATAGAATCCGTTGTATGAGGGACAGACAATCGCAAACGAAAATCACCTTGTCGTAACCTCGCTCACCAGCGACAATCACCGCTCGCTGCAGGGCCGTAGCCTCAGCCATTTTCGGAGGAGTGAAGCCTCGGAGAGGTTCACTAATAACCAGAACACACTCTCCCGCCGCGTCACAACCGGGGTCTAGAATGTGGCAAAATTGGCCCAACCTTGGCTCTCCATGTACATATGTCCTAAACAAACCAAAATAAGTAGAGAGGTCCACCGGGCTACCCTCGTACAAAGATAGCTATAGGGGTAGACGATCCGGGGCCCTCGGTCTAGGATTTCGCCGGAGGAAGACCACCGGAGCATCGGAATCACATGAAAACTTGAATGTGCCCCTAGCATATATGTGTGAGAGTGGTTCAAGGTTGGTAGGTTCCATGTGTAGGCCCAGGTGTGACCCCCTTCCCGGACATGCGTTAATACTTAGTAAAATCCTGGATCTATAGGTGGAAACTCCCGCCGCGTCACAACCGGGGCCTAGAATGTGGAAAAATTGGCCCAACCTTGGCTCTCCATGTACATATGTCCTAAACAAACCAAAACAAGTAGAAAGTTCCACCGGGCTACCCTCGTACGGAGATAGCTATAGGGGTAGACGATCCGAGGCCCTGATCTAGGGTTTCGCCGGAGGAAGACCGCCAGAGCGTAGGAATCACATGAAAACTTGCATCTAGCCCTAGCATATGTGTGTGAGAGAGGTGCAAGGTTGGTAGATGCCATGTGTAGGCCCCAGGTGTGACCCCATTCTCGGACATGCGTTAACACTGTAAAATCCTGGATCTGTACGTGAAAACTCTTTCTTGTCCAAGATTGTCTTCCCAACAATAACTCTTTTGCGGCGACCTTGAGTCCCTTCCTGATGATCATCATCATAATCATCACTATCAGGGTACTGAAGATCTTTCTTTATGCCAAGCAATTTAAGGTCCTTTCTTGCTTTTGGCCAATCCTTGGTCCTCTCCGGCATGTTTAGTAGAGTGCCAAGCAGACTCTCGGTAACGTTCTTCGTGATGTGCATTACATCGAGGCTATGGGGAGTGTGAAGGACCTTCCAATATGGCAGGTCCTAGAAAACAGACCTTGCTTTCCATACACCCAGCAATGGCTTTGTCCTCGGTCGGTTTTTTCCCGGCGCAGGGCAATCTACCCAATTATTCAAAAGCTCCTCGATTTATTCGCCGCTCGTCGGACGCGGGGCTCTTTCGAGCTCGTCCTTACCATTGAACAGGTCACAACGTTTTCTCCACGGGTGATCCATGCGGAGCCACTTTCGAGTACCTTGGAACACGGTTTTCGAAGACCCGCGATCCCTTGGTAGCTGGAGATGCGGTGTCTCATCCATGCACTTGACGCATGCATTGTGTCCATGGTTCACCTGGGCTGATACATATGCGTAACCAGGATAGTCCTGCATGGTCGTGAGCAACGCGGCTCTCAGATGGAAATATTCTTTAGTGTAGGCGTCCCACGTACGGGCCGGCGTCTCCCACAAGCTGGCTAACTCCTCTCTCAATAGCCCGAGATACAGATGCATATCGATACCTGGTTGTTTCGGCCCCTGAATAAGAATGCTCATGTGTACATACCTTTGCTTCGTGCATAGCCATGGGGGGAGGTTGTATGGCCATACAAACACGGGCCAGGTGCTATGCGTGCTACTCTGGTTTCCAAAAGGATTGAGTCCATCGGTGCTCATACCCAGCCTGACGTTCCTTGCATCGCCCCCGAACTCTTCGAACTCGATGTCTCATGCGTTCCACTGGCTAGCGTCTGAAGGGTGTGTCAGGATCTTGCCCTTTTCTAGATCATCTTCGGGTTTCTCTCTTTTCGCGTGCCATTGCATGAGCTTTGCTTCCTTAGGATCTACGAAATATCGCTGCAGACGAGGGGTGATAGGAAAGTACCATACCACTTTTCGAGGAACTTTCTTGTTCCCTCTCTTGTACCGTCCTTGGCCACACACCGGACAAGTGGTTCTATCCGCGTACTTGTTCCGATAAAGTGCGCAATCATTGATGCATGCGTGGTATTTAATGTGTGGTAGGTCGAGAGGCCACACGATTTTCTTGGCCTACTCGATACTTGTTGGCAATGTGTTCCCCTTAGGAAGTCGGTCATGCCAGTATTCCATGTTCTAGTTGAATCTCACATCGGTCCATTTGTGTTTGGCCTTCATCTCTAGAGCCTTGAGCGTTACACTCAAATGTGTATCCTCGGGGCGACACCCAGGATACAATGGAGTCATCCCGTCTACCTCCATTTGGGCCAGCTTGGCTTTCTCTCTGGCTACAGCTTTGTCGTTGCTCGTCTCCTTGAGGAGCAGTTCTTGAACATGAGGGTCCTGCAAGACCGAAGTTAGCAGCGTCTGTGTGTTCACGTCTTCTCCTTCTTCATGATCATGCCCGTCATCATCTCCTTCTCCATGCTGATCATGCCCGCCGGCATCTCCTTCGTCATGATGATCATGCCCGCTGGCATCTCCTTTGTCATGATGATCATGCCCGGTAGACTCTTCATCTTATCGCCCGCCCACGTCTTCGTGACCACCACCATGTCCTGTCGGCGCCTCATTGAGGTCGCGCATGAAACCGCGCCTAAGCAGGTGACCCTCCAATTGTCCAGATTCAAGGTCGATCCAGCGCTGCAGTTTGCATGTTCGACATGGACATCTTATCATGGTCTTGTTGTTCAGAATCATGTCCTCCTTCGCGCCTTTGTTGTACCTAGCAATTCGACCTTCGCTCATCGTGAGGACCATGGTTGCCTGAGCGGTCAAAACAGAGAGTATAGGTGAGAACCACAACATATGAACACACACATGCATGAATGCTAGCTGGAAAAAATTCGGCATGACCTTTCCTAAAATTAGGACATATGGGTAGTGCAAAAATTTGCCGAAATGGAAATGAATCAACATTTCGGTAAACATCCATGCAACCACACCGGCCGGGCCCGACAACAACAAGCAAACAACAAAAAAGTTCCTCCCATTGCAAACATTCATGCACCACACACAAGCATCGTCTCGCCATGGATCACACACACACACCGCCCGCGCAACAAGCTTCACCTACATGTTCATGATGGCCAAGTACTCACCTATAGTAGACACAATAATAGCGAGACGAGACCGCGCGATGAGAGAGTGTGGACAAATAGATCTACAATGCAAGTTGGTGGAGAGGAAATTAGTAAACAAATAGAGAGATGTGAGAGAGAAAAGTAAGGAACTTTTAGATCTAGAAGTTGGAGCGAAGCTTCTACTTACCAATCTATGGATTAAAGTAGGTTTAGATATAAGAAAATGGAGAAACTATGGGCAAGATGGGGTGTGAGGGAGGAGGAAGACGAGTTGGGAGGAGGTACAGATGTGAAATGGGTGGTGGTGGGATAGATAGATAAGAAAGCTAGCTCTTGTCACCTTTTTAACATGGATCTGGACGCCCTCATCTATGGCGCATATGGAGGAAATGCGCCACAGATGCTGAAACTTCTGTGGCGCATAAGTCCATATGCGCCACAGAAGTGGGTGAATAAGATTCCCTGTGTGGGGCCCACCTCCAAGTTCTGTGGCGCATGTTGGACTTATGCGCCACAGAAGTGAAACACATATGTGGCGCATATGTCAACATGCACCACAGAACTTGGGTGAATTAGATTCCGTGGTGGGGCCCCCTCCATGTTCTGTGGCGCATGAGGAAATATGCGCCACAGAAGTTGTCTCTTCAGTGGTGCATATTTCAGAATGCGCCACAGAATTTGGATCACCCCCCCCCCCCCCACCGGCGGGTCCTACCAATCTTATGTGGCGCATGTTTTGGACAATGCGCCACAGAACTTCCAATCTTCTGTGGCGCATGCTTTCTGGTGCGCCACTGATGTTTTCCTGTGGCGCATAGTTTGGCATATGCGCCACTGAACAACTTGTCTATCTATTGGCTGTTTCCTAGTAGTGCGGTGGCCATCGGCGTAGACGATTAAAAAATAGCAGAGCTACGCGGACGGTAGCCGTCGTCGTAGCCCAACTGGATAAGGTCGGCCCGACCCACCTCGCGCGCCTTTGCCTCCTCTTGTCCATGCATCCCGCCGCCATCTCTCCTCCTCGCGCCCACCGCCACCGGCCACCGTGTCTCCTCCCTGCACCACCACGTCTCCTCCCCTCCTCGTCTCCACCGCCGCCGGCCACCGCGCCTCCTCCCCACGCCCTCGTCTCCACTGCCACCACCGCGTCTCCTCTCCGTGCTCTGTCCTCCCATGCAAGCCCTCCAGCGCGAGCCCTCCCCTCCTAGCTCACCGGCGCGAGCCCTCCCCTCCCACCTCGTCTACCTCGATCTTGCCGGCGCCCTCCCCTCCAAGAACTCCGGCTGCCCGCGCCCTCCCCTCCCAGCTCGCGTCCACCTCGAGCTCGCCGGCCTCCCCTCTAAGACCTCCGGCCGCCCGCGCCCTCCCCTCCCAGCTCGCGTCCACCCCGAGGTAACTATTCACAATCTAGCAAACTAAAACATTAAACACTGGCCGAATTAATTTTAGAATGAGATGGGGTTATGCCCTACAGTATTGCAGAGGAAAAAATTCACTGCAAGATTCTGCAATGTTTAGACATAGGAGGAAATTTGGTCGAGCCGCTCCCTCGGCTTGGCATAGGCGCATGCATCGCCTCCTACTCTAGTACAACCACCGAAAGGAGTGCTTGGCTAGGACGGGGGCGGCGCCAGGGGCCACCGGCGAATTCGTTGCCTGGCGGAGGTGCGGAAGAGTGCCACCAAGGGTGCTCCACCGGCAGGCGCGCGATCTTGCAGGAGCTCCTCAAACATGGCGTATCTCAGATGATTGAAGGGTGGGTGCAGTTGGGTCGATGTAGGGGATTGGTGGGATGTTGAGTCCCTAGCCGCCTAGCATACAGGGGATGAGGCCCGTTGAATCTTAGGAGTAGAGGAGCTAGGCGAGGCGGCGGTAGGGTCTGACCTCTTGTAGACTGTACCTTATGGAAAATTCTTGTAGACTAGGCTTAGTAGATGGAATGATCATAACCAGTTGTTTAATTTGGTTGCAGGGTTGGTAGACTAGGCTTAGTATCAGGAAACACATCAGTCGATCCAATCGATATTCTTGCATTGTTAATGAGCATGTGATAAGTAGAAAGTTTGTAGTATGTAAGTATGTGATAAGTAGAATTTTTTTCAAATGGGCATGGATATACATGTTGTGAATAAAGTGTTGACTTTATGCAATTGTACAGATTTTGTGGTGTTCCGGAAGTGACCGTCGTTGCAGGAGTGACTGTCGTTGCGGGAGATGGTGTAGGAGACACCTCGATCCCATCTTCAAGTTCCGTCGTCGGCCCCAAAACTCGGTTGTTCGACTACTTCCTCTTCCACCGAGGGTGAGAATCTGTTCGCATCTCTTGTACCTAGGTTTATTTTCATGTTAGATCACCAAGTCAAGTCGAGTTTCCTAGGCGTCTTCCCGGCTGTAAGCGTTACACGGGTTAATATGCATTAGTGGTCTCGTATATTAATAACCGTAATGCTTACGGCTTTTATCGGGCAGTCAACGGATTCGTAGTTGGGTATGGTTCTCCCTAGCTCTACCTCGATCCGAGACAGGATTTCGCCATCACATCCTCGTTATTCTCCGGATGCACATTCTCTCGGCTTTTTGTCAAGACGTGTATCGGGAGAGCAGCGGGGAGGTGTTGCCGAAATTTTGCTCAGATCAGGGTAGAGCTAGGGAGAACTTAACCAATCTATGGATCCGGCGGCTGGTTAGGACCCTCTTTTCCTATTAGACATGTAGGTTGATGCATGCATAAAAATATGAAGCATTTAATCTCCTGTTTGATACAAAATGCTATATTTGTTGTTTGGTTCCCAACAAAGCAGAAGAGGATGGATGATAATGGGTGGATGTATAGTGGTCGTATTAGTGCGACTAATAAAACAGAAGAGTGGACACGGAACACTCATTTGTTAGTGAATGAGTTAGCGCGTGGTTCGAAGGCAATCGTTTGGGCACTTTGTCCCTGCGCTCGTTGCAATAAGAAAGGATGAGATGTATAGACACCTTCTGCAAGCTGGGTACATACCTCACTATGTCACGCAGGTCGACTTTGCTCGGTACGAACGTGACAGAGGTGAGGTTATGCGGCAGCGGCTCAATAGCAATGAGCACGGTGGGATTAGATACTTGCTAGATGATCTCATCAATGCCGACTAGCTGGATTCGCCACCTCCACCAGAACAAGAGGAACCGCCAGAACCGGAGGAACCGGAGCCAACCGCGAAGGCCTTCCTTGAAATGATGGCAGGGGCTAAGAGGCCTTGATACATTGCAAATGTATCTATAATTTTTGATGTTCCATGCTTGCTTTTATCCACTTTCTTGTGTTTTGTTCCAACTTTGGAGTACTTTTCATATGATTTCTTGGACTAACCTATTAACAAGAACCACAGTGCCAGCTGCCTGTTTTCTGCTGTTTTTGGTTCCAGGAAAGTCAGAAAATGAATATTCTCGGAATTGGACAGGACAAAAGCCAAAGTGCCTATTTTTCTAGAAGGGATCAAGTGCCAGAATACGAGACGGAGAAGGGCCAGGGGCCGGCCACACCACCTGGCTGTGCATCCAGGCCTGGCCCACGCCAGGGGGTGGTGTGGTGGCTCCCGGCACCCCCTCGGCCTCTCCTTCCGCCTATATATTGCCTTCGAGACGAAAACCCTAAGTACTCGATAAAAATCCACGAAAGAGTCTATAGCCGCCGTCATCTCCATCCCTAGATTGGGAGGGATCTGAAGCTCTTCCCGGCACCCTGCCGGAGAGGGGAATTCACCCTGGAGGCCTTCTTCATCACCATGCAAGCCTCCGGTGTGATGCGTGAGTAGTTCATCCTTGGACTACGGATCCATGTAGTAGCTAGATGGCTGGTTTCTCCTCCTTTGTGCTTTCATGTTTAGATCTTGTGAGCTCCGTTCATGATCAAGATCATCTATTTGTAATTCATACATGTTGTGTTTGCGGGGATCCGATGGATATTGAGATGCTATTTCAGATTGGTTATTGATTCTATCATGTCTTTTTTATTTGAGATCTTGCATGCTTTCCGTTGTTAGTAGCTATCTTGGCCAAGTAGATGCTAGCAACTCCAAGAGTTAGTATTTATGCTCGATAGTGGGTTCATGCCTCTAGTAATCTGGGGAAGTGACATAAATCTCTAAGGTACTAGATGTGTTGTTGCTACTAGGGAGAAAACAACAATCCTTTGTTCATAGAACAATCATATTGTTTACTTTACACGCAGCTCATAAAGCAATAATCTATTGTTTGCAACCTAATACTGGAGGGGGTTCGGATGATAACCTGAAGGTGGATTATTAGTCATAGATGCAGTTGGATGGCGGTCTATGTATTATGTTGTAATGCCCAATCACGTCTCAGAGGAGTCAAGATGATTAGTATATGCATGTATTGCTTTCTCGGTGTTTGTCAATTGCCCTGCTGTAATTTGTTCACCCAGCATGTTATCTATCTAAGGAGAGCGACCTCTAGTGAACTATGGATCCTGGTCCTTGTCTTTTATATTCAATCTACAATCTTTTATTGCTTTGTGTTTACTTTCTGCAAACTTTTAGTTCTTTCCATTCGATACGTTTAATCCTTTGTTTTCCGCAAAACACGGTGAGATTGACAACCTCATCGCAAGTTGGGGACAAAGTTATGTGGTTGTGTTGTGCAGGTCTCCACGTTGCTACTAGCACCGGTAGTGCGTCCTGCCAAAGCTCAGCTAGTAACACCTTTGGGGTGTTTCCTTTCTCCTACTAGGTCGATTAAACCTTGGTTTCATAACTGAGGGAAACTTGCTGCTGTGCTCACCATTCCTTCCTCTTGGGGTTCCCAACGAGCTCTACATCAACCACGAGCCATCAACACTTTTCTGGGCGCCGTGCATTGAGCCATCAAGCATTTTTCCGGCGTCGTTGACGGGGAGTCAAGGACATCTTCACAAGGGGAGTCCCTCATAACCAATCTCTTTACTTTGTTTTTTTTGTTTTGCTTAGTTTTATTTTTGCTTTGTTTGCTTGTTTTGTTATTCAAAAACACAAAAAATAGTTTTACTAGTTTGCTTTCTTATTTGAAAAACACAAAAAAAATTAGTTCCTATCTTAAGTTGCCTTCATGTCTAGGCTTGCTCCAATCACTATGTCACCCAAGGAAATGATTTTCACTTTTAAACAAGGAATTGAGGAAAGTTTTAAGGAAGCTTGGTCTAGAATCTCTGATCTACATGAAAAAACTGAGCCTAAAATGACTCAAAGCTTGTCCCTTAGATGTTTTTACCTTGGGATTGCTCTTTGCTATAGATATGCTCTAGATGTTGTTGTGGGAGGAGATTTCCTCCATTGTAATGAGGATGATGCTATTACTGTTATAAAGAAATTGATCCTCACTTACAACTTGCCTAGCCAAACTGATACTTCTTTCGCAAAAATATTTGCTGGGGTGGACACTCTTGAGGCTAGCATTACTATATTAGAGAGTTGCTATAATACGCTTAGGGAGCATCATGATTATGTTCCAAAAAACTCTAAACCATCAAAGTGCTTCCCTACAGTAAAGATTGAGATGAACACTGAAACTTTTCAAGCTCGTTGTGATATCATGTCTGAATTTTGCCTTATGCCCAAAGATATTTATAAATCTCTGAATACTTGGGGGCTCATTGAAGGAGGAAAAGAAATATCTCTTACTAATAATACTACCATATTACCTCTTGGAATAGCTGAAGGAGTGTTTACAAAGATCCTTGGGAAAACGATTTCTATTGATTATCTTGTTATTGAATGTGCAGGAGAAGGACAAATTACACTTGGAAGGTCCCTATTAGAACTCCTTGGAGCAATAATAGATGTGGGAAAGGGGACCATGCAACTTTCTTCTCCACCAAACAATCATATTTTCCCCAAGGTTAAGAATAAAAGTAAGAGAGGTAAGGGCAAGAAACTTGGTTTTAATGCTTCTTCATTTGAGAACACTTGATTCTTTCTTTACTTCTTATGCCTAACTTAAAGGCGTTAAAGAAAAGTACTTATTGGGAGATAACCCAAAAGTTTTAGATGAGTCTTGGAAGTTATTACCTCTGTAATAACCTCTTCTTATCCTTTTTATTTGCTTTTTGTGCCAAGAGTAACCTCTAATGAGAGTGAAGTAATGATTGGGAAAGTTGATGTCCCGAAAAAGATTTTTTGTGCTTCATCGTAAAAATTCCTGAGAGATCTCTGTACGTCGGATTGAGCTGTAATTTTTTTTGCTTCTTTCCCAGGTTGTTATCTAACTTTCGTTAGTTCAACACTTTTTTATTTGAGAAACATAAGGTCTTCCAAAAATTCGTCTTTACTTGCTGGTCTGTTTTGACAGATTTCTGCCATTTTCTGCATTTGCTTCTTGTTAGTTCCTTCCTGAGTTCCTTTGGCGAATTGAGCTTTTTGAGGGAAGTGCTACAGTAGCTAGTGTTCTAATGTAAGCTTATTTGGTGTTATAACTGAACCTTAAGACTTATTTATCTTAAAGTGCAATAATGTTGCTAATGAGATTGTGTGAAGTTTTGTATGAAGGAAAATTTTCAGGTGTATGGAAGGAATGAGTAATGAGATGAAGGATGGACTAAAGCTCAAGCTTCAGGATGCCACGCGTGTCACCCCAAAAAATATCCAAGAAGTACAAGCGTCAAAGCTTGGGGATGCCCAAGGCATCCCCTTCTTCATCAATAAAAAATCCAGGTTTCTTCCAAACGCTTCATTTTTATTGTTTCGTGCACAGTTGTGTTTCTCTTGGAGCGTCTTCTTTTTCGTTTTCGTTTTGTTTCTTTAGTTTGCTTGGTTTGCTTAGTTTTCTGAATAATTTTGTTGGACCCCCTCTTTCACACTTTGGTTTACAAATAGTTTGGTTTGGTTTGGAAAAGAGTAGGAAAGTTTATGCTTATGTGGTAAAACGAGCTCGTTTTTGACTGTGGCATATGCTTTGTCATGCCATGGTCGATATTTTTTTGGCTTTATTCTTAGTATTCTTTGTTGTAGCATGACTTGTTATAAACAATTGAGATTGCTTAATGTGCCTTAGATGAATCATGCGTTTTTTTAGCATATTAAAGCATAGTATAGTGGTATTCTCCTTTGATGCTTTATTTGGGTTGACTTGGCGCATGCTCACACCATGTTATGACTATCTCAAGTCACCATAGCCTTTATGATCCTTTATTTTTCAACTTGTAGTATCACTTTATGCTTTGATCAATGATGTTTTGTCGCTCTACATGATTATGGCCATTATTGCTCTGTTAGTTTGTCGCTCCCAGTCTTTTGCTAGCCTCCACAACCAAGTATGAGTTCCACTCATGCATCCAACTCCCTAAACCAAGTTTTTCCAAAGAGTCCACCATACCTACCTACTAGCTTATGCTATTCCAAGTATATTCATGCTTTTGTTTACCTTTCACTTGTTATGAGAAAACTAGTGATTAAAGCTCTCACGAACTTGATGGCACACTTTACTTTTTGCCTTTAATAAACTTGAACCATTGGGTCCTTCTTTGTTGTGTATATGCTTGCGCTTTATAAGTTGAAATTAGCAGAACCATGTTTCATGGGGAACGCTTTCAACATTGCACTTGTACTTTGTACCCCGTTGATATCATGATCTTTTGGTTACGGATCCCGGCGGTGTGAAATAAATGTGGAACTTGTAAGATCATGGAGTTTGTATATGTGTTAGAGAAACGCCTGGGCCGCTAGCCTAAGCCATGCCTAATCATGGTGGAAACTTGCAGCATCACCATAATGAGCACTCTATGAAGCATCCTCAATAAAAACCTACGCAAATAGCAAATAAAAAGATCGCTGAGATGATCATTGTGTGCTTGCCTTGTCATTTTGATTATGGGAAAGCTCCCGTATCATGTGCAAGGGGTACCCCGTTGGCGGTTCTTAATGATACACATATACTTACAATGACAAGAGCTTACTCGTGACTGAAGTTGAGTAGCATGAGGATCGGTCTTCGTAAGTAAGGGGCATGAGATTTCGGTTTATAACTTGTCAAGCATATCCTCTTAGTTGTGTCACTTTAACCTTAATCACCTTCAAGATGCTTATGATAGGGGCAATGAGAGCTGAAAGCTATAAGTACCATAATTTTTGGAAGCTCTTTATGAGACTTGAATCCCTACTTCCTTTTACAAAGGCTTCTCTTCCACCATTATATTGAGTCTCCGCCTTCTATTTTTATGCACTACTTTGAGAGCATAGTGGCCAATCTTAGTTCTATGTGCATTGTCCCAAGACTAGTTGATTGATGCATAACTTGTTATTGCTTGTTTGAAACTATTGTATCTAGTCACTCTTATGAACTTTGAAGGTGTCCTATGCATTTATATTTGCTACTCTATTGAGGGACAAGCTGAATACTATTATGCTATGTTTTCTTTATGTGAAACAAACAAACATCTCGCAAAGCATTGTTATTCATGAATCTTTTGTTTGTGCCTTTTCATGTTGTATCATAGTTTATTTGCATATTTCTAGAACTTTGTCTTTCATGTTATGATTGAAGTACTATGATCCCAGCTTTGAGTGTTTTGCAAATACTTTGATCAATTCTTTGATGGTGCATGTCACCTCAAAAATTATTCTTTCTTTTTATCACTTACCTACTCGAGGACGAGCAGGAGTTAAGCTTGGGGATGCTGATACATTGCAAATGTATCTATAATTTTTGATGTTCCATGCTTGGTTTTATCCACTTTCTTGTGTTTTGTTCCAACTTTGGAGTACTTTTCATATGATTTCTTGGACTAACCTATTAATAAGAGTCACAGTGCCAGCTGCCTGTTTTCTGCTGTTTTTGGTTCCAGGAAAGTTAGAAAATGAATATTCTCGGAATTGGACGGGACAAAAGCCAAAGTGCCTATTTTTCTAGCAGTCATCAAGTGCCAGAATACGAGACGGAGAAGGGCCAGGGAGCCACCACACCACCTGGCCGCCCGGCCAGGCCTGGCCCCCGCCGGGGGGTGGTGTGGCCGCTCCCGGCACCCCCTCGGCCTCTCCTTCCGCCTATTTATTGCTCTCGGGACGCAAACCCTAAGTACCCGATCAAAAATCCACGAAAGAGTATGTAGCCGCCGTCATCTCCATTCCTAGATCGGGAGGGATCTGAAGCTCTTCCCGACACCCTGCCGGAGAGGGGAATTCACCCTGGAGGCCTTCTTCATCACCATGCAAGCCTCCGGTGTGATGCGTGAGTAGTTCATCCTTGGACTACGGATCCATGTAGTAGCTAGATGGCTGGTTTCTCCTCCTTTGTGCTTTCATGTTTAGATCTTGTGAGCTCCGTTCATGATTAAGATCATCTATTTGTAATTCATACATGTTGTGTTTGCGGGGATCTGATGGATATTGAGATGCTATTTCAGATTGATTATTGATTCTATCATGTCTTTGTTATTTGAGATCTTGCATGCTTTCCGTTGTTAGTAGCTATCTTGGCCAAGTAGATGCTAGCAACTCCAAGAGTTAGTATTTATGCTCGATAGTGGGTTCGTGCCTCTGGTAATCTGGGAAGTGACAGAAATCTCTAAGGTACTAGATGTGCTGTTGCTACTAGGGAGAAAACAACAATCTTTTGTTCATAGAACAATCATATTGTTTACTTTACATGCAGTTCGTAAAGCAATAATCTGTTGCTTGCAACATAATACTGGAGGGGGTTCGGATGATAACCTGAAGGTGGATTATTATTCATAGATGCAGTTGGATGGCGGTCTATGTATTATGTTGTAATGCCCAATCAAGTCTCAGAGGAGTCAAGATGATTAGTATATGCATGTATTGCTTTCTCGGAGTTTGTCAATTGCCCCGATGTAATTTGTTCACCCAGCATGTTATCTATCTAGGGAGAGCCACCTCTAGTGAACTATGGATCCCGGTCCTTGTCTTTTATATTCAATCTACAATCCTTTACTGCTTTGTTTTTACTTTCTGCAAACTTTTACTTCTTTCCATTCGATACCTTTAATCCTTTGTTTTCCACAAAACACGGTGAGATTGACAACCTCATCGCAAGTTGGGGACAAAGTTCTGTGGTTGTGTTGTGCAAGTCTCCACGTTGCTACTAGCACCGGTAGTGCGCCCTGCCAAAGCTCAGCTAGTAACACCTTTGGGGTGTTTCCTTGCTCCTACTGGTTCGATTAAACCTTGGTTTCATAACTGAGGGAAACTTGCTGATGTGCTCATCATACCGTCCACTTGGGGTTCCCAACGAGCTCTACATCAACCACGAGCCATCAACACTTTTCTTGGCGCCGTGCATTGAGCCATCAGGCCTCTGTACGAGGGTGCAAAGATTTATCAGCTTGATGCCATCTCTCAATGTCTAGCCGACAAATGCCAGCACTCCGCCACCCGTGCTCACTTTGAAGCTAACCTGAGAACATGTGGTAACATGTTGCCCGAAGGGCATTGTGTGCCTAAAACCTTTCACGAAACAAAGAGACTTATGAACGATCTCAACATGGATTACGAAAAGATAGATTGATGTCCCAAAGGTTGCCTTTTGTTTTGGAAACAGTTTGCGGATGACAAGTACTGCTCCATTTGTGGGGCC
This sequence comes from Avena eriantha, assembly GCA_910589775.1. Taxonomy (NCBI): domain Eukaryota; kingdom Viridiplantae; phylum Streptophyta; class Magnoliopsida; order Poales; family Poaceae; genus Avena; species Avena eriantha. The sequence continues at coordinate 405,547,854 of OU342745.1, forward strand.
TCTAGGTATGATGAGGTAAAGGTAAAAGATGGTCAGATGAAGCAGTCGAATGTTGCTACAAAAATTCTTTGGTATCTACCATTCATAAAAAGAATCTAGCGGCTTTACTTGAGTGAGGATACTGCCAAACAGATGATGTGGCACAAGAAGGGGAAGATATACGAGGACGAGCACAGACGGAAGAAGATGGGACATCCATCTGATGGTAAGGCATCGAAGAACTTCGATGAAAAATACCCTCGCTGGGCAGAAGAGGCTCGGAATGTCAGAATTGTGATAGCAACAGATGGCTTCAACCCATATGGTTTGTCGATGGCCACGTACAACTGCTGGCCAGTATTTGTTATTCCGCTCAATCTCCCTCCCGGAGTATTAAAGCAACGGAAGACCATGTTTCTATCGCTTATCATTCCAGGGCCCAAGTACCTAGGGAAGAATTTGAGTGTCTACATGCAACCGATTGTGGATGATTTGAACCACTCCTGGATACACGGGACGTTGACATACGACCAAGCATCAAAGATAAACTTCTTGATGAAAGTTTGGTTGCAGTATACCATGCATGACATGCCCGGATACGCCCTAACTTGCGGATGGTGTACAGCTGGTAAGTGGCCATGCCCAGTGTGCAGACACCGACTTGAGTTTCTTTGGCTAAAGTCGGGTCGCAAGTATGTTGCGTTTGACACGAATCGATAGTACCTCAAAAGAAAGCATACGTTTAGAGAAGACAGGAAGAACTTCAAGAAGGGCAAAGTTGTGCATGAAGTAAAAGAGGTACCAAAGGTCAATGGTGCAGCTATTGATGCCGAGCTACATGCTCTCATGCCTGCGGCGCCAGGAACTGGCCATCAATTTGCGAGATATGGTGTAACGCACAACTGGACTCACGTGGCAGCCTTAACGAATCTCGTGTATTACAAGGACCTCGAACTTCCCCATAACATTGATGTGATGCACACTGAAAATAATGTTGGGGAGTCCCTTTTTCACATAGTCCTGAACATTCCTAGGAAGTCAAAGGATAATGTCAAGGCTAGAGTCGATGTTGAGAAGCTCTGTGATATGAAGATATTACACATGCAGCCTCCTACCGGCCATCGAAAGAATTGGTTCAAGCCGCATGCCTACTTCTGCCTTGATAGTGTAGGAAAGAAGGAGGCATTCACGTGGCTCAAATACGTCGTGATGTTCCCTGATGGTTATTGTTCGAATATAAGTAAGGGAGTCAATCTTTCGACAGGACAAGTCACAAGACTCAAGAGTCACGACTATCATATATGGATAGAGCGACTGATGCCGGTGATGGTTCGAGGGTATCTCCCCGAGAAAGTCTGGCGAGTGCTTGTGGAGTTGAGCCATTTCTTCCGCACGCTCTGTGCTAAGCAGGTATGTCCCCTGGTTATTGAGAAGTTGTGTGTTCAAGTGCCGGAGTTGCTATGCAATTTGGAGATGATCTTTCCGCTAGGCTTCTTTACTCCGATGGCGCATCTCATTGTGCACCTCACGAACGAGGTACTCTTGGGTGGCCCGGTGCAATTTTGTTGGCAGTTTTGTATTGAGAGAGAGTTTAAGTATATTCGGAAGATAACTAGAAACAAAGCCAAGATTGAAGCATGCATAGCTGAGGCAACATGCCTTCGGGAGATGGCAAACGCTGCAACAACCTACTGGCATGATGATGTTCCCACTATGCATAACCCGGTCTCTCGTTACAATGTTGACCAGCCCAAGAATGACCCCAAGCTCGAACTATTCCAATTTCCCGGTGGCAAGGCCGGTAAAGGACTAAAATACCGCTTGCCGAAGGAAGAGAAGGATTGCATAATGCTCTATGTGCTTATGAACATGAAGGGAGTGGTCGATTTCATAAGGTAAAATGGTGAATAATTTACTTCTCGGTCTCGGTCTCGGTCTAATGCTTATTTTCTCCTCCTTAGTGAATTCACAGATGCATAGTGGTCAGGAACGACAGATCCCTCTCCCTTGGAGTTGGACATTCTACTTAAAGAGGGTGCTCCCGGAAATAAAAAACTTGGTATCCTGGTTCATGGAAAAAGTAATTTCTAACCTGTCCCTCTTACCCTTATTATTCTACGTAACTAATATAATGAACACAACAACTTTAAACTATACTTTTAGGGAGCTGATCCCAATATTGAGATGTCAGATGAGTTGAAATGTGTTTCCCAGGGTTTTAACCGTGACGTCATGAAGTATGAGAAGTATGATGTGAATGGGTTTCGCTTCCATATAGAGACGCACCAGAAGGGCCGACCGAATGCAAAAACGGTAAATACAGGGGTCTTCACCAGAGGAGCTGATACCCATGATTACTATGGAAGGTTAGAGAATGTATACGAGCTGACCTTCAATTGTACGAGTGTACAACTTAATCTTGTTGTGTTCAAGTGCCACTGGTTCGACCCAAGGGGTGGACTGAGAAGTACCCCTTCCATTGGGTTAGTTGAAGTTAGGCCTTCAACCACCTATAGCGGAGCCAGCGTCTTTATTGTGGCTCACCAAGCCAACCAAGTTTATTATTTGCCCTACCCATGCTAGAAAGCGGAACTCAAGGGCTAGGAAGTTGTGTTCCAGGTATCGCCACATGGTAACCTACCGATTCCCTCCGAGGACGATTACAACAACAATGACCCTATAACATACGAGGGAATTTTCTATCAAGAGCAAGAGGACTTTGGGCACTTTGAGTTAGAACCTGTTGATCCTGAGGACCTCGAGAACAATGCAGATACTCAGGGTGAGTCAGTGGTGGATCTACAAGACATAAATATGCTCGAGAAGTTCCATGCGGAGAATGACAACGATGATGAGCCTCCACCCTTTGATGAGGCTCTAGCTTTCTACTCAAGAGATAGTGATAGTGAGAATGAGAATGAGAACGAGAATGAGAATGATAGTGAGTATTTATTTTTCAATGCATTCTATTATGTCTTTGTGCTTGCTTGTTTTCTTAAAGCATTCTATTATTTCTCAATGCATTCTATTATTTTTCAATACATTTTACGATTAGTGTCTATATTTTATGATGTATTTGTGCTAAATTATTTTCTCTTACTCAATGCAGGTGATTGAACAATACGAGCAGTGGCAAGGCTAGCTCGTCGTCTTTGCTTAAGGCTCTACAACAACGCAAGAAAAATGCTACACGGAGTGGGAGACAACCAACTCCCAATCCGCGTTACCCTGATCTTGGCGGTGCTGGAGGAGGACGAGGTCGAGGTCGAGGAGGACGACGTGGAGGGGGAGGAGGCGTGGAATTTGACCCACCACCCTCCGCTTTTGGCGACGTGGCTCCTGAGTTGTTCCTTACGGAGGAGGTGGAGGGGCCGTCTAGAGAGGAGGCGGAGGTGGAGGTGGAGTCTAGAGAGGAGGCGGAGGCGGAGGCGGAGGCGGAGTCTAGGGAGGAGGCGGACCCTACACGCGAGTTGATGGTGCAGGGGCCGCGGAAGAAATTGTGGAATTGTGGGGAATCGAAAGTCCCTGACGAGAGGTTTGAGCCTAGGACCCAGGAGGCGAAAGCCCTTATTATTCCAAATGGCAATGAGTAAGTGTACTAATTTTAAACATGTAATTTCTTGTTGGTGATAAATAATTTGGCATGTGTACTAATGTTTAATTATTGTGCAGCAATTGGACATTTCCTGTCGGGAGCACAGCCCGCCTTCCTAATAGCATGATTGGAGCTCTGATTAGGAAGTTCTGGCCGGGCTGGTACACTTCCCCCGAGGGCGTCAGGAGGCTAGCCACTACTTGGGCGGACTACCAGGCTACCATTATCCCGGGCTTTCCGACAGCTGCTGATGCTGTGATCACCATGTTTTGGGTAAGACATATTTCTCATGTTTTTAAACATGTAATTTCGTTCATTAGTGATGACAACACCGTGCTAACTCATGACTCACAATTGTTTTTATGCATGATTGAAGTGCTTTTATCGTGTGGATGAGGAGCAACAGGAGAAGGCGAACAGGACTTTGCTTGGGGCTTGTGTGAAGTTGACATCGCAGGTGTGGTATGATACATCCATTTTGCATCACTACTTTATATCATAATTTACTGTTATTCATTGATATATTTCATACTAAGAGATGATACTTATGTTATGTCATCTGTTTTTGCATGGTTGATGACTTTTGGAGTATGGACCGCTGCAGTCAGGATTCTGATGGAAAAAGGTATTGTTTGGAGGCAAAATTCGCGAAGATCAGAAAATCCAGGAAAATCCTATTTTTCTAGAAAACGAAGGAAGCTAGAAGGAGGAGAGGAGATGGGCCACAAGGGGGCCACACCACCCCCTGGCGGGCCACCCTAGGCCGCGCCAACAGGTGGTGTGGCCACCCTGGCCCACCTCTAGCTCTCCCCTCTGGCGTATATAATCCTCCCGGAACCCTAATACTCGGGGAGCGACCACAGAAAGATTTCGCCGCCTCTGTGGGGCGGAAAACACCGAGAAAGAAAGATCTCTCCGGCAGACAGAATTCTGCTGGGGGAATTCCTTCCCGGAGAGGGGAGATCGTCGCCATCAACACCACCATCAATCTGGACTTCATCAGGATCATGATCATCATCATCACCACCATCATCACCATTAGTACCCTCATCACCATCTCCATATTGCTGTAACAATTGGGTTGAATCTTGCATAGTTCTTAGGGGAAACTTTCCCGGTGTTGATTACTCTTTGTAGTTGATGCTATTAAGTGAACCATTTAATTATCGTTTATGTTCAGATTGTTATACATCATTATTCCATCTCTGATCATGATCCATATGATGTCTTGTGAGTAGTTCGTTTTGTTCTTGAGGACATGGGAGAAGTCATGTTGTTAGTAGTGGAGTTGTGTTGAGAAAGATTCAATAGTTTGATATTTAAGTTGTGGTGTACTTCTTCTAGTGGTGTCATGTGAACGTCGACTACATGACACTTCACCTATATGGGCCTAGGGGAATGCATTGTGTATTTGGCTACTAATCGTAGGGGTTACTGGAGTGACAGAAACCTGAACCCCCGTTAGGAAACCATTGCACAAGGGGCGTAAGGGTCTTAGAGTTTAAAGCTGTGGTTAGGTTTCTACCTTAATTACTTTCTTGTACATACAGATGTTTTCAAGGGGTATAATCACAAGTATGTATTAGTCCTAGGAAGGTCGGTACATTAGCACAGGTTCACCCACACAACACTTAGCAAGCTAAAGAAGATTAATCAACTATATGAAGCGAAAGCACTTGATAGTCTTCCCATGTGTCCTCGAGAACGTTTGGGCATCTTAAGTATACAACTGGCTTGTCCTTTGCTGCATAAAGGATTGGGCCACTTGCTGCATTTATTCCTAGTGTCTTTTATTTACTCGTACTTTATTTACTTGCTTTATCAAAAAACCCTAAAAATCCGTTTGTTAAGTATTTGCAGAGAAATTCCTGATCCATACCACTAGCCAACACCTTCTACTCCTCGTTGGGTTCGACAGTCTTACTTATCGAAAATACTGCGATACACCCTCTATACTTGTGGGTCATCAAGACTATTTTCTGGCGCCGTTGCCGGGGAGTGAAGCGCTATTGGAGAGTGGAACTGGTAAAGGAAACTTCTACTGTGAGTATTGTTTACTTCTGTTAGTTGCTTTATTTTCGTTATGGATAATTCGCTGAGTTTCTTATTTGGTAATGCTACTACCACTGCTAAGGTAGTAGATGAACCACCACCTGCTGAGAATGATGCTTTGAAAATACCTACAAGAATTATTGATCGTGTTATGGATAACTACTATGTTGGGGATGGAATTGTCCATTCGGTGATCATTTACTCTTTATACACGAATTATGCGGGTTGTTCAAGTGTGCAGGTATTACTACAGATCAAGTTAAGAAGAAGTTCTTCTCATTGTCACTGAAAGGAAGAGCGGAGGAATGGTATAAGCTGCTGAAGAATGGTCAAGATCTTGAATGGGAGGAAGTAGTACCTCTCTTTTATTCAAAGTTTTATCCTCCTAGTGAGATTCATAAAGATCGGAATCAAATATACAACTTTTGGCCTCTTGATGGAGAGAGTACAGCTCAAGCTTGGGGGAGATTGAAGTTACTAATGCTCAAATGTCCTATTCATGAGCTCCCCAAAAATATTATTATCAATAACTTTTATGCAAGGCTCCCTCTTCATGACAAGGATTTATTAGATGATTCTTGTGCTGGATCATTCACTCGCATGGAAGAAGAAGCTAAATGGGATCTTCTGGACCGTATTCAAGATAACGCTGAAGCTTGGAAGAATGACAAAGGTAGAAAGTCAGGTATAAATTATGATTATGAATGCATTGAATCTTTTATGGGAACTAATGACTTTCAAAATATTAAAAATGCTTATTATCTAGACTCTCAAGCTATTGCTACTTATTTCAAGGCTTTTGCTTCCTACATTGAAGTGCCTAAAAAGAAGTGGAATAAGTATCATGAACCTTATAAAGATATTGCTAAGAGTGTTCCTGCAAGAAATACTGAAGTTTATACTGCTAATCATGTTTTGCCTGAACCTTATATTGAGAAAATGCCTTTCCCAGTTAAGATAAAGGAACATTCTATGATAGCCCGTATGGTTAATGAAAGTACAAGTAGAGCTGTTGAACCTGATAAGCAAATGGTTGACGAACCTATAATAGCAAATGTGAAAGACTTTGTTGCTAAATATGAAGAAGAGGGACACACTACCCTTAAGGATACCTCTAATATTGTCTCACAAAGTAGTGTTATGAGAGCTAGTATTCCTGTGTTTTTTGTTAGAATAAGTGATCATTTCTATGGTGGCTCTTGTGATAGTTATATTGTTAAGTTTATGCATGATACTGAAAGTTATTATGCGAGAGGGAAAAGTATTCTTTTGCATCTGAATAATCTCAAGTTTCCTCATTTTATGCTGAAAGTTTTTATGTTGCACTTCTTTTGCCTTCTTATGCTAGTGGTTTCTGGTTTCAACAACTTGTTTGTTTACAAAATTCCCTTGCATAGGAAGTGGGTTAGACTTAAACATGTGTATTTTTGCTTCTTAATGCTCTCTTTCATTTCAATTCATATTCTTATGTGAGCAGCATCAAAATTATCATGCCCATCTTAATGGCTATAAAGAAAGAGCTTTTTGGGAGACAACCCAGTTTATTTTTGCTTTCAGTTTATTTTTGTTTCTTTGAGTCTTGGAAGTTATTACTTCGGTAATAACCTACCCTTATCCTTTTTGTTTGGTTTTTGTGTCAAGATCAACCTCTAATGAGAGAGAAGTAATATTTGGCGAAGTTGCTGTCTCGAAACAGATTTTTGTGCTTCACCGTAAACATTCGTGAGAGATCTCTGTATGTCGGATTGACCTGTAATTTTTCCCCAGGTTGTTATTTAACTTTATTTAGTTTTTCACTTTTTGATTTGAGCAACAGAAAATTCTCGAAAAAAATTATCTTTACCTGCTGGTCTATTTTGACAGATTTTGCCACTCTTGCAATTTCCTTGTTTATTCGATTTCCTTTTTGAATTATTTTTGGCTTTTCAGAAGGAGTTGCTACAGTAGATTATGTTTTGATGGTTTTTAGTTGAAATTGAGCTCAAAAGGTTTTATCACTTCACTTATAACTAATGTTGCTAATGAGAATTGTGTGAAGTTTTGCGTGAAAGAAATTTCTAGGTTAGCGGAGATAATGGTGTAATAAGAAAGTGAAAGGTTTCATGACTCAACCAATAAGTGTATGAAGATGGAGATATTGATGTCATTCAAGTGGTGACTCCGTAAGAATCTAATAGAGACTTGCAGAGTCCGTTTTCAAATAGGTAACAGTTCTGGTAAGAAAAGTTCCGCGAAAATACTATCCACCTATATTTTTGCAGTTTTTAGTCAACAAGGGAAGCTACGAAGCGAAAGAGGGACAGAAACGGAGCCACGGTGGCTCACACCACCCTGTGGCGCGGCTCCACCCCTGGTCGCGCCACCAGGTGGTGTGGCCACTCCGGACTCCGCCTCCGACTCGTTTTCTCCCAATACCTTCCTTTTGTTTGTGAAACTTCGTAATATATAACCCCCCGGATCTCCCGAGGTTCGTATATTGTGTTTTCGTCGTGTTTTCATTTCGATCTATTTCTGACAGGGAGAGTCCCATATTTGGAGCCACAATGTCTTCCTCTGGATTAGCCAAGGAAGATTCGTTAGAGGATATCATTAACCAATATATGAGAGAGTTGAAGATCCATCCTAAGGAGTTGTTGCTTGAAGATGGGGAGGTCCAGATAAAAGAGGTTAAAGGCCCTAAAGGTGAAGGAAGCCTGGAGGACAAGATGGAAGCACTGGAGAAAGAGGTCTTTAGGTATAAGAAGATGGCTGAACGCGAAGTGGGTATCATCCATAAGATTTGTTCCGAACTTATCGCCGAGCACCAAAAGGAGACTGTTGAGCTCAAGGATGAAGTCCTCTCACTCCGCCAAACAACCAACGAACTGCAAGCATAGCTCTACGCGTTCAAAATCAAAACTGTGAGTATGAGGTTAGGTTTAAACGCATAAGTGCTGTTGCAAGTTTCAGGATGTTGGAAACCACGATGTCCTTTGTTGAGGGGGAGCCCTTACCCTGGAAGTCGGACGATGATGAGAGGATACCACCACCATCGAAGGAGTAATCCGTCATCAGGTTTGGCATCCCCTTGGTTTGTTCCAAGCTTGGGGGAGTGCCACGGTATCACATCACTATCTTCTATCTTTTTACCTTTTTAGTAGAGTCATATCATGAATAGAGAAGTTCTCATGTAGGATGGTTTGCATTATGGAAGTTTCCCCTCTCTCGTTAGATATGTATCCCATGGTGTGAGTTGCCATTATGGATTATTAATGAGAAGTTCTATCATTTACTCTTTTGCATAGCTTATATTAGTTTTCAATTCGTGTTTATATGACTGATCTTGTTGTTAGTATTGGTATCACTTTGGGATCATTGAGTTAATTTAGTTGGTTTTGGCAAACCTGGCTCGGTCAATAGCAACACTATTTTTGAGACTTGAATGAAAAGATAAAAAGTACTCTAAAGAAAAATAATTTCATCATCTTTCTTTCTTGATTAGCTCATAAGTTTAGTATTCTCTAGTTAAGATCTTTTGTGCTTCCAAGGAAGATTGCATGTTTGTCTTTATCACTTGTATGTTTGTTTGTTTCCTTCAACTCTTATACTTGCTACCCAGCCTTGCTAGCCAAAAACCTATACTGAGAGGGAATTCTTCTCATGCATCCACCTCCTTAAAACCAAACCCTATGCCATTTGAGTCCACCATACCTACCTATTAGCATTATTGCTATTCCAAGTAAATTCATGTTTTTATCTACCTTCCAAATTAAACTTGTTATGTGAAAATTAGTGATTAAAGCTCTCACGAACTTGATGGCACACTTTACTTTCTTACATTTAATAAACTTGAACCATTGTGCCCGTCTATGTTGCGCATATGCTTGCGCTTTGTGAGTTGTGAGTTAGCAGAACCATGTTGTCATGGGGAACGCTTTCAACATTGCCCTGGTACTTTGTACCTAGTTGATATCATGTTCTTTTGTCTATGGATGTCGTCGGTGTGAAATGAAAGGGGAGCTTGTAAGTCCATGGAGTTATGCATATGTGTTAGAGAAACGCCTGGGCCGCTGGTCTAATCCATGCTGACATGGTGGAAACCTGCAGCGTAACCATAATGAGCTGTCTATGAAGCATTCTTCTTATAAAAAAAGAGCCCGATATTGAGAAAAAATAGAAAAAGAAAAAAAAAGATTATGAAAAGAGGAAAGAGAGAAAAAAGCACCATATTCCCATGGTAAATAAGAAGATTGTTGAGATGCTTGTTGTCTGCTTGCCTTGTCATTTTGATATGGGGATTCTTCCGTATCATCGGGCAAGGGGTACCCCATTGGCGGTTCTCTATGATACACATGTGCTTACAATGACAAGAACTTACGGGTTCTCGTATTCAAGGGACATGAGATTCTCAATTTACAACTTGTCAATGCATATCCTCATATTTGATCACTTTAACCTTAATCACCTAAAGATGCCTATGATAGGGGCAATGAGAGCTGAAAGCTAGTAAGTACCATAATTTTTGGAAGCTCTTTATGAAACTTGAAATCCCTGCTTCCCTCTACGAAGGGCCTTTCTTTTACTTTTTAGTTGACTCAGTAAACCTATTCCCTTCTATCTTAGCAAGTATTTTGAGTTGTTGTGTTTCATTCATTCATATGATGATTTATTCAATCATGTTTCTTATGTTACTTGTTTTGCACATTGCTCTTATCTTGGTGATTACTACTTTGAAAGCTTTCATTGAAAACCAGTTATTTGTGAACTCCAGCAAATTATCAACTATTCTTCGACCAAGAGCTAAGTTTTCCATTACCAATTATGATTTACTTCATGTATCTCTATTGTGTTTCGTTTACTTATTACAAGTTAAGTTATATAATAGTGAGTTGTCTTCTATTATGATTTGTGTAATGATGAATGTGATGCTTCTTATCCGTATTCTTTTATCGACTCTTCACTCCATAAACTTGAGGTCATGTTTATTGAGCTTAGTTTCGCTTGGGGACAAGCAAAGTCTAAGCTTGGGGGAGTTGATACGTCCATTTTGCATCACTATTCTATATCATAATTTACTGTTATTCATTGACATATTTCATATTAAGAGATGATACTTATGTTATTTCATCTGTTTTTGCATGCTGGATGACTTTTGGAGTATGGACTGTTGTAGTCAGGATTCTGATGGAAAAGGTGTTGTTTGGAGGCAAAATTCGCGAAGACCAGAAAATCCGGGAAAATATACGGAAAATCCTATTTTTCCAGAAGACGATGGAAGCCAGAAGGAGGAGTGGAGATGGGCCACAGGGGGCCCACACCACCCCTTGGCGCGGGCCACCCTAGGCCGTGCCACCAGGTGGTGTGGCCACCCTGGCCCACCTCTAGCTCTCTCCTCTAGCGTATATAATCCTCCCGGAACCCTAATACTCAGGGAGCAACCACAGAAAGATTCTGCCGCCTCTACGGGGCGGAATGTTGGAGATATGCCCAAGAGGCAATAATAAAAGTGGTTATTATTATATCTTTGTGTTTATGATGAATGTTTACATCCCATGCTATAATTGTATTATTAGGAAACACTAATACATGTGTGTTTTGTAAACATAAGAGAGTCCCTAGTAAGCCTCTTGTTGAACTAGCTTGTTGATTAATTGATGATTATGGTTTCCTGATCATGGACATTAGGATGTGATTAATAACAAGGTCATATCATTAGGAGAATGATGTGATGGACGCACACACCCATAGTAAGCGTAGCATAAGATCAAGTCATTAAGTTCGTATTGCTGTAAGCTTTCAAACACATAGTAACCTATTCCTTCGACCATGAGGTTATGTTAATCACCATCACTGGATGAATACTTTGATGACATCAAACGCCGCTTTGTAACTGGGTGGTTATAAAAGTGTCATTGGGTATTCTGAAAGTATGTGTTGAAGCTCATGAACCAAGATTGGGATTTGTCCATCCATATGACGGATAGATACGCTCTGGGCCCTCTCGGTGGAATGTCATCTAGTTAGCTTGCAAGCATGTGACTAGGTCACAAGGGATGACATATCACGGAACGAGTAAAGAGTACTTATCAGTAACGAGGTAGAACTAGGTATGGAGATACCGACGATCAAACCTCGGATAAGTATAATATCGTGAGACAAAGGGAATTAGTTTCGTATGTAAATGGTTCAATCGATCGCGAAGTCATCGTTGAGTATGTGGGAGCCATTATGGATCTCCAGGTCCCGCTGATGGTTATTGATATGAGATGTGTCTCTATCATGTCTACATATTCACGAACCGTAGGGTGACACACTTAAGGTTCGAAGTTATTTTAAGTAGATATGGAATGTGCGTTGGAGACCGAATGTTGTTCGGAGTCTCGGAATGGATCCGGGACATCACGAGGAGATCCGAAATGGTCCGGAGAATAAGATTCATATATAGGAGATCATTTTATGAGATAGGAAATGTTCCGGAGTGTTTGTATGAGGATTCTAGAAGGTTTCGGAATGTTCCGGAAGGTTCTAGAAGATATCTTGGAGTTTGCTTGAAAATCAAGATAGGGATCAAGGAGTCCTGTTGGGTCAAGATAAGGAGTCGTGGGGGAGGAGGATTCCTCCCCACCTCCCCAACCCGCCGGCCCCATAGGAGGGGAGTCCTACAAGGACTCCCCTTCCCTGGCGCGCCCTCCCCTCTTTAAATAGAGGGGCAGGGGCGCCCCCTCCTCTCACGCTCTCATAACGTCCAATCTCTGCCGCCTCTCTCCTCCACCATATTCTGCACAGGCATAGGCGAAGCCCTGCAGAATTCTCTACTCCACCACCACCACCACGCCGTCGTGCTGCTGGGATTCCGTGGAGAAGATCTACTACCTCCGCTGCTCGCTGGAACGGGGAGAGGAAGGTCTGCTTCGACTCCGCACGTGTGACCGACTGCGGAAGCGCTGCCGAATTGCGGTGCCGGAAGGATCGTCAACTTGACCAAGGGCGGAAGTGCTGCTGGAACGCGACGCCGGAAGGATCGTCTACTTGACCGAAGGCGGAAGCGCTGCTGGAACGCGACGCCGGAAGGATCGTCCACACGATCTTGAGATCAGCAAGTGATCGACTACATCAACCACGAGATCTAATCTCGTTAACGCTTTCGGATCTACGAGGGTTAGTTCCCATCTATCTCGTTGCTCATGTCTAATAGATTAGATCTTGGCTTTTATCTAGATTAGATCTAGGTTTTGTTCGTTCTTGCGGTAGAAAAATTTTGTTTTCCATGCTACGAACCCATCACGGAAAACACCGAGAAAGAAAGATCTCTCCGGCAGACAGAATTCTACCGAGGGAATTCCTTCCCGGAGAGGGGAGATCATCGCCATCAACACCACCATCAAGCTGGACTTCATCGGGATCATCATCATCATCATCACCACCATCATCACCATCAGCACCCTCATCACCATCTCCATATTGATGTAGCAATTGGGTTGAATCTTGCATAGTTCTTAGGGGAAACTTTCCCGGTGTTGATTACTCTTTGTAGTTGATGCTATTGAGTGAACCTTTGAATTATCGTTTATGTTCAGATTTTTATACATCATTATTCCATCCCTGTTTATGATCCATATGATGTCTTATGAGTAGATCGTTTTGTTCTTGAGGACATGGGAGAAGTCATGTCGTTAGTAGTGGAGTTGCGTTGAGAAAGATTCAATAGTTTGATATTTAAGTTGTGGTGTACTTCTTCTAGTGGTGTCATGTGAACGTCGACTACATGACACTTCACCTATATGGACCTAGGGGAATGCATTGTGTATTTGGCTACTAATCCTAGGGGTTGCCAGAGTGACAGAAACCTGAACCCCCGTTAGGAAACCATTGCACAAGGGACGTATGGGTCTTAGAGTTTAAAGCTGTAGTTAGGTTTCTACCTTAATTACTTTCTTGCACTTACGAATGTTTGCAAGGGGTATAATCACAATTATGTATTATTCCTAGGAAGGTCAGTACATTAGCACAGGTTCACCCACACAACACTTAGCAAGCTAAAGAAGATTAATCAACTATATGAAGCGAAAGCACTTGACAGTCTTCCCATGTGTCCTCGAGAACGTTTGGTCATCTTAAGTAATACAACTGGCTTGTCCTTTGCTGCATAAAGGATTGGGCCACTTGCTGCATTTATTCCTAGTGTCTTTTATTTACTTGTACTTTATTTACTTGCATTATCAAAAACCCATAAAAATCTGTTTGCTAAGTATTTACAGAGAATTCCTGATCCATACTGATACATTGCAAATGTATCTATAATTTTGTGATGTTCCATGCTTGGTTTTATCCACTTTCTTGTGTTTTGTTCCAACTTTGGATTACTTTTCATATGATTTCTTGGACTAACCTATTAACAAGAGCCATAGTGCCAGCTGCCTGTTTTCTGCTGTTTTTGATTCCAGGAAAGTCAGAAAATGAATATTCTAGGAATTGGACGGGACAAAAGCCAAAGTGCCTATTTTTCGGAAGTCATCAAGTGCCAGAATACGAGACGGAGAAGGGCTAGGGAGCCACCACAGCACCTGGTTGCGCGGCTAGGCCTGGCCCGCGCCAGGGGGTGGTGTGGCCGCTCCCGGCAGCCCCTCGGCCTCTCCTTCCGCCTATATATTGCACTGGGGACGCAAACCCTAAGTACCCGATCAAAAATCCACGAAAGAGTCTATAGCCGCTGTCATCTCCATCCCTAGATCGGGAGGGATCTGAAGCTCTTCCCGGCACCCTGCCGGAGAGGGGAATTCACCCTGGAGGCCTTCTTCATCACCATGCATGCCTCCGGTGTGATGCGTGAGTAATTCACCCTTGGACTATGGATCCATGTAGTAGCTAGATGGCTGGTTCTCCTTCTTGGTGCTTTCATGTTTAGATCTTGTGAGCTCCGTTCATGATCAAGATCATCTATTTGTAATTCTGCATGTTGTGTTTGCGGGGATCCGATGGATATTGAGATGCTATTTCGGATTGATTATTGATTCTATCATGTCTTTGTTATTTGTGATCTTGCATGCTTTCCGTTGTTAGTAGCTATCTTGGCCAAGTAGATGCTAGCAACTCCAAGAGTTAGTATTTATGCTCGATAGTTGGTTCATGCCTCTAGTAATCTGGGGAAGTGACAGAAATATCTAAGGTACTAGATGTGCTGTTGCTACTAGGGAGAAAACAATAATCGTTTGTTCATAGAACAATCGTATTGTTTACTTTACACGCAGTTCGTAAAGCAATAATCTGTTGCTTGCAACTTAATACTGGAGGGGCTTCGGATGATAACCTGAAGGTGGATTATTAGTCATAGATGCAGTTGGATGGCGGTTTATGTATAATGTTGTAATGCCCAATCAAATCTCAAAGGAGTCAAGATGATTAGTATATGCATGTATTGCTTTCTCGATGTTTGTCAATTACCCCGCTGTAATTTGTTCACCCAGCATGTTATCTATCTTAAGGAGAGCCACCTCTAGTGAACTATGGATCACGGTCCTTTTTCTTTACATTCAATCTACAATTGTTTACTGCTTTGTGTTTACTTTCTGCAAACTTTTACTTCTTTCCATTCGATACCTTTAATCCTTTGTTTTCCGCAAAACACGATGAGATTGACAACCTCATCGCAAGTTGGGGACAAAGTTCTTTGGTTGTGTTGTGTAGGTCTCCACGTTGCTACTAGCACCAGTTGTGCGCCCTGCCAAAGCTCAGCTAGTAACACCTTTGGGGTGTTTCCTTGATCCTACTGGTTCGATTAAACCTTGGTTTCATAACTGAGGGAAACTTGCTGCTGTGCTCATCATACCTTCCTCTTGGGGTTCCCAACGAGCTCTACATCAACACCGCACCAGCACTTTTCTGGGCTCCGTGCATTGAGCCATCACATACCACTAGCCAGCACCTTCTGCTCCTCGTTGGGTTCGACACTCTTACTTATTGAAAATACTGCGATACACCCCCTATATTTGTGGGTCATCATGGTACAACCAAAAGGTTATGGCCACTAGTCACTTCTGGGCTGAAAGGGGCGTGAGGGTCAAGAAGGAGGACATTGTCGGTAAAAATCCTAATCCCGACTACTCGATGACTCGAGAAGAGTACATGTCGGTGAGTAAAATGTCATGAGATTCTACATTGCTGCTAAGTTGCCATTACATTATGTGGAGTTGAGTATTGCATTTTCAAGTTGTTCCCGATTGGGCTGAGCCGCATCGAGACGGATGGGAGGAGCTTATTAGGACAAGGTTGCTTAGAGCAGACGAGGAGTTTGCAGCCTTGTCGAGGCGGAACGCGGATAACCGAGGCGATGGTGGAACACACTGCGCGGGAAACCGCAACTTTGACCGCTTCAAGGGGAAGATGGTATGTATACACATGGAACGCCCTGCATTTATTTCCCGTCATCTTCCTACTTGCTACGCATAACATTTCGCTTCATGACGCAGGTGGCCGAGGCACTACCCGGGGAGGTGATTCATGACGTCGACGTTTATAAGAAGATGCGGCTCAAGAAGCCCGATCTCTCAAAGCCGCAGCCCTCGCTCCCCGTGTTTTTGGCAATGCCCAAGAAGACTTGCAGAACTACAGCACGATGGTGAAGGCTCGTCAGCCGCATGTGGATGACCCCATTAACACGGAGATCGATGAGGAGTCGTTGCTCTTGGCGTCGCACGGATTGGAGCATGGACGTCTCAAGATTCTTAATAAAAAGGTCAAACCTACCCTCACCACGAGCTTCACGCGTCTCACGGCTACCCACCCTGCCGACGGCCCACCTATCCCGCCTCGTCGATCCACCTCCAGAGATGATGTAGGTTTCCTTATTTTCCCCATCTTTACGACTTTTGTTATTGCATGGTTAAGTGTTGACGAGAGTCATTGTATTTGAATTTGTAGCCTGAGTTCGAGGCATCCTACGATGCCGCTCATGATGAATATGAGGTGGCCTTTCAGCAGCGTCAGGAGGCGAGTATGGTCTACACGCAGTATGTAAATGTAAGTTTGAACCTTTACTTTTGCAAAACATACAAGTCCCACTTTCCCTAGTTTCGTGCTTTAGGACCTGACATCTAAACTATCTTGTAGGCGGTGATTGTGGCTATGCAAGCGGGGAAGAGTGTTAATTTAGGGCCCATACCTCCCATGCCAGGGCCGACGCCATTCTTGCCATCGAGGGAAAGTTTTCGTCGGACATACTACGGATCATCACCTGTAAGTTCTTTGCCAAACCACCGGTTACCGCTTTACTTTGCCTCGCAAATTGCTAACATGTAGGGAACATATAGGGGGCGGGATTCCGAGAACAAGCACTTTGGTCATGCCTCGTTGGGTAGCCATTGAATGATCACACCCACCCACCCCGATGGTCCTTCGCATGGTCGTTCTTCTGGTGGTGCTTCGCCGACAACTCCCTGGCCCGGTGGTTCTTCTGCTGCTTCTACTACACGGTCACCTCGTCAGGCATCGCCTATTCTCACCAGGGGAGATCAGAGGTTCACCCTGTCTCCTCCACAGTACCCGTCTCCTCCAGAGTAGTATGGATGTTGGCTTGTATACATCAAGGATATGATGATGTTTGAATGATGTATGAATGATATGATGATGCGATCATGTTTGAATGATGTTAATAATTATTGTTGTTACATATTGATGCTTTGGATTAGTTAATTGCGGTTAAATATAGATAATTACTGCTGTCATTTCTGTGAAATTAAACAGAAAAAATAAAAAAAATCTGGGTTGGTCCTACGCCGAGGGCCACGCCGTCGGCGTAGCTCCCTGTGTGTGACCAAATGGTCAGGGCTACACCATCGGTGTAGGTCCGGGCATGGGCCCTCTCTGGGGTGTACGCGTGGCACGGTACGCCGAGGGGGATGCCGTCGTCCTAGCTCCGCGGCTGGGCGGCTCAGAGCGGGCATGTGTCCAGCTACGCCGACGGCCTGGCCGTCGGTGTAGCGGCGCGCCGTTACCTCGTCGTCGAACGGCGTTGGGCTCTCCGCCGACGGCGAGTACGCCGACGGCGCCGTCGGCGTAGGCTACGCCGAGGAGCAGCGTCGCCGAGGAGCTACGCCGAGGACTGCCATCGGCATAGCCTACGCCGACGGCTTAGCTGGCTACGCCGACGGCTATCTGCCCTCGGTGTAGCGTTCCATTCATGTAGTGATTATATAGTCGTCTATCCTAGCTCACAACTGTTCTTCACGTCTTGTATTTATGGGCAGAAGAGAAAAAATGGAGAACCATGCCACGCCATGAATTAATAAATTTATTGTTTGGAAAGACAAATCAACTAGCTTGTACAATGTGCTATTATTAATTGCTTGTAATCGGCTAAATCCATACAGACAACTGTATAGTATTTTCCAAATCATCAAGGATAAATAATACATTCAACCTTTCGTATTTTGGACTCTCCATGTTACCTAACAACTATGGTAAAATAACTCATAAAATAGGATTTAGCTTAAGCTGATAGGCTGTCCATGGAACTATTTACTTTCAGACTTCATTGTAATGTTGTTGATAATTACTAATGGGTCTGTGGAATTTTAAAAAAATGATATTACATGGACTAATGGAAATAAATGTGATTTTTTACACTACAACACAGACGTCAAGCCCTGACGCTTATAGACGTTGAGGAACACACCTAATTGCCGCGCTGGCGTGACAAAAAAGCAGAGATAACTGCGTCAGGGAAGTGCAACGGCGACGTTTTTTTTTGGCTCGACAGAACGCCATCCGTCGACCTAGCGCTTCCGCGGACTGAAAGAAGATGCACCTCGGTACATTACTGAAAACAGCGAAACTTTAGTGCCGTGTAATGGTGAGGTGTGGCGCATTTTACTATCGTGATTCGTACAAGGGTGCACTACAACAAAAACCTACCATAGAGATATTCTCCTTGAGACACTGTGTATTTTGTCTCTTTAAAAATCACGTAGAGACATTTCACACCCTGTAGAGCCAATTTTTAAGGCACCTAAGGATGTGTCTCAAATATAGACACCAGTAGGAAACAGCCTATAGATAGACAAGATGTTCAGTGGCGTATATGCGAAACCATGCGCCACAGAAAAACATCAGTGGTGCACCAGAAAACATGCGCCATAGAAGATTGGAAGTTCTGTGGCGCATTCTCCAGAGTATGCGCCACAGAAGATTGGTGGGACCCGCCAGCCGGGGTGGGTTGATCCAAGTTCTGTGGCGCATTCTGAGATATGCGCCACAGAAGTTGCCTCTTCTGTGGCGCATATTTTCTTATGCGCCACAGAGCATGGAGGGGGCCCACCACGGAATCTAATTCACCCAAGTTCTGTGGCGCATGTTCTGATATGCGCCACAGATGTGTTGCACTTCTGTGGCGCATATCCCAACATGCGCCACAGAACTTGGAGGTGGGCCCCACAGAGGGAATCTAATTCACCCACTTCTGTGGCGCATATGGACTTATGCGCCATAGAAGTTTCAGCATCTGTGGCGCATTTTCTCCATATGTGCCACAGATGAGGGGTCCAGATCCATGTTAAAAAGGTGACAAAATCTAGCTCTCTTATCTATCTATCCACCACCACCCATTTCACATCTCTACCTCCTCCCAACTCGTCTTCCTCCTCCCTCACACCCCATCTTGCCCATAGTTTCTCCATTTTCTTGTAACTAAACCTACTTTAATCCATAGATTGGTAAGTGGAAGCTTCGCTCCAACTTCTAGATCTAAAAGTTCCTTACTTTTCTCTCTCACATCTCTATTTGTTTACTAATTTCCTCTCCACCAACTTGCATTGTAGATCTATTTGTCCACACTCTCTCATCGCGCAGTCTCGTCTCGCTATTATTGTGTCTACTAGGTGAGTACTTGGCCATGAACATGTAGGTGAAGCTTGTCGCGCGGGCGGTGTGTGTGTGTGTGATCCATGGCGAGACGATGCTTGTGTGGTGCATGAATGTTTGCAATGGGAGGAAGTTTTTTGTTGGTTGCTTGTTGTTGTCGGGCCTGACCAGTGTGGTTGCATGGATGTTTGCCAAAATGTTGATTCATTCCCATTTCGGCAATTTTTTGCACTACCCATATGTCCTAATTTTAGGAAAGGTCATGCCGAATTTTTTCCGGCTATCATTCATGCATGTGTGTGTTCATATGGTGTGGTTCTCACCTATACTCTCTGTTTTGACCGCTCAGGCAACCATGGTCCTCACGATGAGCGAAGGTCGAATTGCTAGGTACAAGAAAGGCGCGAAGGAGGACATGATTCTGAACAACAAGACCATGATAAGATGTCCATGTCGAACATGCAAACTGTAGCACTGGATCGACCCTGAATCTGGACAATTGGAGGGTCACCTGCTCAGGCGTGGTTTCATGCGCGACCTCAATGAGGCGCCGGCAGGACATGGTGGTGGTCACAAAGACGTGGGTCGGCGAGAAGACAAAGAGTCTACTGGGCATGATCATCATGGCGAAGGAGATGT
This sequence comes from Avena eriantha, assembly GCA_910589775.1. NCBI lineage: Eukaryota > Viridiplantae > Streptophyta > Magnoliopsida > Poales > Poaceae > Avena > Avena eriantha. The sequence continues at coordinate 405,567,952 of OU342745.1, forward strand.
CAGCGGTCATGATCATCATGACGAAGGAGATGCCGGTGGGCATGATCAGCATGGAGAAGGAGATGGCGACGGGCATGATCATGATCATGAAGAAGGAGAAGACGCGAACACACAGATGCTGCTAACTTCAGTCTTGCAGGACCCTCATGTTCAAGAACTGCTCCTCAAGGAGACGAGCAACGACAAAGCTGCAGCCAAAGAGAAAGCCAAGCTGGCCCAAATGGAGGTAGACGGGATGACTCCATTGTATCCTGGGTGTCGCCCCGAGGATACACGTTTGAGTGTAACGCTCAAGGCTCTGGAGATGAAGGCCGAACACAAATGGACCGATGTGAGCTTCAACGCGAACATGGAATACTGGCACGACCGACTTCCTAAGGGGAACACATTGCCAAAAAGTATCGAGGAGGCCAAGAAAATCGTGTGCCCTCTTGACCTACCACACATTAAATACCACGCATGCATCAATGATTGCGCACTTTATCGGAACGAGTACGCGGATAGAACCACATGTCTGGTGTGTGGCCAAGGACGGTACAAGAGAGGGAACAACAAAGTTCCTCGAAAAGTGGTATGGTACTTTCCTATCACCCCTCATCTGCAGCGATATTTCGTAGATCCTAAGGAAGCAAAGCTCATGCAATGGCACGCGAAAAGAGAGAAACCCGAATATGATCCAGAGAAGGGCAAGATCCTGACACACCCTTCAGGCGCTAGCCAGTGGAATGCATTAGACATCGAGTTCCAAGAGTTCGGGGGCGATGCAAGGAACGTCAGGCTGGGTATGAGCACCGATGGACTCAATCCTTTTGGAAACCAGAGTAGCACGCATAGCACCTAGCCCGTGTTTGTATGGCCGTACAACCTGCCCCCGTGGCTATGCACGAAGAAAAGGTATGTACACATGAGCATTCTTATTCAGGGGCCGAAACAACCAGGTATCAATATGCATCTGTATCTCGGGCTATTGAGAGAGGAGTTAGCCAGCTTGTGGGAGACACCGGCCCGTACGTGGGACGCCTACACTAAAGAATATTTGCATCTGAGAGCCACGTTGCTCACGACCGTGCAGGACTATCCTGGTTACGCATATGTATCGGCCCAGGTGAACCACGGACACAATGCATGCGTCAAGTGCATGGATGAGACACCGCATCTCCAGCTACCAAGGGATCCCGGGTCTTCAAAAACTGTGTTCCAAGGTACTCAAAAGTGGCTCCGCATGGATCACCCGTGGAGAAAACGTGGTGACCTGTTCAATGGTAAGGACGAGCTCGAAAGAGCCCCGCGTCCGAGGAGCGGCGAAGAAATCGAGGAGCTTTTGAATAATTGGGTAGATTGCCCTGCGCGTGGAAAAAACGACCGAGAACAAAGCCGCTGCTGGGTGTATGGAAAGCAAGGTATGTTTTCTGGGACCTGCCGTATTGGAAGGTCCTTCACACTCCCCATAGCCTCGATGTAATGCACATCACGAAGTACGTTACCGACAGTCTGCTTGGCACTCTACTGAACATGCCGGAGAGGACCAAGGATGGGCAGAAAGCAAGAAAGGACCTTAAATTGCTTGGCATAAAGAAAGATCTTCAATACCCTGATAGTGATGATGATAATGATGATGATGATGATCAGACAGAAGGGACTCAAGGTCGCCGCAAAAGAGTTAAGAAGAATGAGGTGGTGCTTCGTGCTGCCTGCTTCACTTTGAGTCTGGAGGAGCTCGAGCAGTTTTTTAGGTGCCTCTTAGGAGTGAAAGTTCCTCACGGTTACTCGGGGAAGATAAGCAGATATCTGGACGTCGCGAAGAAGAGGTTCAGTGGTATGAAGTCTCACGACTGTCATGTGCTGATGACGCAGATACTCCCCATTGCGATCCGTGGGATAATGGACGAGCATGTCCGTGAGACGTCGTTTGGCCTCTGTAACTTTTTCGACGTCATATCTAGGAAATCGATCGGTGTGAAGCAGCTCGACAGGCTATAGGAAGAGATTGTGATGATACTATGCGAGCTTGAGATTTACTTCCCGCCCGCATTCTTCGACATCATGGTGCATTTTCTTGTACATGTCGTGGACGACATCATCCAGCTCGGGCCGACATTCCTGCACAACATGATGTCGTTTGAAAGGCTAAACGGTGTCATCAAAGGATTCGTTCGCAACAGGTCTCGTCTAGATGGAAGCATAGCTATCTAACCACCGAGAACGAGGATGTTGGAATACCCACAAACAAGCACCTCGGTAGGCTCGGTGGATATGGTCACCGCGACGGTTGCCGCTCACTACATGTCAGCATTGATGGTCGACGCACTGATTTTGAAAGGGCACACCGAGTCGCGCTACAACACATTGAAGTGGTCGGCCCTTGGGTCGAAGAGCACAGAAGCTTAATCGAGTAGGAGTATGTCGACCCAGGCCGGCCGACGAAGAAGGGAGACGTAGCCAGAGAGCACAACTCCAACTTCACGGGTTGGTTCAAGAAAAGGCAACTGGACAATCCCCCACAGACGCCTTCTACGGAAGATCAAAAACTCATATTCTCCTTGTCGCAGGGCCTAGGGCATAACCTAAGGACCTATCAGTCATACGACATAAACGGTTACAGATTCTACACCGAGGAAAAGGACAAGAATAGTGAATATCAAAACTCAGGAGTAACTATGTTATCCTTTGCTGATGACGAGACTACTGTGATGAAAAGATTCTACGGAAGGATCGAGGAGATATGGGAGCTCGACTACCGTGGAGAGATCGTACCGATGTTCCATGTTAGATGGTTAGGAACATGGAAAAATAAGGTCGCTATTTCACCACAATGGTTATACCAGATGCCAAATCAACGAAGAACGCCTCCACAAAAAATGAGCCTTGGGTACTCGCTAGCCAAGTTGATCAATGTTTTTTATTACCGACCCGTCAAAGCCCAACTGTATTGTAGTTAGGAGGGGCAAGAGGAGCATCATCGGAATGGAAGGAGCCGCCAACGAGCAAAACTTCAACAAAAACGGCAACCCAAAGATCGAAAAGGAATTCGACAAGTACTTCGACATGCCTACTACTACTAAAGTAAGAAGGAAGACCACACTTCCTACTAAAGGTTGTCCATTCACAAGAAGAAATCTCAAAGTGGACGGGCTAAAGTATTCAACCACGGCGAAACAGGGCAAGAAGATTGCGAAGAGACACTAGATCGACACATCACATGATTGTATATATTCGGAGAGAGAGTTTTTTGAATAAATATGAATGTTTGTATATGTTCTTGCTTTATTTTAGACATATATATAATTAAAAACACATTACATGATTGTATATGTTCGGGGAGAGAGTTTTTTGAATAAATATGAATGTTTGTATATGTTCTTGCTTTATTTTAAACAGATCTATAATTAAAAATATATTTTAAAAAATAAAAAAGTGTGAGACAGCCAAGATTCGAACCTGGCTGCCCCAGGTTTAGAATGGCACAAGCAAGCAGCAGAGACCACTAAGGCAAGTGTGTGCTCTTGTCATACTACCACGCGCGCCGCGTTTTGTACTAAGTCCACAGGTTCTGTGGCGCATTTCGGCAATATGCGCCACAGAAGTTCAACTTCTGTGGCGCATATTGCCGAAATGCGCCACAGAACCTATGGACTTAGCGAAATAAACGGTTCGGCCTTCATTCCCCTTCTCCCCATTCAGTCACCGCCGCGCGCTAGCCCTAGACCTAGACCTCGTTGCCAGAGCCACCACCGCCGCGCTAGCCCTTGCTGCCAGAGCCGCCACCGCCGCGCCGCCAGGCGAACCAGTGGAGGAGGAGCCGCCCAACGAACCCGTGGAGGAGGAGCCGCCGCGTCGGACCCCGCAATCCTCGTCGTTGTCAACCACCGTAGCAAGTTCGTCCCCCCACCCCCTACCCCCCTCTGATGCTCTTCCCCTTTCTCTCCCATTTGTGTTTTGTCAATACTCTGCTTGGCTTGTTTCCCTTTGTTGATGATGTCATTAAAATGGTTGGATTTAGTTAAACATTGTGGCTAAGGGTCGCCCACATCTATTTCTTGAGAACAAGCAATTAAATGTTGCTACCACTTTTGTCCTGGGTGTGGAACAACAATCTTAGTTCCCTGATATAGTGATGTAGTCGAATGATATTTCTTGAGAACAAGCAGTTAAATACAGAGTTGTTGCTACCGATTTTGGTTTTGCTGATTATTGAGATTTTCTTGAATCTCTGTCAGTTTTATAATGCAAGTATAGTTAAAGAAAAGAAAATTCTAACTTGCACTTTGTGAAAAAGAGCAAGTTGAGCAATTGAAGTTGCACTTCTCAGATCAGATTGCAGCATAAGAACAATCCGACTGAGACGTTGGCTGAGACGGCTTTTTAACTCATATATTGCTTCACAGCGAAGATATCGTCACGAACAATTACGGCGATGTTACTGTGTTAGTGTTGCTCTTTGGTCAAGCGAATCGAGTCACCTTATATTCCTCTTACGTACCATCATGAATTTAGGTTAAGCTTGCAGAAGGCTAGTATATTATGCAACTACTAGATAGATATTCCTTCCGTTAAGAAACTAGATATACCCATTTTTGCTCTTTGGTCTCTGGTTGGAATTTAGCCAAGACTGGTGGAGAAGCTTCTATCAAAAAAAGACTAGTGGAGAAGCTCTTCGCTAGGTGATTCCCTGGTGCATGCCATCATCCCATCCTGATATGCCTAGGAAGCTGGTTGTTTCAGTGAAGATTGACCCACTCCATATATGCCATCATCCCATCCTGATATGCCTGGGAATGGCTGTGATTTATTATTGTTATACTTGTTGTGATTTAATCATGATGGGGTGTTCTGGAGTTTCTTAGTGATCATATGATCACCTAGATCGATGTAGGATGGCTCCAGATCAAGTAGATGCTTTTCTAGATGGTTTGGTACTGTTTGAGTGCTCTATGATTGATTCATTTGCTCCTGTAATTTCTACTTGCTGCACATGTTGATCTAGCATGGGACCCGAGCCTCCAATCTGACTTAAATGGAAAGTGTGCATGTATACATCTCTTTTATGATTGTTTGATACTTTGATTCATCTGGATTAAATAGCTAGAGCTCTTTTTTAAATAGCTACTGTTTAAATAGCTACTGTTTAAATAGCTACTGTTTAAATAGATACTTTGATAGATCTACTGTTTAAATAGCTAGAGCTCTTTTTTATTTAACCTCTGTCTACTTCAATGCTCATGTATCAGAGTGGGGAATGTGGAGGCATTGCACAGTGCTGGGTTATCATGTCTGTGTGTGCATGTGTGTGTGTCCATTATCCACCCATTGCATGTCTGTGTGCATGTGTTTGTGTGCCCATGTGTGTGTGTTAGCATGTCTGTGTGTGCACATTGCACAAGCAGGGTGAACCACATTTTTGCCAGAATTAGAGCTCTTATATATATATATCTGTTATACATATATGTTATATATATATCTGTTATACATATCTGTTATATATATATATCTATTATACATATCTGTTATATATATCTATTATGCCAGAATTAGAGCTCGTTATATATATCTGTTATACATGTATGGGGATGATGGTACCTGCTGTTGAAATGTACTTTGGATGATGGATACTGGGGTCAATGCATGGGGCTGTCAATATGGGGATGGGGTCTTTTGTCTTGCAGGGATATATTTCTTCATTTGAGTTGCCCATTTCTCCCGAAGTGTCGATTCACTTTCGTTTCAGTTGAGAAATGGGCACTCCTAGGTCAAAAAAATTAGCAAAGGTCATGCCGAATTTTTCGGCCAAGATTTGTGCTAACTTTTTTGCCTCTTTTAAATAGAGTAGTGCAAACATGTCGGGCAACAAGGAGCCTGGCCCTTCTAAGCACATGATCAGCGTCGAAGAACAAGCTAGACAGGCCAACCAGTCATTCTGGCGGGGGTCCCAACAGGAGGAGGAGGAGGAGGCGATGAGGATGACACCACCACCGGAGGAGGAGGCGACCGTCGCCAGAGCAGCTGGGGCCAATGAGGGCGGAGATCCTGATTATGAGGGGGACGAAGATGACTACGATGGAACTAGTGAAGGCGGCGGCGAAGAGGATGACACCACCAATGGCGGTGGCAGCACCGATGGTGGCGAGCACACGGATGGCGGTAGCAGCAACCCGACCACTTCGAAGAAGAAGAAGAAGAAGAAGAAGAAGAAGAAGAAGAAGAAGGAACAGAAGGAGCGGAAGGTGCCAGTGCTCACCACCGTTTGCGATGAGTTCACTGAGGTCACAGAAAGTGGCCAACCCATTGCGCCAGAGGCGATTGATAAAGGGTACGGCCTGCAACTCAGGTGCATCGTCCGGGAAAGCATGTCGATCAACACGAAGTACATCAGACATGCTAACAATGCAGCTTTGATCGATAACCTCCTTAAGAAGCTTCACAAGCGATACAGATTCCCAGAGCGGTTTAGAAACCTCGAGAGAAAAAACTCGGTGAACAAACTAGCCCTCGCGAAGATGAGCAACGCCTTGAGCAGCTGGAAAACCCGGGTGAAGAATAGCATTGACAAAGGTGAAAGTTGGGAGGTTATTAGTAAGAAAAATCCGATGCTCGACGAAGAGGAGTTTAGGATATTCAAGGCGGATATAGCTACCGCTGACGCTATAAAATGGACTCAATGGGGAAGGAGTATGCGGGAACAGAACATAGCTAACCACCACCTTGGAAGCGGCGGTTACAGGGGGAAACAGGCCATTTGGGACAAGGAGGACGCCGAGCTTGAACGCCTTGGTAAAGACAACCCTTGGCTTAAAATCACGGACTTGCAGCTTAGGCAATTTGTTCGGGCCCGCTACTACCTAGACAAGGAAACAGGGGAGTTCATCACCGACGATCCGGAGGTGAAGGCATTTGAGAAGAAGCTGGTAAGGAATTTATCGCCGATCTCAAGTCTATTGCGTTCTAATTAAGATAATGAAGTCAAGAATCTAAATGGGTTCACCTTTCCTTGTCTCTGCAGGAGGATGAACTGAACGCTGCTGCCACAGAGTCATCCCAGGATTTGACGGAGCCGTGGGACACGGTTTTCAACAAGGCGACCAATGCTTACAAGAAGAGGGACAAGGGGTTGCCGCCGTCCTAGCCTGGCCATGTGTCCGGCTTCGGTACGAGCATGAAGTTCAAGGAGTACTGCAAAGAGGACGCCAAGAAAAGAAGGGAGAGGAAGAACCAGGATAAAGCCGCTGTTGCAGAGCTGAAGATGAAGGTGCAGACACTGGAGGAGAAGGCGGTGGACGAGAAAACGGTGGACAAGTTAGTGGAAGAGAAGCTCCGCTCGATGATCCCCCCTGAGTTTTTCGAGGGGCTTACTGCTTGGAATGCGGGAGGTCCACAGGGGCCGATACATCTGCCCAGCTTAAGCGGCAGCAACTCGGGCATCAATGTTACCGTGTCGCCGGACCTGGTGACCCCGCCGGCCGTCAACGTCGGGAAGCAGCCGCTCATTTTGGTCACACCGACACCCCCTCCCGCCAAAGATACCAATAAGGCGCAGCCGACGGCGGTGGAGCTTCGTGAGGCACCCGAGCGGGAGATTGCAGATGATGATAGGCCGGCCGCCGGCATCGGCCGTGTCTCTACATTAGCCGAGATGTATGTCATCTCCTTTATGCCTTTGATGCATGACTGTTGCCATCTCATGACGCCCAACAACATGTTTTTGCCTCAGGACACTTCTTGCGTACTCCTGCTTAAAGATGTCGGCGGTGAGTTGAAGGATGTTGCCAAGGGCACTCTTATACAACTAGCGAGCCGCACGATGCACAACAATCCAATGGATGATGACATGATGAGGGTCAGGTTGGCTTGGGTGTTGCTAGGGTGTGACGACATGGACCCCCTCCTTTCAACCTCGGGGAGCCGACGAACACAAGACCCTTGGGGAATGCTACAACTGGCCCTTGACATGGCCGAAGACCCAGATTCGTCTTGCGGAGGGGAGCACCGGTGCCACCTCTCGACCGATCGCTCGGCCACCACCTCGGAAGCCAGTATCCGCCGTTGTCGCCACCACCAGCCGTCACCATCAACTCTTTGCAGCGTGTGCACCGCCACATGGCAAAGACGTTGGGCCACAACCGCCGTCGCCCCCGCTACCACCACCACATGATGGCACCCATGAAGATGATGATGAATTGGTCAACGTTGACGACTTCATCAACACCGGCGCCACCAAAGGATTGTATATGCCTTTTGTGGATGAAGAACCCTTTACAGCTCGTGACGACCATCAAGCTGGTGGGCCCAATACATGCACGCATCGCCTGGTCTTCCATGGTCTTTCGCAAGAGACGCCTCCGGCCGCCGATCCACCACAAGAGAAACTGGGATTGGTTTTCAGCCCCAACACACTCCGAAAGGTGACTGATGAGCAGATGGCAGTGGCTGACACTGTTGTGAAGAAGAAGAAGCCCTACAGGAAGAGAGGTAATAATAAGAAGAAGGGTGAGAGCCAGCCTCTTCCGAAGAGGATCCGGGGTCAGGACGCCGTCGTCGTACCATCCACACAATTTGGCTTGCCCCGAGTGCATGTAGCTGGTGATCCGATATTGACTCCGGATATGATCCACATTGCGGTTGGAGCCATGTTAACTTTGCATGAGGGTGTCAAGACACTAGAGGCCCTCCTTCTTAAAGAGGACGATCCAAATTACCCGGTTTTCACGGCCAAGGTGCCATTGGACGTGGGCTTCGTCGATGAACCCCCCGCGGATATATTCTTCATAGCGTTCGAGGACATATTCAAGCTGTTTCTCTCAAAATGGCTGGACTATAACTTGGTCCGCCTATACGCGCTCAATCTGGCGCTCACGATCAAGAGAGAAAGTACCCCGGAAATCGCGATAGTGGATCCCTACTACATGCAGGACAGCCAGTTGGTCGAAGGATCAGAGTCACGAACCAAGGCGACGGCGTACCTCGAGAAGTTCATGGTGGACAACAAGAGGAAGGGCACACTTCTTTTCCCTTTCTTTCCCGAGTAAGTACACACACTCGCTCATTGTCACCGTAACTTATGCATTTCTTATAGATTTCTTTCCTTTGCTCTTTTTCCAACATTCCGTTCCAATTGTGTTGCGCAGAGACAAATACTGCACACTCATCGTCCTTGCCCTGATATATTTGCTAGCCACGTATTTCGACTCAGGGAGTTTGACGAAGAAGAAAGACTACACCAGAATAAGGGGTGTTCTCAATGAGGTTCTCGAGGGCTACACCAAGAAGGGATGCACCTTCGTAGATAGGGGGAATGTATCAAGGATGGCAAACATGTGTTCAAGCAAGTGGTTGACTTCCCCTGCGTCAAGCAGTCGACTGCTGGTGCCAAGGAGGCCTTCTACGTCCTCCATCACCTTAAAGGCTATGTTCGGGATTGCCATAACCTAACGCTGCCATCTAGTCTCCGAGGATGGGCCAAAACTTTGGCGAAAATCGACGATCCTGATCTTAGAGAAGACTTCCATCGCATTCAGATGAAGTTGTCGCAAATCATCATTGAAGATGTCAACACAAGGGGCGGTGCCCTACAACAAGCGAGAGGGTTGAGTAAGAGGGAGATCGAAGAACGCCTCCGTAAGCAGGGTGACACAAGGACGTGGATGACGAAAGAGGGCTATCTACCGTTCATGAAGCCGTGCCAGAAGAGGAAGTCTTCATCATGATCGATGTGTGCCTCTAGCATGATCCAGTGTGTGTATATTCTTGATGGACGCCTGATGTATTAGTGTGTGTGTGTCATAAACTTTACTATCTCGTGGTCGAAATGGTCATTGTTGTTAGACTTAAACTACCTTGTGGTCGTGCTGTCGTTGAACTTATTGCTTCTATGATGATCTAACTTTTAGGTTTATGGATCCTTTGTTTTATATTCTATGAACATATATATATATGGATGTGAACCCTTTATTCATTCTTTTTGTTGTATTTTTACTAATATGCCTTGTCGTCTATAGAGATGACGACGAGGTGGTATGTGGTGTACATGGGTATGGTTCCAGGAGTCTACGAGGAGTGGGAGGATTGCCACAAACAAGTGAACAAGTTCAGCGGCAACATCTACAAAGGATATGCGACTAGAGAGGAGGCGATAGCCAAGTCGAGGAACCACTTGTGGAAGAAGAACCAGATGAAGATATTGGTCGGGCTAATGCTCTTGCTCACCATTATCACAGTTGTATTCTATTTGATCCTAGTGTAGGCGGCGGTGGCCACTTCATATTTGTAATGTGAGATGATATGAACTTTGTATTCAACGCTTGTGTAAAAAATTGGCACTTGACACTATATATGTATCTCGATCGGGCTCTAAGTGTTTGTATTATATATATGTCGATTTTCATGCATCTACTACTTGTGCAATGTATTTTATACTCATCTGGATAAATACTGTATAAATCCTGTATAAATACCTGATTATACACCAGGAAAGTATTTTACTTCGAATACATGTTACACAATCAGTGGCGCATATAATTATATAGTTAGTGGCGCATGGCATATCTGTGGCGCATACACGTAAATGTGCCACAGAAGTTATTCCTGTGGCGCATATGAAGAAATGGGCCACAGAAGTCTGGGACTTCTGTGGCGCATATCTATATGTGTGGCGCATATCTATATGTGCCACAGGAAGCAGATATCAGTGGCGAGATAACAGTGGCGACTAGGATATGCGCCACAGAAGATGTATTTTCATGCGCCACAGAAGAGCTATTTCCTAGTAGTGAGAGATATCAATTATGACATTTGTCTAAAAGAATGAAATTTTCATTCTGGAGACAATCTTGAATTAGTACTAAACACTTTTGCAGACTCGAGAGGAATGGGAATGTGATCGTGGGTTCGGACCAAAGAGAGAGAGAGTGCCGTGATGTATTCTTAAAGGAAAGATGTTCCCTGTATTATATAGGAAAATGCTAGGAGAAATAGGGTTTGCTTTATGGGCCCTTTATCAAGTGAGCCAAAACCCTGGGCCTCACTTGCTTCATGGCCCATAAGTCATAGAGACCCACTACTGTGGGTATATTCGGTGGGACCAACTAGTCTGATCGAGCCCTATAATGTGCTTGCACCAGTCAATGGGACGTCTTTGACCATTTGCCCAGATTTAACGGCGCTTGCGATGGATGGCATCATAGGAGAATGCCTCCTTCGTCGAAGCGCAACATTTCAAAATGGCACCCTTGCGCACCACCTATCGTGGCACCAAAATCCGCCTGTATCATATATGTCATGGCGTATAAGTGGATGTTGGGCCACATACAGATAAAACAAAAACGTTTTCCCTACATAGCGATCCCAAGATCTAGCCGAGGTAGAAGGCGACGAGGATAACCACTAGACACACGGTTGTGAATTACTGATGAAGTACGTATGTTGATGCAGTGCACTCCCTCGATCGTCGAAGTGCTGAATGTACAATACCTATGTCGGTATCCACACGTACGAGGAGGATCTCCGACGGCGGACTACTAGGTCTGGTGCGGCGGCTGGAGTGAATGGGGCTAGGATTTCCAACGCATGGAGTGGTATAACCGCCCCTTTGGGTATCTTGCACCCCAATATATATAGGGAGTGAAAGTGGACTCCACTCACATGTGGCCCATTCACTAAAGCCTATAGTGGTCATTGCGAGTCCAACTCACTAACTTAGCCTATGTCCGGTTCGGATCCATCCCAAACGACTTGCTCCCGCTCGATCCTGCAGGCTCATGGCGACTTGGACATTGTTGGATTTCAACTCACAATTGATCAATCGGTAGCGGCTTATAGCAAAACGTGTCAAATCCCAAGTACCAATCATGACGATATACCTTGCGACTTACATCCAAGTCCATTTTTCCTCATGATATACCTTGTTGATCTATAAGCGAATAATTGTCATGCCTTAAATAGCTCAATTCTCTTTCTGATCCGTGATATGTGATTCATCCGACTAACTCTTAGTCGATCGCCTCGGTTAACACTTAACCGAGTCGCGCATGTCCATGCTTATGAATCATATCACACGAGAGGGCCCAGTGAATATCTTTCCAGTCGGAGGGGCAAAATCCCATATTGGAACTTGATTCTCAGTCGATCCGAACTTTGCCGTTATAACTGCCCTGTGACGAAACAACGTTTGATAGAACCTAAGTCGGTGATCCTCAACTCGGATTGCGCGACAACCCCAGGTCTAAGGAATACATTGATTGAGACATACAAATGAAGACATGCTCGTTGTATCTCAATATGGGTCAGTCTGACTCACTAATATCTTTAGCTGAATCCGTATAAGTCGGAATAGTATCACCATCCCTATGACAAGTGAAACCGAGTAATCAACCAATTTTCATATTAGTCTAAGTTGAGTGTCCTGCACAACCTCAACAACCAAGGACAACTATTACGAACAACATGAATATATAGTTCCATAATTGAATGACATATTCAATGATATATATCAGATGTTCATACTAGGACAACTTAATAACTTTATGAATTTATTAAGAATTACATCATACATGATTGCCTCTAGGGTATATTTCCAACAGTGGCCGCCATAGAAAAATGATGCAGCGAGTGCTTATCCACCGGGTAACCAATTTTTGCAGGTATTTTTCGCTTGTGTCGCCCCCAAAAAGTGATGGGCACGGGGGAAGGGTGGTATTTTTGTAGTGTCCCCTGGGTTCATGTGTTGAGCATGTCCTCTATGCTGCCCATCGACAATGATGACTGCGCATCGCCAGCGATGCCGCACACACATTGTAGATCCATTGAGACGCTGGCGGATGGGCCGACTGCTTTTTTCTTCAACTAGTTGAATGCCCGTGCTTTGCCACGGGTAATCATATTTTATTTTTCACTACACATGTAAACATAATGCACATAAAGTTAAGTGACAACCGGGACTCGCTCCTTTTGCTTTCTCCCATACTTAAAGAGGTGCAAACTTTCCTTCTATCCACCATCAACGAGGATGCATGCTCCTCTCTCTTCTCTCGTTGCTCCGTTGGTGGTAGGAGGGTAGGGAAGCCGCAACTCTGATCCTTTTGCTCGTCGTATAGATAGGTGTAGGATATGTGTTTTGGGCGATAGTGCTTGGTTGGAGCCAGTGTCGTCGCCCCAATAAAGTTTTTCGGGCCACCGCTACAATAGAGGCATCGAGGAGCCGCGGATTTTTATCTCTGACGCTTGTCCAAGATGATGAATGTAGGGCTTCTATGCAAGGTCTTCAAGGCGTCGGCAGAGATCTTGTTGGGAAATTTTGTTTGTCGGCTCCAACTACGTCACGTCGCCGTATTCTCCAACACTATGGGGAAGCCCCCCGAGAAGGTGTACGAGAGTCGTCAGTCAAGAGGCTATTGGGCTAGAGCTTGGGAGGTGGAAGGAGGTTGGCGGCACTATTGTTCTCCGGCGAATCCGTTGCCTGGAGTGGACAACGTCGAGATCCAAGTAGTGCGGGGATCTTCCCCAGTTGTCGTCCCATATCGGCAAGTGTGCTGCCGCTCATGGCGGCACCTCTTCTCAGGCTCACAACGCAGCTTGGCTACTATGATGTTTCCTTGGTACTGCCTTAGGTTAGAAGAAGTTATACCCATTATAAATTAAGACAATAAATTAGTATTACCAAGGATAGATACCCATAAAAAGTGAACAATTGTATACTAAAGGCTCCACCCTGGACACTTTATTATGCCATTATTTACCATGCCCGTGTCTTGGTGCCACAAACATGTTGCTTTTCTAAAGTTCGGTGGATTTACAAAACATCATATGTTTTAAAGTTTACAAGGATGAGTGTCCATATATATAAAAACATGTGGGTGTAATCAGGTTCGTTAGAGCTAAGAGAATTCAAAGTCAACAACCATTAAAAATGACACACTCTTATAGCACAAACATCATTAGTAAAATTCTGGTTGTTTGAGGTTACTTAAATGAAATGCATGTCACTTTACCTATCACGGGTTGGAAACAACAATTTTCAAAACAAAGACCTAAGATGTGGGATATTTTAACTGATAGAGCGAATCGGGTCTATGCGTTGAGACGTAACAATAAACATGAATGTACAAATTGCTCAAATATTTGGTTGGAATGAGCACAAGCTTGTGCTTTTATCTAGCTCAGCCTATCCAACAATAATTGATTCATTATGCTCTTCTTCCTATGCTTGACAATGTTCTCTTCCTTGACAATGTCTTTCTTCACATGCGTCTTGTTTCTGCCATCTCTACACTATCCCTCTATGCATGTCATCAAGTTCCCTAACTTAAAAAATTTGCTCAGAATGTGGCAGGATCAAGAAATCACGGTGTTAAGAGAGCAATCCTAATAATTGTGTGCACTAATTTGTTGCCAATAACAACACATAAAGCTCGAATTCCACTTCCCGGAACACCATCTCAGCCGTTGCTTGTCATGGTCTGGCAAAAGAACTTGCTCCTATCATAGTCTTGAGTGTATACAACATGAATAAGAAGAATGTCATTGTATCCACTTCCACAGAATGTTCACCTAGGCAACACATTGAGCCCACACATGACGATGCTTATGAAGTGCAAGTACCCAAGTAAGCATTACAAGGATCAAATAGAATACCGTTCTTACTTTTTTTTGCTATGTTGCAGGACCCTTGTCCATGCAGATATTTCCCTATAGAAGTTAAGATCTTGCACTCCACGATGTAGCTTTGTTCCATGAAGATGCAACTTTGTTGACGGGCTTCACCTTCAGCATCTCTACATAAGACACATCGAACGAACGTAAATACAACAATTGGTATATAAATGAGCCATATACCGAGGATTAGATAAAAAGAGAGAACAATCTAGCCTTATTTTCTTAATCGTAGGAGCCCGTGATTGATATAAGAAACTGAATAGTCTGACCAACATTAATCATTCACCAACTACCGTTAGTAATTCAACCCGGGATATCAAGTAATAATAAAGATCGCATTTCTAGCTCCAAAGAAACATAATAATCATGTTTTTCATGCATTTCACAAAATTATTCCCGACAAGATTAGACGGCTTAGCTTCTTCCTTCTATAATTTGGATAGTAATGACATTAATTTTCTAGACACAGTAAAGATACAATTTCCATTCCTAAAAAGACAAACATATGAATTGGGACTTGAATAAAATAAAGAGTTATACATACATGACTCCCACAAGACGGCAAAATGACACGATAACGTATGTTTCATGATTGAGGGTAAATAACTAATGGCTCTAAAATATTATTTGATAATTAATGTGTTCTCTTATATAAGAACCGATATGTTACCATGACTGTCGACATGAATATGGAAACTATAGGGCTCGAAAACCATTTACCTTCAGAACACACATGCCAATTTCTTATAAACATGGAACAAAAACAATTGAATGTTCTAACTTTGCTCCCCAAGAAATATGATCTACCAGTATTTTCGCCAAGCAATAGCAATAATTTTGTTCTAACTATGCATAAATCTCTATACTGTAACCTTCTGAAAAAATACTATAATTTCATATATGGAGGTTGTTCCTATCTACTACTAAGACATAAACAACATGTGATTACTGGCCAATGTCCCTGCCCAAAATTATTCAGTACTACCCATAACTACTAAATCGCACCTCACCTTAAAATCGGATTTGTAAATAAAAGTTAATCACAATGGTACCGTGCCACTATGACTATGCTGGATGAAGTGTAATAGCCCTACACATTGCAAATTAAGTGTCAGCAAGAAATTTAAGGAAAATCTCTATAATAATTAATTTATTATCATCCAGACCATCAAACTTGTACTGAATTCTTGACTACATGAATATGTTTTTATCAAGTAAATCGATTACGTACTACAATGAGATCACAGATGAAAATAGGAAGTACGAACTATAAAAGTTCTGGCACCCGAGGAGCTAAACATGCTTCGTGTCTAAAAATGCAAAATATTTCTATCTTCCCACATGCATCTACGTACGGAAAATTTATTGATTCAGTTGGTGAAGGAGTTCTTGCATATGTAGAAAATAGGACCACTCTATTAAGACCACGGCCATGTCCAGATAGCCCAAGACGGCTGCGTCCCCCGGTGGACACAAACATGTCGTCGAACAAAGGGCACGATCGAGTTCGTGCTCGTGCTCGCTGCCGATCCGCCGATCCTGTCACTGTTCGCCTTGCCGTGGAAAGAAGGTGACTTGCCCAATGCGGCTCGACTCGCCGACAAACAGAGAGCCATGTCCAAGTCCAACGCGGCTCGACTCGTAGGCGAACAGAGGGCACAACCGCGTCCGGCACTGCTTGACTCGCCATGGAACGACGTGTTCAACCATGTGGAAGTTTGGAGACCGGTGAGGCCAAGAATACCCATCCCCGGCCATTCCCCTCGGCATCATCACTGTGTCCCCCTCTTCTAAAAAAATGAAGACCTTAAGAACCAGTTTACCCATCTACAAACATAACAAGACTGAGAAGGGAAGATGGATTACCTTCGTCGCTCTCGATCTCAAAGAAAAAAATCTTCAGCTAGTTCCTGGGCCACCCCATCGAAGTCATCTTGATCATCCTAGTCGATGGGTTCGTTCAGGTCCATGTTCGCCATGGTTTGAGGAAGAACGATAGGAAGAATAAGATGAGAAGTGCGTCCATGGCGCCAAGCTCTTATAGGACCTAGGAATTTAGGATTTTCAAACTATCATTGCCTCCATCCACTTGTCTGATCTTGATCTGCACCATAAAAGTTGGGACTAATCCACGGCAAACAAATCTCCCAAGTGGATGATGAACGGGTTCCAATCTGATTGGCCAACAAATTTTGATACAGACCTTCAACTCCATTGAAGGTGCGTGCGTACGTGAGAGAAAGAGGGGGCACGCTGGAGGATGGAGAGAGAGGGCGACGCCGGGAGCGAGAAACAAGGGAGTCCGGGCGAGTAATGAGAGGCAATTAAGGAGGTTTTTTACTCTGTGCATGCAGCGGCAATATAGGAAGATTTTAAGCTGCCGGTCGCCTCCTTAATTGCTGCGTTAGAAGATTTGCACCGTATCCTCAGGAACGGTGGGAGTAGTGATTAGTGGATATATAATTAATACGGACGGGATTAGTGGGGAGGAGATTACGGGAGACAAAAAACCGTGTGTGCGACGGGAGTTGGACGAAAGATTGACGGAGTGGTAGTGGCAGAAGACGGAACCACCAAATTCTTTTTAGATAGTAGAGAAGAGAATAGTAGAGATAGAGATTAGGTGGGAGGGTAAAATGGTCTTATTTGAAAAAGTATTGACGAAACCAGCGACCGGAGGAAACAGAGGAAATTCGTGCTTTTTAAGTAGTAGAGATAGAGATTTTGTTTTCGTCGGGATACTGCATGTTTAGTACCCGATTCTTGATGGTCTAAACTACAAAATATGATAACATGTTGTAACTTAATGGTTGGATTACATGCTGATTTCCTACTTATTGATGGGTTAAAATGAATAATAAAAGGCAAGGACTGGAGTGGAGTGTACTGTATCTCTGTGTGGGCTCAGGTCGAGTGTGCCCATGTGTGGACCGGGCGTTTCCTGTTCTTTTCGGCATCAGTGGAAGTGGCTGTTTTTTCATGGAAAAATGTGGCTGCTTGGTAGATGACTTTTTTTTCTCTGGGCGACGCTGCTGCCCAAGCCCTTCGGGCCTCAGCCGTTCTGCAGCCCCACCTCAACACTCGAGGTTCACAAGGCGGCCTCATAGCTCAGCAAAATAGATACTACGGCGTTTGCGAGTTGTAGAAAAATACAGTGCACGGAAAAAATACTCCATGCCATGCATTTTGGTAAATGATAACGTCCCCAATCGCTGGTTCTATTTACTTCACAACTTTAAAAATGTAGATTACGTCCCGGTTCAAAGATTGTTACATTTTACTGCAAAATTTCACGGTTCCTATATATCTTTTATACGATTTAAATGATATTTCAGAACTTATGGACGTATTTTTTCACCAAGTTACTATTTCATTATACCATGATCATATGATCCTTCTCGTCAGAATGTTCATCTCCCAAATGCAAAGGCTTTGTTAAAATATATGGCCATCTAAAGAAAGAAACCGGTTTGTGAGTTCAATTTATACAATCAAAGTAATTTTTAGACACTAGTAGAAAAAGAGCCTTTCGTCCAACCCTTTAGTCCCGGTTGTGGTTGTACCCGGGACTAATACTCACATTAGTCCCGGTTCCAACGGAACAACCTTTAGTCCCGGATCAAACGGGGCCTTTAGTCCCGGTTGGAGACAGCAACCGGGACTAAAGGGGTTGCGGCAGGCTGCGACCAGTGCCGACCCCTTTAGTCTCGGTTCGTATCACCAACCGGGATTAAAGGTTACCCCTTTAGTCCCGGTTCGTATTACCAACCGGGACTAAAGAAAATAGGCAAAAAAAATCAAATGGTCATAACTTTTGCATACAATATCAGAAAAATACGTACAACCTATCAAAACATGCAGAAAAAAATTTCCTCTTCGATTTCAACAGCCTTAGTCCGTTTTGGATTCTTTTAGATTCTCAAAATTTGAAAAGAAAAAAATGTTATTTCAAAAATTAATTTTTTTAATAATAATGGATATATTATTTCAAAATTTTCAAAATAGTTATTCGTAATTTCAAAAAAAAGTTATGTCATATTTGAAAAAAAGTTATTCCTAATAATGGAAAAAAGTTATTTCAATTTTTTAATAATAATAATTTTTATGTCATATTTGAATTCCTCACATTTTTCTGATAATAATGGATATATTATTTGCCAAATTTTGATTTACAGATTTGAAGATATTATTTATGTTATATTAAATGACTAAATGGCAAAAAATGAATAAAATATTAATTTCGAATTTTTCATTGGACTAAAATATTATTATTACTTATTTATTGTTATTTACTTAAATAGTTATTCGTAATTTCGAAAAAATAAAGACGGTTGAAGTATTGATATGAGCTAATAGGATTGAATACTAGTCTTAACAACAAGGTATAAGAGTCCTTCGCGCGAGGTGGGAGAGATGGAATGGGAAAGTTAAGCATGCTAGGGGTAGAGTAGTGCTTGGATGGGTGACCGGTCGGAAAGTTTGAATATAAGTGTAATTTGACCTAAGATTAAATATAGTTAGTGTGAAAAATGGGAGATATGAGAGATAAGCGAGTCAGATAATTCAAATGTTCAAAAAAATTTAACTTTTTTTTGAAAAAAAAACCCTTTAGTCCCGGTTCGTATTACAAATCAGGACTAAAGGTCTCGCACGCTCGATACTGTCCCGTGAGGGCTTTTGTCCCGGTTCGGCCACAAACCGGGACTAAAGGGGGAGGCCTTTAGTCCCGCCCCTCCAGTCCCAGTTACCAGGACCGGGACTAAAGCCCCTTACGGGCCGGGACTGGAGGCCCTTTTTCCACTAGTGGGAGATCTGCTACGAAGGAGGGAATGCCCGGAGTAGTACGTATCTAGCCATGTGCTCTTTCTATGTGGGGGGGGGGGGTGCTGTTGCATCATTTGGTATAAAGAGTTAATGTTATGACACTCCTATTTAAATGTTACAGTAGAGATGAATTATGATCATACTTGCAAAGATCCATCCCGTGCACACAAGTCGAGCGAGCGAGCTTTTGCTAGTGTACGTAATGCACATACATTTCGTACTATTAGAATTGCTTTGCAATGCCGTTGAAACCTAGAGGCATCCTAGGACTTGGAAACATCAGGATATGCGACTAAGTTTGCCCAAGATTATAGATGATGTAACATGAACGTGGTGGTTAGCTATAGATGGGCTCTCCTCAAGTCATGTGGCATCGAGTTGGCCTAATCGATAAGCATAGCACTGTCTCGTTTCAGCGTGGCATAGCTTGCATGCTCCTAACTTATCATTAAGACGCGTTCATGAGAAGCGGTGACATCGATGTTGTAAGGTGATCCGAAAAAAATTATACATGGCATTGCAACCCCTACTAGAGGTGTGGGGGGGGGGGGGATTCTTCCCAACAATTTGTCATTTCATCATAAATTAAAGGCTTTCGAACAAAAAACATAAGCTGAGCATAGGCACTTCAAAAAAAAATTACAATAGAGTTGGACCAAAATGAACACAAGTGAGAAGTTATTGGCGCCAATTTAACTATCCCAGGCTTTACGGACAAAAGCAAGCAACTTGCCAAACTAAAGGACACTGGATGTTGTTGACGATTATGCTTAGATTGGTGAAATTTTCGTAAAATAGTGAACTCTAGTAAAAAATACTCCCTCCGATTCATATTAGTGGCCTCAACTTTGTCTAGATTCATATGAGTCTAGTTAAATATTTAGACTAGATGCATCTGTATCTAAAGGAAGTTAAAACTAATAATATAGATGGGAGTAAGTACAGACATGTGGATGTTAATACAATATCCGGTACGCATGGTGTTGGTATAGCCATGTCCTATAACTAAGAGTAATCATGCACACTCTATTACTAAAAGGAAAATACTTATCAACAATAGCCCTGAGTAATCATGCACATGGAGTATTTGTTTGGCCCCCTTTAAATTTGTTATGCCTTGCTTTGGGCCGTGTGGGTCCCAGGGCAATCACTTCAGTGGACCCTTCTGTGACCAGAGTCGTCCGCTGCAGCCCTGAATCTTTGATAGACAATGGACAGTTTGACATCACCTTTGGGTAAAACCACGAGAGCAAGCAAGTTGCGGCCTTCACGCGTTCAATCCATGTCGGTGGTTTCGAGGTGCAGTGGAGTGTATACGTGATCTTCTGTCCTGTAATCAACTTCGCTGTCACGCGCGAGTCGGTGATCGTTGATTTTCTTTGTGTGAAATTAAAACCGGTTTACCCAGTGTCACTCTGCAGTTGGCCAGTGAGATTTTACTTACGGACTATTCCCTCTGTTTTCAAAATATAAGATGTTTTCATTTTATGAAAAAAGTATATCTAGATCCCTTTTAGTGTTTATGTTTATTTCGGTTTGTGAAGCTACACACTAAAAGGAGTCTAGATATACTCATTTTACAAAGCAAAAATATCTTA
This sequence comes from Avena eriantha, assembly GCA_910589775.1. Classification (NCBI taxonomy): domain Eukaryota; kingdom Viridiplantae; phylum Streptophyta; class Magnoliopsida; order Poales; family Poaceae; genus Avena; species Avena eriantha. The sequence goes on from OU342745.1 coordinate 405,589,014, forward strand.
TATTTTGAAACGGAGGAGTATAATGCTAAGAAACCTGCATTATGGGCACATATGTGACTCATCGGACATAGAGCATATTTTTTTTGGAAAAATGTATATATTAATATCACAGGGATACCAATTACACCCAGCCTCTGCAGCGAGCGGCCCTACGGATGCACACAACCCAGAAAAAAGAAAAAAGAATTACAAAAAAAAAAGTTCCGCTACAGAGAACTAAACCTCAAAGCAACGACACTGACACCATCAGAACACCACCAGTAGTCCTCCACTCCAATAGCAATGCCTTCAAGAAGGAAACAGTGCCCAAGCGCCGTTGTTGCCCGGTCAAAGATCATAGGTTTTCACCCTGGAGAAAGTCCTTGCTCACAAAACCATGTCTTCAACAAGGTCATTGCCAGGCACAACCAGTTAAGGCCAGACCTTGGATTTTCACCCTGCAAGATAAGACTAGGAACTCCCCATGTGTTGTCTTCCCACACCAACAGTCGCTGCAACGAGTCCCAGATCACGTAGCCAGATATCCGTCGCCACAAGAACAAAAATCACCATCGCCACCCTCATATTTCCGCTTTCCTGACATTCTCCACATCTGACTTCACCATGGCTCTAAGAATGGCACTTGCTGGGAACAAACAACAGAGCTTTGCAACGCTCCCGCTGAAACCAAACGTCCAGAAAAACAAGGTGCGCGCAATCGAATACTTTCCGATCCAGCAATCTCCAGGCATGATACGTCCATGGGAGTTCGCCAGCGGAGCCTGATGGCCCAAAATATATCGAGCTCGTTGGAAACCCCAAGAGAAAGGTATGATGAGCACAACAGTAAGTTTTTCCTCAGTACGAAACCAAGGTTATCAATCCAGTAGGAACAAGGAAACACCCCAAATGTGTTGCTAGTTGAACGTTGGCAGGGCGCACTACCGGTGCCAGCAGCAACGTGGAGACCTACACAACACAATCACAGAACTTTGTCCCCAACTTGCGATGAGATTGTCAATCTCACCGGTTTTGCTGAAAACAAAGGATTAAACGTATCGAATGGAAGAAATTAATAGTTTGCAGAAAGTAAACACCAAGCACTAAACAGTTGATTGTAGATTGAATGTAAAAGAAAGGACCGGGGTCCATAGTTTACTAGAGGTGGCTCTCCTTAAGATAGATAACATGTTGGGTGAACAAATTACAGTGGGGCAATTGAAAAACATCGAGAAAGCATACAAGCATATACTACTCATCTTGACTCCTTTGAGACTTGATTGGGCATTACAACATTATACATGGACCGCCATCCAACTTCATCTATGACTAATAATCCACCTTCATGTTATCATCCAAACCCCCTTCAGTATTAAGTTCCAAGCAACAGATAATTGCATTACGAATTGCGTGTAATGTAAACAATACGATTGTTCTATGAACAAAGGATTGTTGCTTTCTCCCTAGTAGCAACAGCACATCTAGTACCTTAGAGATTTCTGTCACTTCCCAAGATTAACAGAGGCATGAACCCACTATCGAGCATAAATACTAACTCTTGGAGTTTCTAGCATCTACTTGGCCAAGATAGCTACTAACAACAGAAAGCATGCAAGATCATAAATAACAAAGACATGATAGAATCAATAATTAATCTGAAATAGCATCTCAATATCCATCGGATCCTCGCAAACACAACATGCAAAATTACAAATAGATGATCTTGATCATCAACGGAGCTCACAAGATCTAAACATGATAGCACAAAGGAGGAGAACCAGCCATCTAGCTACTACATGGACCCGTAGTCCAGAGATGAACTACTCACGCATCACACCGGAGGCTTGCATGATGATGATGAAGGCCTCCAGGGTGAATTCCCCTCTCCGACAGGGTGCCGAGAAGAGCTTCAGATCCCTCTCGGTCTAGGGATGGAGATGACGACGGCTACATACTCTTTCGTGGATTTTTGATCGGGTACTTAGGGTTTCCATCCCCTAAGTACCCGATCAAAAATAGGCGGAAGGAGAGATCGGGGGGTGCCTGTGGCGGCTAGACCACCCCCTGGCGGGGGCCTGGCCTGGCCGCGCGGCCAGGTGGTGTGGCTGGCCCCAGCCCCTCTCTGTCTCGTATTCTGGCTCCAGGTGTCCCCCAGAAAAATAATGACTTTCGCTTTTGTCTCGTCCAATTTCGAGAATATTCATTTTCTGACTTTTCTGGAACCAAAAACAGCAGAAAACAGGTAGCTAGCACTGTGGCTCTTGTTAATAGTTAGTCGAAAGTTGATAAAACCAAGCATGGAACATCAAAAATTATAGATACATTTGCAATGTATCAGAGCCTTCCGGAACCCGCCTCTCTAGACCAGATCAACGAGGGCAGACATCAAGCCGATCTTCGTATTCGTGCGAAAGAAACCAAAGGACCACCACCTTTATTAGATCCGACACAGCGATCCCCACACCCCCGGCCGGTTCCCGGAGAACGGATCGAGCAGGCAATTAGGGATAGAGAGCCGATCTAGGTCTTCCAACGGAATCCCATCGCCGGCACCTCCTCCACCAGATCGCCACATGCCCCATGACGGTAGAGGCCGCCGCCTCTAGATCCAAGCTCCCATGAAGCCACCGCCGGCTGGAGCCGCGAAGACGTCGATTGCGAGGGGGCCCGTCCAGAGCCGACGTTCTCCTTCCTACCGCCGCGCTAGGGCCGGGAGGCCAGATCCCCGACGCCCCATCACCGGCGCCGCGCACTTAGGCCGGCGGCCCTCCGGGGGCGACGAGGAGCGAGAAAGATGGAGGGGGGGAGGTGGCGGCGGGGTTAGGGTTTGGCCCCCTCGGTGGCCGGGAGGGGCCGACGCGAGGGGGGGCCTCTCGCGCTAAAACATCGGACACAGAGCACATGGAAGCCTCTTTCACAATAGTCATCGAGACGAGATGTGTTCTAATGATCGCAATTTCGAGCAATCCAAAGACGCCACGAAAACTACAAAATCAGGCATATGTTTAGCTAATGGAAGAGTACTCTCCCGACATCTACATCCAAAGACACACACACATCAAATTATCACAGTGACTCGGTTTGACAAGTCTTGTACAGAAAAATAAAAGCAATATGGCATGATACACCGAGAAGGCAGGTATCACAAAGCTTACTGATAACCGTCAACCATGTTGGGACATAAATCCTTTGATAGCATCCTCCGACTTGTTTTCACCCTCCGACATTGCTTCGTGGTGATCTGTCGGCTGCAACTTTGACCAACATTTCAACGATTTGATAGGTCATAACATATCCAACAAAGGACAAAACAATAGAGTATCTTGTGACGATGAGGATAAAACACTACAGGAATGGATGAATACGCCGACGGCCGGTCGCTACGCCGACGGCCAAACATCGGGGCCGTCGGCGTAGACCGTGACCAGGCTAGCCCCGCCAAGCAGCCGTCGGCGTAGAAATGCCCTCGGCGTATCCTATGCTACGCCGACGGCTGCCCTCGGCGTAGTTATTTTTCCTTTTATCTCATTAAATTTTGAAAAATCGTAACTAAATCATTCTAATTCGGAAAAATACAAATAATATATAAAAATTTGCAGAAAAATAAGATCTATTTATCTACACTCAAATATTACATATTTGTAAAAAAAATTAAGTGAAACATAAAATATTATATATAGTTTAAAACGGAAATAATAAATTCAAAAACGATCCAAACAATGCGAAACCTTCGCGTGATATCATATTATGTGACATAGTTATAAGGAAAAATATCAAACCTACTATATTGATTATGTCTGAAAAATCCTTCACAAAATGACCTATCTCATTCGAGATTTCTTGGCTTTCGGGTCAAATGACCAATGTTATGGCTAGAATCAAGGCATAGTTAATGTGCCCATATTGTGCATACATGTGCATCATGGGATGTCGAACAATGTTGCAGGAGGAAGTTTTCATTTTCGTCGCACCAAAAAGCCATTTTCCATTTTCCGAGCACAAAAATGGGGGAGTTTTGTGAGGCAACCACCAAATGACTAATTCAAAATGCTACCACCACATTTTACAAAAATACTAGACCATCTTATATGGACAATGTCCCAACAAGAGGATCTAAAACCTTTCCGTCCACCCCTGGTGAAAAAGACAAATTCCTGCCGAATTGGTAGGAAGTGGGTCAGATATGAACTACAGGTACATGATCCGATGCTCATGTTTTTTTACAAAAATCATTTTTAGGTTCACAATATGCTATTTTATCAAAGATCCAAAGCAAGTTTAGTGAGGCTCGGCCCCGAGCTAAGAATCTTCATGCCCGTCGTTCGAGAAAGTTTGACGATAGTTTAAAACGGGCATACGAAATTCAAAAACGATCCAAACAATGCGAAACCTTCATGTGGTGTCATATTATGTGACATAGTTATAAGGAAAAATATCGAACCTGCTATATTGATTATGTCTGAAAAAATCCTTCACAAAATGACCTATCTCAGTCGAGGTTTCTTGGCTTTCAGGTCAAATGACCAATGTTATGGCTAGAATCAAGGCATATTTTGTGATAATGTGCCCATATTGTGCATACATGTGCATCATGGGATGTCAAACAATGTTGCAGGAGGAAGTTTTCATTTTCGTCGCACCAAAAAGGCATTTTCCATTTTCCGAGAACAAAAATGGGGGAGTTTTGTGAAGCAACCACCAAATGGCTAATTCAAAATGCTACCACCACATTTTACAAAAATACTAGAACACCTTATATGGACAATGTCCCAACAGGGGGATCTGAAACCTTTCCGTCCACCCCCGGTGAAAAAGACAAATTCTTGCCGAATCGGTAGGAAGTGGGTCAGATATGAACTACAGGTACATTATCTGATGCTCATGTTTTTTTACAAAAATCATTTTTAGGTTCACAATATGCTATTTTATCAAAGATCCAAAGCAAGTTTAGTGAGGCTCGGCCCCGAGCTAAGAATCTTCATGCCCATCGTTCGAGAAAGTTTGACGATAGTTTAAAACGGGCATAAAAAATTCAAAAACGATCCAAACAATGCGAAACCTTCGCGTGGTGTCATATTATGTGACTTAGTTACAAGGAAAAATATCAAACCTGCTATATGGACTATGTCTGAAAAAATCCTTCACAAAATGACCTATCTCATTCGAGGTTTCTTGGCATTCGGGTCAAATGACCAATGTTATGGCTAGAATCAAGACATAATTTCTGATAATGTGCCCATATTGTGCATACATGTGCATCATGGGATGTCGAACAATGTTGCAGGAGGAAGTTTTCATTTTTGTCGCACCAAAAAGCCTTTTTCCATTTTCCGAGCACAAAATTAGGAGAGTTTTGTGAAGCAACCACCAAATGGCTAATTCAAAATGCTACCACCACATTTTACAAAATACTAGACCACCTTATATGGACAATGTCCCAATAGGGGGATCTGAATCCTTTCCGTCCACCCCTGGTGAAAAAGACAAATTCCTGCCGAATCGGTAGGCAGTGGGTCAGATATGAACTACAGGTACATGATCCGATGCTCATATTTTTTTACAAAAATCATTTTTAGGTTCATAATATGCTATTTTATCAAAGATCCAAAGCAAGTTTAGTGAGGCTCGGCCCCGAGCTAAGAATCTTCATGCCCGTCGTTCGAGAAAATTTGACGATAGTTTAAAACGGGCATAAAAAATTCAAAAACGATCGAAACAATGCAAAACCTTCGCGTGATGTCATATTATGTGACTTAGTTACAAGGAAAAATATCAAACCTGCTATATTGATTATGTCTGAAAATAGCTTCACAAAATGACCTATCTCATTCGAGGTTTCTTGGCTTTCGGGTCAAATGACCAATGTTATGGCTAGAATCAAGACATAGTTTGAGATAATGTGTCCATATTTTGCATACATGTGCATCATGGGATGGCGAACAATATTGTAGGAGGAAGTTTTTCTTTTCGTCGCACCAAAAAGCCATTTTCCATTTTCTGAGCGCAAAAAAGGGGGATTTTGTGAAGCAACCACCAAATAGCTAATTCAAAAACGGGAGGGTTGTGATAAGTTGATATGGATATCATATTTAGATTCCTTTTATTTTTCTGATCAATTTAGACATATTATTTATCAAATTCCGATTTACGGATTTAAAGATATTAATTATTCCATATTAAATAGAAAATACAAAAAAGTAAAATTATTATATTTTTATTTGAATTCAATAGTATTTTTATTTGAATCAGTAATATTTTTACTTATTCATTGTTGTTTACTTAAATAAGTGTTTGTAGTTTCAAAAAATTAAAACATGTGACATAATGATATAAGAGTTAATAAGATGTACAAATTGCTTTGCGGAAGCTGATTCGGAAGAAACTGAGAAGTTAAGCGTGCTGGAGCCCTGGAGTAGTGCTAGGATGGGTGACCGAGCGGGAAGTTTGTTCAAGACTAACTATAATTAGTGTTAAAAATGTTCCAGGTGAGAGATTAACGATTCAAACAATTCAAAGATTTAAAAAAGTTGAGAAAAAATTCAAAAAAACTTGATTTTTTTGGTTTTTTTATAACCTACTGTTATTATGCCGACGGGGACAAAGCCGTCGGCGTATAGAGCTACGCCGACGGGCAAAAGTGCCTCCGCCGAGGGAGAGCTTTGCCGAGAAGACTATGCCGAGAGCAGCCGTCGGCGTAGCATACGCCGACGGCTTTTTGCCCTCGGCGTAGCGTGCCGTTCCTGTAGTGAAAACATCGTCAAAACCAGCAACACAATCTTCGACAAGTGTGGTCTTAATTGATGATAGCTATCTCAGTATCTGGCACAGGTAGATATAGCACTAGAGCTACTCTTAACACTCACCTGAATAAACTTTTTTCTAGGAAGATTGACGCTGACAAGACAAGCTAGCTCTACGAAACGAGATACTCCTCATCCTCAATCCAAGACATAGCTTGTTGAGATGAAAATGTCGCAATCAAGTATATTCGTTTATGCATGCGGACAAAAAACGTGCTGACTTTTCCAGAGTTGCGGTCAGATTGGAGATCCCGATGCATCCTATGCCTATCAGAGTCACCGAAGGTACTTCTACTGCCCACAATGAACATCAGAACTATTCGTGACGATACATGACTCTACAATCGTCTGTCCTAGCTCACAATTGTTCTTCACATCTTGTATTTATGGGAAGAAGAGAAAAAATGGAGAACCATGGCATGCCATGAATTAATAAATTTATTGTTTGGAAAGACAAATCAACTAGCTTGTACAATGTGCTATTATTAATTGCTTGTAATCGGCTAAATCTGTGAGCTGTTTTGTGGTACCTCCGGATAAATAACAGCCCTTAATTTTCGTCCATCTAAAGGTCCACAATAATTTATACTAGTGACAAAAAGATGACTAGTGGAATTTATACTAGTGCCAAAATCGTCACCTCACCGGGAAATCCTCCCCGTAGATGGGCTGTACGCGGGCCCGGAACAGGATAGTCCAAAGTAAGACTGAATCGTTCTCCTTCCGATAAAAAAAAGACTATCGTTCTTCTCCACGATTGAAATTGGGAACCGGCTCATGTCAAAAAAAAAAAAGGGAACCGGCTGGAGGGCCAGATCCCGGCGGTGCTTGTCGGCAAAGCCGGGGCCTGCGGACCCCCGACCGACGCGCCGTTCGTGGAGGCTGCTCCCAGCGCCGAAGCGCCTCTATTCCCCGGTAGGGCTGCGTTCGTGCCCCTCCCTCTGCCCGGCAGCCGGAGTGGTGGTACTGGCCCTACTGGCGGTGGTGGTGACGGATGCCAGCGCGGGAGAAACAAGCGTCTGACCGGAGAAGTGGACAAGGGGGCCAGCGGGACACACACCATCACTAGCAGCACTCAGCCAACGCTCCACCACCAGGGACGAACGCGGTGGCGGTGGGCGGCGGGCGGGGGTTCTCGTGGGATCGGGAAGCTGGTGTTCCGCGGACACGGGAAGTTGGTGGAGACGCTGGGCTGCGACGATGCTAGGAGCATTCAGGATTTCAGGGTGAAGCGGATGCTCCCTATTACAGTATTTCTTGCTTCTTATTCGCCATTGTATTTGATCACCAGTAGCAAGAAAATCATAGTAATACACGCTCCCCTCTCTGTTTTCTTTTCTTACTTTGGAAGCTGTATCACATCATACTGCATTACAATGAATCTCCAGAAAGTAGCAAGTGACATCGATCAAATTTGAGCACCAGTACAACTAAATTGCTTCAGAATAAAACAGATTATGCATGTGCACAAGTGGAGGATCGCTAGAAGAGCAAAAAACACACAGTGTGTTGAGGCAATCTAATAAAAACCAGCCTTGCACAGACCACAAAACTCCTCCGCTACGATTAAAAACCTATATACACCGACTGGAAGCGTACTTATTGATACCAACATGTCTAGATACATCCGAATCTAGGCAAATCGAAGTCAATTAATTTGGATCGGAGGGAGTAGTAAAATGAGAAGTACTTATAATGTGGCCAAGAGTACACTCAGCACCCAGACACATCATTGTCGGTGCTAGCAAAGACAATGAGCTATTGTAGCTTCCGGGGATTGTTCTGTGGCATCAAAGAAATCACTTCAGTTCAGAGTTCACACAGCCAAAGAGGAATGAACTACTACTGGGAAGCAGATTCTTTGCCATGGTAACTGCTGAAAAGAGTGTATCTTGTGCAGTAAAAGCATATATCGTTATAGTGTAAACTCCGGAAGAAGATAGCTTCTGCTTTGCTTACGTCTGACCGAAAGATTGCAATACCTTTGTAACTTAAACCAAAACTGTACTGGTATTTTCTTGCTTTAGGAGTAACTTAGGTGTAAGATTCCTTGCATTAGACTAGTATGATACTTGTTACAAAATGGCTTAGAAGGCCAGCACAGCATTTGAAACCAAGTAACCAGGTTGCTGACTATTCACGCCAGCTTTAAGGTAATATTTAAACAGTTTCAAGCATACAAAGGAATATTTCAAAACTGCAAGTTGAAACAGCTCACTCTTCAACTAAAGGAACACTGCATTTTGGAAGATATAGGAGTAGCAAGATCAGTACGTACTAATTTAACAATCAGATGTTTGAAACAACTCAAATACTGGACATGGGTGAAAAAAATAAGAAACTGAAAGAACATATTCATGAAATCAAGTATAACTGGGATAGACGAAAAACGAGTTCTTCATACACGGACTAAAATGTACTGATTATTACAATAGCCAACACATGGGAGTTTATCATTTTTTTAAGAAATTAAACAGAGGCTTGAAGGCCGCATTCAAAGACTGCATCAACCGTCATTTTCATCCTTGTCGGGGCGTTTCTCCTTGTTGTGTGGTGACTTGACGAGCATCACCACCTACAACCACTTCAGGTCTGTAAAAAGCAACATAACTATTAACAAAAATGTTTGACTACAAAATTACCGAGAAAACACCACATTTTATCATCAAATGCTTATCAAAGAAAATGCATCCCTAGAGATATGGCCAATATTTTTTCTCAAAACATTTTGCTGGCAGTGGACATATAAAAACCTAGATATGTATCAAGATGATCTGCATGTTGTATTACAAGTAATGCTGCTTCTGTTTCCCCAACAGAGCATAAATGGGTGAATTTTTTGCACACATTTTATGAGTAAATAAAAGTGCTAGAGTTTCATTGGAATGTATTTTGAGCGCATGATTCCGTAGTTGCCCTGTTGTATCATGGTCCAAAATCAAAGTAACAGAAAGCTATCACTGTAGAATGGTGCTTACCAACAAATAAGGTCTGATATTTTTTCATTTCTTTAGAAGGGACCAATCATTCACAAATATGTGCAAGATGGAGTGGAAAGTGATATCTGATATAAACCAAACCAATTGCAAATAAACATCAAAGTAGCATACTACAGGCTCCAACAATTGTTTTATATGCAAACATCAAAGGATGGCACTAGATTGTGCTTATATGCAATTGAATGGTGCAACAATATAGAGCACTCGGTTGCTTAATTTTGTGCTACTTTGATGCAACATCAAGGAATGTCACTAGCCTTCCTCTGAAGTTGGACTCCAAGATTTCACAGTGCACAGAATAGACCCTAGCGGCGATGTGGGCTCGTCGCTAGAGTGGTCGGCTTCGCTGTTTTCTCGAGCTCCATGGGGTAGTTCCTCAACGGCAATTCTTGACTGTTGCTGGTCTAATAAGCATGATGTCAGGTTCTTTCTGGAGCCGTTCCTCTCCACCTGCCTTCTCCCATCCGTGGCAGGAGTGGGGCTGAAGGCGGGCCGACTTTCATCTCCAGCGCTGGAAATGAACCTTCCGTTGCAGGTCCCTTCTGTTTTCCCCATCTCCCTCTTCATCCAGGGGTCGCAGCGGTTGAGGATTTTGGAGGAGACGACTGGGTGAGCGGCAGCGTCATGCAAGAGCTAGGAAGCGATTTTTTCGAGCATCACATCGGCGGCAGGTAACAGCCGTCCGACATCCGAGGTCAGAACATGGCCTATCTATAAGCCGGAGGAGGGTTCCGTCATTTGCTCAACCTCCTTGGGGAGGCCCTTTCGAGTTCGACAGCTGCACTCCTCGTCTTCCCGGAAGCAAGTGGTTTCATCCATGCTTTCGAGTTTGACGACGACGAGTTCGTCCTCTGTCTCGGCGGTGGAGAAAGAGAACGATCAGTTTGCTAATTTGTATCTTTCAGCGAGGTATTTTCTACTTTTATCAGGGACCTATGTATTTCTTCCTTTTTTATAGGGTCATTTGTAACTATTTGTACATCCACCGCGTGTTATTAATGTGAAGCTTCCAGTCCTTTCGGGGACCCTCCTTTCAATAAACAGACATGCTTGCATGCAATTTAATGTGGCAGGAGGCTGGCAATGCCTGATTGGCGTGGGTGTGATGTTGCGTAGGGGTAGCGCTGTCCAATTCTTTTGCAAAATGGTTTTCACCTTCCCTGGGTATTTTTTTAAAGATATATATATTAATATCAGAAGATACCAATTACACCCAGCCTCTGCAACAACGCATGCCCTAGTGGTCTTACGAATGCACACAACCCAGAAAAAAAAATTAAAAAAAAGTTACAGAGAACGATTCCTCGAAGAAACAAACACCACCAAAACAACATGAGTAGTCCAACCACTCCAATAGCGATGTCTTCAAGAAGTAAACTATGCACAAGCCGATCAAAGTTCACAGGTATTCACCCTGGAGAAAGTCCTCACTCGCAAAACAATGCCTTCAACAAAGACATTGCCAGACACAACCAATTAAGGCTAGATTTTAGATTTTCACCCTGTAAGGTAAGACTGGGAACTCCTCCTATATTGTCGCCCCCCACAAATAGTCGTTGTTGCGAGTCATAGATCACACAGCCAGTTCTTCGTCGCTACAAACACTCAAATCACCATCGCTTTCCTAATGTTTCATTTTTCCTGACATTCTCTGTATCTGACTTCACCATGGATCGTCGAAGACATGACATATGATAGTAACAAATATTAGATCTTCGCAACCTCCCACTGAAACCAAACGACTAGACAAACCATGGGTACACCCGACTGAACTCAATCCGATCCAACAGTATCAAGGCGTATTCGCCTATAGAAGTTCACCGGCGGAGAGTGGAGAAAGCCCACGCTAAAAAAATAGCGCCCAGCACATGCGGTCATCACTAGTGGCCAGAGATGCTTCTAACACGTCGATGCGCGACGACGGCCGTTGGATCCGGTGTAGGCGGCTCAGATATTTCGGCCAGCCCAGCCTCCAGAAGCTTCCTGGCCGGTGCATACTACTTTTCTGACCGAGTCGTCCGCTGCGGCCTCACCTCACGCGTTCCATCCATGTCGGCTGGTTTGGACCAGAGTGGAAATGCATTTTTGTTTACAATAGTGAAGTGGTTGTTTCACGGAAAAATGTGAAGAGAATTTCTTATTTGATACTAGTTCTTAATATGATTCTTTAGTTGACACTAAAATATTTTTACTTCCCAATTTGACCTAGTGTAAAAAAATTGCTTTAAATGATACTACCATCAATTCTGTTACATCCTTCTGTCAACTTTTTTCTAGCTGGACCAAAATACCCCTGGATTAGTCAAAAGGCCTTGACGATAGCTCACCCAGGTTAATTCACGCGCGATGGAGCTGGACTTCTGCAAAATATATAATATGATTTGTCCACGTGACATGCTGTCGGTGATGTTTGATTGAGCTGGCTATATACACGACGATTGCCTACTACTCCCTCCGTGTCAAAATATAAAGATGTTTTAAATTCGTGAAAGAAATGTATCTAGACCCCTTTTAGTGTGTAGGTTCACTTCAAACCTAGATAAATCTATACATTAAAAAGGTCTAGATATACTTCTTTCATAAAGCTAAAACATCTTATATTTTAAAATAGATAGAGTAGCAGTAGCAGGGCCAAACCAAGCGAGACGGATTCGCATCGTGCAAAAATCATCTAAGGGTGTGTTTGGTTGGCTCGACGGGCGTTTCACACCGCGCGGGAAGAAATAAGCCCGTTTTGAGTCCTGGGACGCACGAAATCTCTGCACCGCACGGGTCTCAAAGTAGGCCAAATCATGGCCCGCTGGGAACGCCGATTTCGACCGTTTCCACGGGGCCAAGCCCTAACGAGCGCCGCGTGCCAACCGCTTGCACGTGTGGGGAAGCGTGCTTGCAAGGCTGCTCATTATTGCTATATTTGTGACGTTACTTCTCATTCAACTTTGAGGTGTCCTGTTCTGAAGCAGCCTCAGCCGACTGCCTATATGGTTGGTTGTGGACATGATCGGATTTTGTTTGCGCAGATTACAAATAGTGTGGCCCGTGAAAACCTGGGGCCTAGTCAGACTCCTATTGCCTTGGTCCAGGTTACTGGTGATAAGGTCTCTGCGGAGGTGATTCAGGGTCAGATAGCAAGGAGATGTCAGGTCCGGAAGTGGGAGGTTGTGCCCCATGGTGACAGTGAGCTCTTGGTCAGTTTCCCGTCATTTGAGGATCTGGATAGGGTGGATGGTAGTTAGTTTCCATGCCTCTGGGCAAGACACATCTATCTGTATCCGCCTACATGTCTCAAGAAGTGCCAAATAAGTGTGAGTTACATCAGGTTTGGTTCCATGTGAAGGGGGTTCCGCATTCCTTGCGTACCTTCCTCGGTTTGTGGGCTGTTGGGTCTCTCCTGGGAACCCCTCTCGATGTTGATCTGCTGAGTGTGCGGCGGAGGGGTTTTGTCCGCATCTTGGTTGGCATGTTTGACATTACCGTGTTTTAAAGCCAAGATTCTTTGTGCCCCTTTCTTACTTGTGATGCGGTTGTTAAACTCAAAGGGTATGAGCTTCGGTTTAGGATGGAGCCCCAGGGGTACGTTCTAGAGCCATATTTCTCACCGTACTTGTGGAGGAAGCACAATGATGATTCTGATGGGAATGGTACCGGGAACGATGGGGATGATGCTATGGATACTTCGGAACATGCCCTTCCTCCCTCCATGGATGAGGCGCCCTCATGACAACTGTCTGGACAAGGGAACTATGCACCATCTTTGTCGTGTCAGGCTCCTGTGCAAGTTTATCCTGTTACTCCTTTTATTGCTTCCCCTACTACTCTGCGTGGTATTGAACTCTTGGATGCCTTGCCTTTGGACTCCCTCCTGCGTGGGAGTAAGTTAGCTGGAGGGTCGCCTCGAGTATGGCCTTCCCAATTACATGATGCTCTTTAGGCGGTGAGGGGGTCGCCTAATGCTCTTTTGATGGCTTCTCCTGCTCGGTGTAGACCGAATGTGTTGGGCCGATCCATACCAAGACCCACTGTGCGAGGGCTGAGTCCAATGTTGATGGAGGTCTGCGGTGAGGTGGCTCGCAGTGGGCTAGCTCAGGTGGAGCTGGACGTTCGGTCACTGGGCGGGCCAGCTTCGGATATGGCCCAGGAGGGGCCGACCAGCCCGGGCTCTTCTCCGGTGACGCTTCGGGCTGGGGACGCGGGCGAGGCTGGCCATTTGGGCCAGGCGGTGGCCCAGCTCGGAGGTGCGGCATGTGTGGCTGGGCGGGCTCCGGCGACGGCCCAGGCGTTGGGCTCGGTGGCCTAGTCGGCGCTTCCGAGCACTGGAGGCTCTCTGGCCCAGGCGGTACTAGGCTTTGTTGGTGGTTCTACCCAGGACGGCCGGCATCTTGGGGAGATCTGGCCTAGGAGGGGTCGGGTTCCTCCCCTAGTATGGTGTCATCCGGACTAGGCGGGGGCGCATGCGGCTTCACGAGCAAGGTTTCGGCAGATGGAACTCCATCATGTAGGAGCTCTCGGCATGGTACTGATGCTCTTGGAGCATCGGCTACTAATGAGGACTCATTGGCGAAGGCCATGCGTAGGAAGGCGGAGAAGAATCTGGACTCTCAAGGTATAAACAGTTCATCTAAATCTTTCCTTTCATTTTCTACCCCTGTTATTGTTCATAAGCTAGCAAATGTTGGTGTTAGCATGGGTAGTTCTGTAAAGGAAATTAATCTTTCTAGTTCTGTTTTGAGACATATGGAGGTTGACCATTTAATGGTTACTCCTAAGGTTTCATTTGTTCCCGATACTTCATCGATGGAGGAGGAGGAGTTGCATGCAACAGTAGATGGTCAACTCATCTCTCACTTAGTTGGTGAAGTGTCAGAGGTGGGATTTTATGAGACTGGACTGGGCTCATTATATGAGCTTAAACCTTCTGGTCGAAAATCAAAGAACCTAAAATCTCGCAAGAGGTCTCGTGTATCCAAATCCCCTATTGTTGCTCAATGAATGACATGTTCTCAAATAGCAGAGGTCTTCGTGACTTGGCTAAATATTTGTTTTTTGCCGATTGTGTAAGAGATCATAAGTTGGATTTTTTGGGTATTTCTGAGACCGGGAGACGTGATTTCTCACAAGTCCAACTCAATCGCCTTTCTGGTGGAGTGGACTTTACGTGGGTATCACGTCCACCGCATGGTTGATCCGGGGGAATCCTATTAGGCGTTAGAGATGAGACTATGAAAGTCTTAGCTAGTACGAATGGAGACTTTTTTTATTAAACTCCATATTCGTAACAAGGCTGATAATTTCCTATGGTCTCAAGTCGCTGTATATGGGGCTGCCCAGGATGTTTATAAATCGGACTTCTTGTGTGAGTTGGTTAATCTAGCTAAGGATAATCCGTACCCTATTCTTATAGGTGGGGATTTTAACTTGTTGATATTCCCTCATGAGGAAAGTCAGGGCCGTTTCGATGAACATTGACCTTTCATGTTTAATGTTTTCATTGACAGTTGAGACTTAAGAGATGTTACGATGTTAGCAAGACGGTTCACTTGGGCTCATAGTCTTACAAAGCCTACATATGATAAACTAGATAGAGTGCTTATGGATACCGAATGGGAAGAAAAATTCCCTATGGTAACTATTCGTGCTTTAGAGCGTATTGAGGCGTTGTCGGATGGATGGATCATGATGGTTTCTATGAATTGGTGAAAGCTATTTGGGAGAAACATGTGAGTGGTCAAACGCCTATACAATGATGGAACAACAAAATACGAGCTCAGTATTTTTTTAAAAGAATTAGGGATTCTGAAACAACGCATGCTCTGGTAGTCTTATGGACACATAACTCAGAAAAAAAGTCCCGCTACAGAGAATGATTCCTCGAAGCAACAATACTAATAACATCTCTAGCAGATACCGTATTCCACCCCGTACTGCAAAATAACCACCAATTTGCAGTACGAGACGGAAAAAATTGCCATTCCTGATACCCTAAACCATATCGCATCCGCAATTCTTTTATGGTTCCCCGCAAATCATCGCTTCCATGCCGCATATTTCACGTACCGAGGGTTGCGGATGCGGGGAACCGCATCCTTACTTTCGGTTGGCACGACGGACATTTCCTCTCCTGCCGCCGCCATTTTCCGATCTCGTCGTCCTCACGCCTGCAGTCGTTTCCCATCGCACCGCTGCCCACCCCCGCCGGCATGACCACTCCCCAGCCTATGCCCACCGATTCCACCGCAGAATCCGTGCTGGCAACCCCACCCGTCGCGGATGTCGTCGATGTCAGCCTTGCGCTGGGTGGCGATCCCGGCGAGGAAGCGACTAGGAGCGCAGCCCCACGCATCGGTGGTTCGACTAGCCTACGACCCTCCAGCGGTCGGAAGAAAATCAGCGGATCCAATACGCCCTCCATCCCAAACTCCAAGAAACCCGTGAGCCGGAAGCCCCTCTTTGCATGCACGCCTGTGACGGCGGCCCCCTCATCCGCCCACCCAATTGTCCCTTGTTCCTGGAAGGTACGTGATCCTATGTTAATCTGATTGCTGTCAAATTCACCCTAGATTTGTGCACACCTCGCCTTGAATTTGACTGTCTGAAAAATACCATAAAATTCTGGTATTCGTAGCGACAAACTTTTGTCGGTTCCGTGTTTGTTCGTTGACATGATGAACGGCGCGACGGTGAACGTCAACAGAGGTCCACCCCTACCTGACGAGCCAGCTGATGGTGCTACCCGCGAGGGTGAAGGGGAGCAAGGAGTGCGTGACACCGATGAGTGGGAAGACAATGAACTATAATAGGTGGACGAGGAGGCCTTCGATGCTGCTCAAGATAAGGTAAAGTCGAAGAGATTGGCGAACTACACCGTGGACGAAGACACGACATTGATCCGGGCTTGGGAAGGTGTGCCATGGATGCCGTCACCGGAACTGACCAATCCCGGAAGAAGTATTGGCAGCGGATTGAGGACGATTTTTTCAAGCTAGTGCCAGAAGGAAGCACACGCACATTGATATCTCTCCAAGGTCGATGGGATACTATCAAATAATCTTGCAGTCAATGGAGTGCCGCCTACGAGCAAGTCAAGACTCACCCCTAGCGGGGTCAACATTTACGACTATGACAATGTTGCCCAACTTAGGTATGGGGACATGGCCGCATCAAGGAATAAATCATTTGCTCTCCATCACTGCTGGGAATTGCTCAAGGATAGTGAGAAGTGGAGGGTACGGATCGAGAGGCACCACCTCCTAGAAATGGCGCTGCCATAAACTTGGAGGAAGATGACGAGGAGGAAGACGAAGAACCCAAAGCAAAAAAGAAAAAGGCCAACTTGTGCTAAGAAGGTGAAAGAAGAGATCAAGACAAAGGTTGAGCACGAAAGGTTGAGGGACAATATTGATGAAATGATGAAGCACAAGTTTCCAGTGGCACAACAACAAATGGAAACCAAGCTCAAGATGGCGGATAAGAGAGAAGAGACCAAACTGCAAATGTGGCTTGCCACTTGTAAGATGAGAAGCACAAAGCTGAGTTTGAGGAGAGGAGTATCCATCTCGAAGAGGAAAAAGCTAGGGCAGCTGCAATTGCTGAAGAAACACGAGTGATGACCATGGACCCTGAGAAGATGGATCCGATCACAAAAGAGTGGTGGGAAGATCGAAGGAGGGAGATCCTCGAGGCAAGGAAAGCTCGTAGAGCTGCTGCAAGTGCTGTTGCGATTGGTGGAGCTGATCATGAGGAAGCCTAGCATGTTTATTTTCCGTTTGTTCAGGCTGTTGTACTTGTGTGTTGTTGAAAACTTTGAAATTTTTGTATTGGTTTGCAGAATCTGATTTGTAGTATACGTTAACTTGTAGTACGCGAGACGGGGCGGAACAGAACAGATGCAACATAATTGAACTATAAAATGGAATATTTTGTTTTGCGGTTCAATATGCGGCAACTGATCCGCCCTGGCTTTTCTCACACCGCAAACCAGGTCTCCGGTTTACTACATCTACGTTTTGCAGTACCCCGGAATGCGGTATCTGCTAGAGATGCTCTAATACCACCAAAACAACATGAGTACTCCAACCACTCCAAAAGAGACACCTTCAAGAAGGAAACTATGCACAAGCGCCATCGGCCCCCGATCAAAGGTCATAGGTTCTAACTCTGGAGAAAGTCCTCACTCGCAAAACAATGCCTTCAACAAGGTCATTGCCAGGCACAACCAATTAAGGCCAGACCTTAGATTTTCACCCTGCAAGGTAAGACTGGGAACTCCTCCTATGTTGTCGCCCCCCACAAACAGTTGTTGTTGCGAGTCACAGATCACACAGCCAGTTCCTCGTCGCTACAAAGACTCAAATCACCATCACTTCCCTAATGTTCCAGCTTTCCTGACATTTGACTTCACCATGAATCGTCGAATACATGACACATGATGGTAACAGATATTAGAGCTTCACAACACTCTCGCTGAAGCCCGAACGAATTCAATCTGATCCAGCAATCTCCAGGTGTATTCGCCCATGGGAGTTCATCGATGGAGCCTTCCGGAACTCGACAGTCCGGCCAGATGAACGAGGGCAGACATAGGGAAAATCTTCGTCTTGGAGCGGGAGTAGATGTAGGACCACAACCATTATTCGCGAGACTCGCAGTCTCCCACGCTGCCAGCCTCCTCCACAACAAAGACAACGGGCAAGAAAGTAGCACAAGGCTAAGACGTTGAAGGGATCGAGGACCCCGCAACCACATCCCAGCATGGGTTCCTCCATCCCCGATCAAGGGCCAAAAGACTAAAATCGCGGTCAAGAGGCCTAAATCGCACGCATCAGTAATCATCTCCATCGCCGGCAGCCACACCAACGGCTCCTCACCCCCTCATCGCTGGAGGCCTCAGGCCTCGGCCCTACCTAGGTCGCGCCACCTTGCTCCCACAATCCACGCCATGCCGCCTCCCGCGCGATGTGATCGAGCGCCCAATTCCTCCCACCATTGTTTCGAATGGATGGGTGCCGCCACCACCACCGGTGCTGGCGACAGTGGTGGCTGCATCTTCTAGATCGGCCGAGCCTAGAGGATGGAGGTGGAGGCGCCTGAGGGAGGCGACCTGGGAGGGTTAGGGTAACCCTACTAACTTACAAGTAGTACTTGTGCTTTCCCCTCCTTGGTATCTGGATCCATGACCATGCACAACATAAAAGGGTATGGAGGGAGTATATGTGGGCTTCTGTTCCCGTAATTGCGGAGAAGCGTCTATAGTCAATCTTTTTTTTAGCGAGCGTCTGTAATCAACCTTGCTATCATGCACGAGTCGGAGATCGGTGATTTTATTGCTTGATCAGTCCTGACAATTTATGTGAAATTAAAACTAGTTTACCAAGCGCCACTCTAAATCTAACCATTGAGGTTTTACTTACATGAAAGGAACTATACATCGGGAAGAAACTTGCATTCTGGGCAGATATGTGAGTCGCCGGGGACCGTAAGCGAGGAGGATACAATGCACAATGTGGAAGCCTCGCTCATGACATTCATCGATGCGATAGTTCGAGCCATGTTCACTTGATAGTCTCGATTGTTTCTATCTTGGGATGCTTTACATTTCATGTGATCATCCATGGTGTTTGAATGGAGATGCACCCACCCTATGTGGATGATATGTTGTGAGGGTGTTGTCACTGGTTGTGTTGAAGATGAGCCATGTCTAGTAGTTCAAAAAAGTGCCAATACACCCCCTATCCACCACATCCCTTTTTGAGGCGACACAATGGAAACTTAGCGCCTCCTGCCGGAGACCAGCAACCATTCCCAACCTCCCTTCTCCTAGGAAATGCTGACGCAGGAGTGTCTCTTGGCGAGGCTGTCACTGTCCCCTAGTGGCAGTGCGATACTTTCAATGGTCAACTTGGTGAAGCGTTGTTGGAAATATGCCCTAGAGGCAAATAGTAATAAGGACTATTATCATATTTCATAAAGTTTATGATTAAGTTTTATATCATGCTATAACTGTATTGAGTGGAAACATCAATACACATGTGATATATAAACAACCAGGGGTTCCCAGTGAAAATCTAGTCACTAGTTCATTGGTCAACAGATGATCAATTTTCCTGATCATGTGGCATTTATGCCAGTTGGAAATGGAGTCTGATCATGTCACGAAGTTCAAGTTATGATGATTAGAAATGGATCCTTGTAGACTATTCCTTAGACCGTGAGGCGATATCAATCACTATCTCCCGAGAGTGCTTAGATAGCATCAAGCGCCACTTGGTAATAGAGTGGTTATAAAGGTGTGTTCAGGTACTCGGAGGAAACCATAGAGGCAATATATGTCAAGAGCGGGATTTGTCCATCCACGTGACGGAAAGATACTCAAGGGCCCACTCAGAGAAGTTATATGCAATAGCTACGCAGCGTGTAATTTGATCACAGGGATATCACTTGTCGAAACGAGTCAAGTAGCATTGTTCGGTAACGATATTGAACACGACATGGTGATGTCATTGATCAGATCTCGGGCAATGAAAGTATCGAGAGACAAAGGGAATAAGACACGACCGTCCCGGTTCAAACGACGAAAGATCTTCGTGGAACGCACAGGGGTCACATGGCCATCTAGGTCCCTCTGTCGATCATTGGTCCGGGAGTGTCCCGACCATGTCTGGAGTGTTCCCAAACCATAGGGTATCAGTCTTAAGGGTTTGATGATGCTTAGAGAGTGTTTATAGGATCGGAAGAATCGCCAAAGAATAGTAGAGAGAAAACCGAAAGGGTTTCGGTGAGTCTGGAGGATGTCCGAAGTGGAGGTGTAAGGTGTTCCATAGCCACGGAGATTGAATAATATGTGAATGAATGTTAAATATTTATTTAATCATTTATTCATAATTATTTAATAAAGAGAAAATCAATTTAAAAGGTCAAAAGGCTTAATGGGCTAATTCCGGAGGGAAGAGGGCTCATTAGGGAAAGGTGAGAGGGAAAAGGGCCAGAGGGGTGGCCGACGCCCTAGTAGGCCAGCCCCCCCCCCCCCCCCCGCGCGCGGGGCCCATGGGGGTGGCCGGCGGCGCCACCTGTCCCCCTCTCCCTCTCCTTTAGTCCCACCCCAGGACTTTGAGGGAGGTAGTACCTCCCCTCCCCCTATATATAGTGGGGGTATTTGGCTAGATAAATACACAAAATATTCAATAAAGGTCTTCTCACTTTTGGGAAGACACCCAATTGATATTCTCTCTCTCTATCTCTCTCTCTCGTGACCGTGGTCCCAAGTTCGGACTGCGCGAACGAGAGAAATCTTCACCGCGGAGCGCCGTCGTGCTGTAGGATTCGGATCCAGGAGCTCTACTTCCGCAACTGCTGCTGGATCAGGGAAGCGACAGTCATCGTCAAGCACCGGACGTGTGTAACTCCCCGCGAGGTGTCGCACTTGAGGCACTCAAGTCGTTGGAGCCACATGAGCGCAAGGACTTCATCATGACCTTGAGGTCGGCTTCGGCTCGTCTACATCAAGCACGCTCTCCTGAGCATTGACAACGCTTTTCGGTCTTCAAGGGTAAGTTCGCGAAAAGCCCCTCCTGTTACTGTATTACTAATAGATAGGTCCTTGTAGCATCAAGGGTTCAGGGGCGTAGGGTAAAAAATATTGTTTTCATACGCGGAACTCCTACAGTGGTATCAGAGCTTGATCTATGCGTAGTAATGCTAGTACGGGTAGAACACACGAGATGTAGCGTGTGGGCATTGATCTTTTAGTTGTTACCCTCCCACGTGTACTTGTGTATGCCGCAGTAATGGTTGATGAAGCAACCCCCAACCGAATTTATGCGTTCATTCGCGAGACTGGTCCATGCTTGGCATACGGCTTGTACCGTATAAAGTGGCTTAGGGGGGTGTATGTCTCTCTTGCATTAGCTGGTATGCCATTTGCAACGGAGGGCTCGGAAAGGGGTGTAGTAGAGAGAACTACTTCATCAACGTTGTGCTAAAAGTTCGTAGGTAAGAACGGTTCTTGTGCGAAAGCCCATTCAGCCGCGTAAAACATGCAAAGATAAAGTTGAGCCATCTAACTTTGTTTTGCAAGGGGGCGTTGCTCTGTGATATGGTTGTGCCAAAGGTAAAGTGATTACCTTATGTTACGTAGTAGTAGATAGTCACGGAGGTGACGGACTACCACCCCGGAATGACACCGGTACCCTGGTGTCTACGGCGCCGGACCCTGGCGCCGGAATCCGATGACGACGGATGGAGATCACGACGTGAAGGACCATATCACATTGCATTTACATTCAATGTCATTGCTTGTATATCTTATTGTGTGCTAGTATTAGATACTCGACGGTAGCCTAATAAGATGATCCCTGTTAAAATTACCAATGATTGTGTTGCCCCTTAGTGTGCACCACCAAGAAAGTTCTTCGGTATGAGGCGTCCCAGGGTGACTGGGTGTCAGACATATCTATGTTCGCATACAGTGGGTGTAAGCCATGTTGCACAGCGAATACACTAAGGTTGAGTTGGTGAGACTAGCACGTTACAGAGACGTGGCCTCGGAACGCGGATGGTCGAAAGATCGAGCACGAGTCACATGAATGATGTGATCGACGTTTAGCGTCCACCCTTGAACCCACATTGATGGCCGTGATGATCGGGGGAGATATGGCTAAAAGGGGTTGTGTTATCACTAGGAACCCTTCTAGGGATAGGTGTTTCTGAGTGGAGTTATTATTAACTCATTTAATTATAAACTTAGTCTGAATTTATCTTTGCAATTATAAATTTAGAAAAGGTTCTCCCCAATGCCACCTTTCCTGTTGACGATTGATTGGTTAGAAGGAGAGAAGCTTAGACTAGATGGATCAAACTTCTCTATGTGGGTTGCGCGTCTCCACGTTCTCCTTAGCGAGAATGACGTGGTCGACTACATACTCGACGAGATGGATTTGGATTAGCCCATTGACCTAGAGACCCCAGAGCAGCGGGAAGACCGCTATCACCGTCGGGAGATGGCCTCCTTCATTTTAGTTACAATGTGTTTCGGAATGGTGGACGAGTCGTGGCATGTCATGGGTAATTTCAACACTCATACGGTAATGCTATAGCTTAGGACATATTTCGTGGAACAAGCACGTATAAGGGAGCATGCGTTGATGGGAGACTTCCTCTCCATTAAGATGGAGGAGAACTCATCACTTGACGACCACTTGGAGCGCATGCCTGATGCGTACATGATGCCTGCATACTTCCTGGATAGATGGATGATGGGCTCTTTTGCAAATGGCGTTGTGCTGCGGTCGCTGCCACCAAGCTACCAAGCACAAGTCAGGACTTGCATTATGAGAGGCGACACGGAATCAATGGAATTCCACAGGTTCATATCACATCTTCGGAATGTGATGGTTGAACCTGATGTCGCTGAGGTCATCAATGACAAAGGGATATATTTGATATACAATTTTATAAATGTTATAATCTTACAAACACATTTGCAGTGTTAAGTATATTTGATACTTGTTCTGTTTTACTGAAAATAGGTCCTTCTGCATAGAGGTGCTTGCTGGAGAGGAGGTGATGTTGCATGTTGATGGCGAGCATGATGATGATGGCCAACGACACTCTCCCTCAACATTTATCACTTAGTTTATGTTTTAGGATGATTATTGTAATTGAAAGATTGTGAACTTATTTAGTGTGTCTCACACTTTGTGAGACGGTTATTCATATCAGTGTGTAACAAACAGTTGTTCCACTTTTATGAATGATTTCTATTCGTGTTCATATCTTGTTTGATTATATGTGAATTATCCTTGTTGTTTGAAACTAATTGATAATACATGAACATTTGTAAAATATTGAAATGCCTTAAAATACCCAACTTAATGATAAGTTCATTAATGAATGAAACCATTGTTTAAATTCGAAGTTATGTGATAGTATGTGAAAGACATTTGATTTCTTATCACATATAAATCATGCCTAAGTTTGGCAAAATAACTTGAACACGGTGTATTACTTGAATACAAAGTGTTTAATGAATTGTTAAAAGTAAATACATATTTGATGTATTGTGTCTTAACGAAAATGGTAATTATCATTATATGATTGTTTAAATGTGTAAAGATGTTTACCAAAGGAAACATGAGGATGAAACTATTTGATAAGATCAAAGTGTTTCATCAACAAAGGGTATAAATATAAAAGAGAATCTAATTAATATGATTTGATCAATAGTAATGAAATAAGACTTTATAAGAATGGCATAAAAGAAATTGTGAAATGCAAAGCGTTTTGAAACGTCAAAATGCAAAGCATCACAATGTGACATTAGATATCAAAGTGGGTTAATAGATGGCGCCAAATAAATCGTTGTAGTGGAGATGTAGAGACCATTAGTTAGAAATAGTTAGCACTCAATTAGAATATATACTGAGACATTTGAATTCATGAAAGCGGCTCCATATCTAGTATGGATCATCGTAAAAGTTTTGGGGTTATTCGATATAACCAAAACAATAATGAATAAGTCATTGTAGAGTATTCAATGGAAACTCTGAATACGAAATCCATAGCTGAAACCAAAAGGAAAGCAAAATTCGTATTGCTTGGATTTTGGTGCATTCTTGAGAAAGTTCACATTCAGTGATATTTCTCGATTATGAAGCAAATGGAAGATAGTGAAAAACACAATGAGGATTCAAATCCCACCATCAGAGTGTTGAGAAGTGCAACGGACAAAGTTCCTGAACGATTCTGTTCACAGAAGGAAAGAATCAATGATAATGATCATTGTGTTTTCCCCATTGGTGTTTTCACTACATAAAGTAGGATTCAAAATTTATCCCATATCTTGTATGGAGACATTTGTGAATCATTTGTCATTATTCCTTGTATATGACATATCTACGAACTACTAAGGAAATAATGGTAAACTAGAATTATGAGAAATCATAGAAGCAAAATATACTTAAGATTAGAAAGAAATTCGTTGCTGAATCTCACAAGTAAAAGGGGTTACTTGAATTTTCCCAAATGACTGCAAAGCCATAGTGGAAAAAGGGGTTGAATTACAAAAGCACAATTTGTTAAGTATTGCACGAATTCAAATGAATTTGATCGAAATGTGCTGAATGTCTAGTGGATTTAAAACTAGTAAAAGTACTAGTCTCTCATAGTAAATCTCCAAGTTTGATATTTGATCAAAGGATTTTGAAATTGTTCAAAATAGTGAGCGGATATGCAATTTGCATGAAATTCAGTGGAAGCTATAAAAGTCTTCCTAAAGCAATATGTGAATGACATATTTTTGAGTGGGAGTGATACATTGCAAATGTATCTATAATTTTTGATGTTCCATGCTAGGTTTTATCCACTTTCTTGTGTTTTGTTCCAACTTTGGAGTACTTTTATTATGATTTCTTGGACTAACCTATTAACAAGAGCCATAGTGCTAGCTGCCCGTTTTCTGCTGTTTTTGGTTCCAGGAAAGTCAGAAAATGAATATTCTCGGAATTGGACGGGACAAAAGCCAAAGTGCCTATTTTTTCGGAAGGGATCAAGTGCCAGAATACGAGACGGAGAGGGGCCAGAGGGCGGCCACACCACCTGGCCGCGCGGCTAGGCCTGGCCCGCGCCAGGGGGTGGTGTGGCCAGCCCAGGCACCACCTCGGCCTCCCCTTCCGACTATAAGATGCCCTCGGGACGAAAAACCTAAGTACCCGATCAAAAATCCACGAAAGAGTCTGTAGCCGCCGTCGTCTCTGTCCCTAGATCGGGGGAGGGGTCTGAAGCTCTTCCCGGCACCCTGCCGGAGAGGGGAATTCACCCTGGAGGCCTTCTTCATCACCATGCAAGCCTCCGGTGTGATGCGTGAGTAGTTCATCCTTGGACTACGGATCCATGTAGTAGCTAGATGGCTGGTTTCTCCTCCTTTGTGCTATCATGTTTAGATCTTGTGAGCTCCGTTCGTGATCAAGATCATCTATTTGTAATTCTGCATGTTGTGTTTGCGGGGATCCGATGGATATTGAGATGCTATTTCAGATTGATTATTGATTCTATCATGTGTTTGTTATTGGTGATCTTGCATGATTTCCGTTGTTAGTAGCTATGTTGGCCAAGTAGATGCTAGTAACTCCAAGAGTTAGTATTTATGCTCGATAGTGGGTTCATGCCTCTGGTGATCTGGGGAAGTGACAGAAATCTCTAAGGTACTAGATGTGATGTTGCTACTAGGGAGAAAACGACGAACAATCATATTGTTTACTTTACACGCAGTTTGTAAAGCAATAATCTGTTGCTTGAAACTTAATACTGGAGGGGGTTCGGATGATAACCTGAAGGTGGATTATTAGTCATAGATGCAGTTGGATGGCGGTCTATGTATTATGTTGTAATGCCCAATCAAGTCTCAAAGGAGTCAAGATGATTAGTATATGCATGTATTGCTTTCTTGGTGTTTGTCAATTGCCCCGCTGTAATTTGTTCACCCAGCATGTTATCTATCTAAGGAGAGCCACCTCTAGTGAACTATGGATCCCGGTCCTTTACTTTACATACAATCTATAAACTGTTTCTGCTTTGTGTTTTCTTTCTGCAAAATTTTACTTCTTTCCATTCGATACGTTTAATCCTTTGTTTTTCGCAAAACACGGTGAGATTGACAACCTCATCACAAGTTGGGGACAAAGTTCTGTGGTTGTGTTGTGCAAGTCTCCACGTTGCTACTAGCACCGGTAGTGCGCCCTGCCAAAGCTCAGCTAGTAACACCTTTGAGGTGTTTCCTTGCTCCTACTGGTTCGATTAAACCTTGGTTTCATATCTGAGGGAAACTTGCTGCTGTGCTCATCATACCTTCCTCTTGGGGTTCCCAATGAGCTCTACATCAACACCGCCATCAAGCATTTTTCTGGGCACCGTGCATTGAGCCATCAGGGAGCAATATAAGTCCCAAATTCAAATATGTAGGAACATAGTTTGAGTAAGAGTAGTGACTCATACCCAAATATGGTAGTAACATATTTTGAGTGGGAGCTTATAGGAGTGATTCTTAAGTGTGTTAAGAATAAAAGCGCAAGTACCAATAAGTAATGATTTATAAGGTGTAAAAGTTGATAATAAGTGTATTATGATATTATGTAGTATTCCTTAAGGGATTCTGAAAAGGGTTTCAGAATAGAAGTTAATTAAGGAACTGGTCCTTTATAACTCAAATTAGGAATAGTATTAAGTTTAACATCAATGGTTGAAAGAAATAAAAGGATGGTCATCATCCACTATGTTGAGACATAGGTTCTATCTTAGAAAACCATGATGATAACTTAACATAATATATGATCCAATAAGGAACGTTTAAAAGTGATTAAGTTTGAATCACAGAATGTTGAGCTGAGTTTGTCCACAGTGTCTAATAGAGAACTGTAGATATATTTTCCAAATCCATAAAGGATGACATATCTTAAAACATAAAGGGTTATGTTATAAGGGAATATGTTGGAAACTCCTATAAATACCGATTAAAGTCAAGTAGGAAGCGAGGTGAACAAAAACATCGAAAGTTGCACAGAGTGTACCCGTGTTTCGATGAATACATTTACAATAATAGATAATGGTACCATGTAAAGTGTTGTATAATGTTATGGCGGGCTAGTTCACTTTTAACGTAGAATTATGTGTCCCAGAGCATAATGCCCATGAGAAAACCCATGAGGTTGATCTAAAGTCACTGTAGGCTCCTGCAATCAGGCCTCGTTCTGCTGCCATAGCGATGATGCATACACACAGATGTAATCATGTGATGATAAAGTATTAATGTCAATCAAGGTGACATTAGTAAGTTGCAAAGGATTTGGGACTGTAAAGTACAGACCCAAGACTCAGCCTCTTCCATGAGCAAGCCTGTTCAGGGTACCGGATATATGGTGCCAACAATTAAGAACAAATGCAGCTAGTTTATTTGTACTCTAGTGCAAGTGGGAGACTACTGGAAATATGCCCTAGAGACAAATAGTAATAATGACTATTATCATATTTCATAAAGTTTATGATTAAGTTTTATATCATGCTATAACTGTATTGAGTGGAAACACCAATACACGTGTGATATATAAACAACCAGGGGTTCCCAGTGAAACTATAGTCACTGGTCCATTGGTCAAGAGATGATCAAGTTTCCTTATCATGTGGCATTTATGCCAGTTGGAAATGGAGTCAACTCATTCTTATTATGAGATGATGAACCAATACCCAACCTAAACATCGTGACCCGATCATGTCACGAAGTTCAAGTTACGATGATTAGAAATGGATCCTCGTAGACTATTCCTTAGACCGTGAGGCTATATCAATCACTGTCCCCCGAGAGTGCTTAGATAGCATCAAGTGCCACTTGGTAATACAGTGGTTATAAAGGTGTGTTCAGGTACTCGGAGGAAACCGTAGAGGCAATATATGTCAAGAGCGGGATTTGTTCGTCCACGTGACGGAAAGATACTCAAGGGCCCACTCGGAGAAGTTATATCCAATAGCTGCACAACGTTTGATTTGATCATAGGGATATCACTTGTCGGAACGAGTCAAGTAGCATTGTTCGGTAACGAGATTAAACACGACAAGGTCATGCCATTGATCAGATCTCGGGCAATGCAAGTATCGAGACACAAAGGGAATAAGACACGACCGTCCCGGTTCAAACGACGAAAGATCTTCGTGGAACGCACATGGGTCACATGGCCATCCCTGTATCGATCATTGGTCCGGGAGTGTTCCTGAATGCTTAAGGGTTTGATGATGCTTAGAGAGTGTTTATAGGATCAGAAGAATCGGCGAAGAATAGTAGAGAGAAAATCGAAAGGGTTTCGGTAAGTCCGGAGTGGAGGTGGAAGGTGTTCCATAGCCACGGAGATTGAATAATATGTGAATGAATGTTAAATATTGATTTAATCATTTATTCATAATTATTTAATAAAGAGAAAATCAATTTAAAAGGTCAAAATGCTTAATGGGCCAATTCCGGAGGGAAGAGGGCCCATTGGGGAAAGGTGAGAGGGAAAAGGGCTAGAGGGGTGGCCGATGCCCTAGTGGGCCACCCCCCCGTGTGGGGCCCATGGGGGTGGCCGGCGGCGCCACCCGTCCCCCTCTCCCTCTCCTTTAGTCCCACCCCGGGACTTTGAGGGAGGTAGTACCTCCCCTCCCCCTATATATAGTGGGGGTATTTGGCTAGATAAATACACACAATATTCAATAAAGGTCTTCTCACTTTTGGAAAGACACCCAATTGATATTCTCTCTCTCTCTCTATCTCTCTCTCGTGACCGTGGTCCCAAGTTCGGACTGCGCGAACGAGAGAAATCTTCATCGCGGAGCGCCGTCACGCTGTAGGATTCAGATCCAGGAGCTCTACTTCCGCAACTACTGCTGGATTGGGGAAGCGGGAGTCATCGTCAAGCACCGGACGTGTGTAACTCCCCGCGAGGTGTCACACTTGAGGCACTCAAGTCGTTGGAGCCACATGAGCGCAAGGACTTCATCACGACCTTAAGGTCGGCTTCGGCTTGTCTACATCAACCACGCTCTACTGAGCGTTGACAACGCTTTTCGGTCTTCAAGGGAAAGTTCGCGAAAATCCCCACTCGTTACTTTATTACTAATAGATAGGTCCTGGCAGCATCGGGGTTCGGGGCGTAGGGTAAAAATTAATGTTTTCATACGCGGAACCCCTGCAAGCATACCAACAAATACCCGATGGAGGTTTGTCTCATTGGCACTGGCGGTGGGTCGGATCTGTTTGGTGGTGCTGCCCGACGGTGGTGGCTTGGGCCCTGAGCCCACCTATGAACAAACCTGGGTGGACTAGCGAGGCACAACCTATGGCCACCGGCAGGCATGGTGGCATATCTCTTGAGCAGTAGCTAGGCACCGTGGGGGTGCCAGTTCCGACGGTGGAAGCTTGGCATGCAGGTGCTAGTATGGATTTGGCGGTTCTGCCAGTGATCAACCTTTGCATCTTGGACCATGAGGTGTGGCGGTAGTGACTGGCAAAGCAAACACGGACGATGCATTCCCTAAGGGTATCACTTGTCTGATGGTATAGAAAAAAGTCTTACCTATGTTTGGTTGGTGTTGGCAGCGAAGAAGCCCGTGGGTGTGGTTCCCCTACTTGCTGGAGGCATCGCCGAGGTGTGTTAGATTGTCCTAGCTCTCAGCAGTGGGGACATCCTTGACATCGCCTCTCTGCTAGGAGCATCACGTATAGAGAAATGGCTTGGAGATTTTTTGTTGAGCTCCCCAAGTTATCGGCGTTGTCCCATGTTCTTTAGGACACAATGTATGTCGTTGTTGGTGAGTCCAAGACGATACCTTTTTTAGGACATACCAAGTCATGCCATCTCTATTTAGGCCTTAAAGTATGGATGGTGCAACGACAAGAGGAGTTCAGTTGGAGTTGTTAATCTTTGGAGGTGACCGACGTTGGTCGGAACAAGGTTTGTTTTTCAGTTAGGAAAGGCCCTTTTGTGTTGTGGTTGTAATGTATCTTGTGGCTTTCTTCGAACTACCCTAGTATGGATATCGAAGACAGTTGTCTTTCACTGTAAGGGGTAGTGTTCTTGTACTAGATTCTGCCTTCTATAAAAATATGGTACGCATTTCTCGAAAAAATTCTAGTGGTCCTAGGTTTGGTGCTATTGTGTCTAGTAGGTGATGTCCCTCGATGTTGTGCGCATGTGTGTGTGTGTTGTGTAAGCCTCAATCCTATTCCCATGCTCCGATCCATTTTTCATATGTTTTGTGTATGTAAATCGAGTTGTCTTCTAAAAAATATGGAAAAAAAATTCCTTGTTTTATTTGGACAGAAGTTTCTTGAAGAGCCTAACATTATATTAACAAAATCCACAACTAGCTAGGATATAAAATAGTTTTTATTATGAAGATGATGCTTAAATTGTTCAAGGAAAAAATATAATGGGATAAAGTAGCTTCATTGCTTGCAACATCAAGCAACTCGGGCTATTGAGAGAAGTCCTTGAGAATCCAGTGTCCTAGAAAGGCGCATATGGATATCCTCTAGCATAGGTGAAAATTAACCCCTAAGTTGCACACACCATACTATATGATATTTGGCCGCTTCAGCCGCTAACACACTAGAGCACCATGACGCAAAGAACTCGATAAAACACCTTGAAAAGCTGCAGATCATTGTTGGAAGAAAGAATATCATGAGAGGACCAACAAGGATAGCCAGAGTTGGATGGTTCTTTCTAAGGAAGCCATATAAAATACCAAAACCGTGTTGCTAACGTAGGGGATACAACCCTCTGGCTTGGCAGAGAACATTATCTCGCCACCAGCAACCGCACGAACAAACGGTGGATCACGACATAATGTACAAACGGACAAAATATCATCAACCCCAAACCTTGACACCGTACCCTCTCCTAGTGATGCCATCATCATGAAAACATGACATCTTGTGAATCCCCACCCTCTCCAAGAAAACACATCGAAGGAGGAGACTAGCCGCCAAATCCTGTAAAAAAGCTTATGTTTTTCATCTGGGATTTTGTTTGTTGGGGGGTGAAACCTTGACCATTTATGGAGGGGGAGCGACGAGCAAGCCGCAAAGGCAACCATGATTTTGAAGGCAACATGGGGTATCCCTCGATTCGTGCATCCCACCCAATCAAGCCTTTCAAAATCAATAGCGGCATCGATAATGCAACACTATATCAGTGTGGTGAGTCGTAGGGTTGTTGTTTTGTGGTCGCATTTCTATGTGATCAAAATACCAGGTGCGTTGGTTACTTATGTAGTTATTTTTATGGGTAAGAATTGTTCTTGTGTGTGAAAATTTACTGTTGAATGGAACTATGGTAGCACGGAAATCGAATGAAATATCTTTGTTTGTTTCTATGTCTTTTGTCATTGTTCATGTTGCTTGTGATGCAATGGGTGGAAAACATCATCATACTGGTGGATAGACGCAAATCCATGCTTCTATGTCTCCGTTGTCTGTGTGTTCTTTTCTCTATTTTGTTTAGCATGGTTAGGTTTAAAGTAACTGTTTTATGCCTTATATTGTCTTAACCAATATAAAAGTGAGTAATTGCAGAACATGTGAACCAAAAATATTACTATGAATTTGTTTTGAAGGATTGCGAAACTTGACCAGTAAAGAAGTCCAAATGTTTACGAGGCACCCTAACCATCTATCGTGCATCCAAATGACTACTAAAAACATTTTGCATTTACAACTTTGTGCTTCAACCTAATGAAACTTTCTCTCCACTTGCCTTTGTCGTGCTGCTCTGTTCTCCATGTCGTCATCCCTACCTTTTTTCAAACCTAACAAATTTATTCGCTACTAACAAAATAAATGAAATCTGTAAAATCACAATGAAATTTGCGTACCCTATAAAATATTTTTTGGAGAAACCTTTTCAATACCGTCCAAGATCGTTTAAAAAGTTACATTTTTTTTTGAAAAGTAACTGATCTTAAGCTGGTAAGGACAACTAAAACAAAATCTCAATGGAACTTTGTTAAAACATTGGAAATCTAACGTAGAACAATGAAATTACAAATATTTTACATTTTTGAATTGTAACTAATACCTTTTATTCTGGACTGAGATGAATTGGTAGGGCGGATATCATCATTTCTCTTTACCATTTGATGATCATATATTGCATATGTTATGTTTCACTCTACATGTTTGCTTCTCGTTAGTGACAATACGGGTTGAGACTATGAGTGTAAATGCTCTTTGTATGATCATGTAAAGAAACTATATTTTACCCAAAATGATATGATCAAAATGTTTATAAGGAAGCTATCTCATTGAGTGAGGAGCAAGATCTGAATGCCAAAGTGTTCCTTATGGTAATATTGAACTGCATGAAAGCTGGAAGGTTGTTGGACCACGTGGTATCTACAACTAATGGTATAGTCTATAGAGCTAGTATTTAAACGTGAGAAGATTGAACTAAATCATTATTCTCTGAAAACCCATAAGGAATGCAGATCCATCATAGTAGGTTCATATCGGCATACCCTGTTAGTAATTTTCATTCGCATGTTTTGCACATAGTCAGAATTATTATTTGCAATGCCATTAAAAATCATAGGCTGCATGCCTAGGACTTGGAAACGTCAGGATGTTAGATATTCCCATGAGTCAGATAGTTGGTGACGTGATATCTCACGTCTAATGGCATCACAACTTGTCGTATACATGCATTCCACCTTTGACGTATACAAACACGTCAGAACGCTGATCACGAACATAAATAAACGGGCACAATTTTCTTTTGAACTATCCTGATCAGAACGCATGCACATGAAAACACCTCCCCTGAGGAACATATCGTGCCTTATTTGAATTTTCATTTTTTGTTTTCTTGGTAAGAAAATTCAATCCCCTTGTGTGGTTATATGTGTCGTAAGATATATGCAATATATTAATTTCAAGAACTTAAACAATAATAAGTTGCAATTAGTAAATGATATTTACAAAAATATTAGCCGCTGGTAAAATAATCCCAGCGTGGACCTTAACTTTTCTAGGTCAAAACAGGTCCTCACCAGAATTATAATACAGTTAGATTTTTTACGAAACAACAATCATGACATAATCCTTGATACAATATTATTTACAAGGATACCTTAAATTTAATATTCATCCTAAATAGTGATGAATTAAATGGAATAAAGTATGACCAAATTTCCAAAATAAGTAAATAAAACAATATGAAATATGATAGTAGGAAGAAAACCTAGCCGCTTAAATGTGCACACTATCCAGTTAGTTTATAGAGGATGGAAACAAGCACTAGGCACACCATTACAAAATCACAATTTCTAAACAACCATAGACATGATCTTTCTTTATGAAGACCCACCTCCATCACCACTACGATCCTACCCCAAAAATTAGATGGTTTTTATTTTTAAGAATTTACAAAGAAACTGTCAAAAATGCCCACCAAATTATCTCTCATCTTTCACAAGAAAGACGCGGTGTGCTTGCATGGCAATACCCAACCATAGAGGTCCATGGTGCCACAATACCTCTCAACTCTGGAGAAAAAAACATCTACCAACAAAGGTACCGATGTGTATCAAATTCCATATTGAGCGATCTACATGCATAATCATGAGGTTAATCCCATCACCGTTAATACTTCTCCCAGTGACAGTTTCAAAACTAGGAGCCAAGCCAAGAAGTTGCATTTGGACTCAACCGCCCATTGCCATATCAATTTGAGCCTCAAATTGTATCAATGCACATGTGGATTTGAAACTGTAAGCCAGGATTGCCGAGTAAACACTATTCTCTAGTAGGGATCACCCAATGGTTCAAACTTCTTTCCCTATACCTCTTACTCCTAGCATGCAACAACTACCGTGGAATATAGGCGAGGCTGCCAGGACATTGATCACCATCACAATACGGGTTGTAATATAAGTTGACAACAACTTATTATGGTTTTCACAGAATGACTTTTTCTAGAATTCACTTATATACATGGATCCGCAAAAATACTACCTTATGAGGTTTGGAGACTCTATTCATTTTGATCTGGTGCCTTTACTGTTATAGTACAATACCATACCAATTGTGTTATTATGTTGCATTACAGTATATTGCACCAACCGATACAATGACTTAATGTACTTACTACAATATAGAAATTCTCGCAACTTATTATAACACCACTACCAGTGCGTAATGAAGATATGCAACATTTAAATGTTAAAATAGTTAAGTGGCCTAGGAAATTGTATTGATTTTTTTGGTACCAGTGGCAGGGAAGGGGCCGGCGGCGGCCCTAGCTAGGTTGCCCTGGCGCTCGCGGGATCGACAGGATGAAAAGTTTCGTGCGTGGACATGTCGCTGCTTGCCTAAACAAAACAATTCCGACTCGTCAAAACAACTTTGACTAAGGCTTAGGGGTGTTTTGCCCGGTTTTGTAAAACTGGGTTTTTTTTTGAGAGAGTAAACCTGAGGGGGTTAAGTCTGCTAGTTTGGAACTGAGGGGGTGATGCGTCCAAACTTTGAAAGTTATGGGGATTATATATATGAACCCGGATTTTCTAAAGGCGCATGTGCGTAGCGGAGTACTGACATTAGCATGACGTCAGCCACGTGGTACACAAAAAAAATGAAAAGTTTGTGTAACTTTTTGAAACTTATGAAACATTCTGTACAGTTTCAGTGTTTCAACAATGTTTCAATTGTCAGCATGATGTTATCCATGTGCAGGCAGAAAAAGGGCTAAACAGGCGCACCAATCTCGAAGTGAAAATGAAGCGGTTGATAGGAAATTACTTTTCGTTATATATAAGAACTTGTTTCCTTTGTTGTGTGAATCCCGTCGAGCTGTACGGAAGGGCGGTAAACCCCACGGCGTGTAGACTAGATTGAGAATTGAGACAACCGAGGCACGATGTTGTCGCGGTCCCACGTGAGGAAATGAAACTCTCCCTGCTCGTTACCGCGGTTGTGAATTCGGCTCTCTAAATCTGGCGAGGTTTAATTTCAATTTTGCCCCTCAATTTTTGCGGAGAGCTTTCATTTTCTGTCAGCTCTGGAGTCAATTTTCTCCCTGCTACGCTGTGCGAGCAGTTTTTAATCTTTTTTTAATGCAGGTAAGAGCAGATTTGTACTTTTGTAGCTGCACCGGTTGCGCCACGCGCCCAGCAGCCTCAGCTACATCCAGGACAAATAGTCGTTGTTTCCCTTTCGAGGGAAAGAGAAAGTATCTGTTTAATTATTAGGGGAAAACGAAGGTGAAGCTGCTGCCCCTGCCCTTCAGACTTCAGCCGTTCCGCTTCTGTAGCCCCGCCTGAACGCTGGACACATGCTGGCCTCATTAGTCATAACTAGCAAATACTAGAAACAAAGTTTTTTACATTTTGCAATGAAAAATCTGTAGTGCATAGATAAGAAAGTACACACCCATGAATTTTGGTAAAATGATAACATCCTCATTCGCGGTCTGTATTTATTGTAACTTTAAAAATGTATATTACGTAACTGTTCCTTAGAGTTAGTGTACTGTAACCTTTTTTTTTTCCGTTTTCCCCATTTCGGAGATTATTACATTTTACTACTCCCTCCGTACACCAACGTAGGATCTTCTAACTTTTCTTGAAAATGTATGTGTCTAGAAACGTTTTATTTTTTAGGTTCCCCTAATTTAATACGAACCTAGTCTATTTTGAAATATCTATAAGGTCTTACATAAGTGAACGGAGTGAGTAAGAAATTCCACAGGTACATGTGCCTATATATCTTTTACATACTTAATATTTTCAGAACATATGGACGTAATTTTTCAGTAAGTTACTATTTTCATTGTATGAAGGTTTATTACGACTGTGTCCCTAGTTCACTCGGAAATTAGGACCGTGCCACTAAGAATTGGTCAATTGGAGAAATCTCATAAGCCGACGCGGTTTCGTAACATCCATGCCCCTAGAAAGACACGACGTGGGCTGCCATTACGTCAGGTTTACGTGTCGTCTATTTGAATTGTTTTCTTACATGTGAGACCTCTGCTTTGCCTCGTCATCACCGATGAAAACAAATAGATATGTTGTGTTCCTACATGTAGACCTAACACACAACCCACCAACAGAGTCAAAAACAATTAGATTTATACTCCTTTTGACGTGCCGGACCCATCACTTAGCCCCATCAATAGCAGGTAAATAACGGTCAACAATGTATATCCCCTTGTGATTCCCGATGCGGCCGTTCTGGACATGACGAAGGGCTACACAACCATACCCGTCACGTTGTGTTGATCTTGGTACCATGATACGATTGATCGTACCCACTCAGAAGTACACGTCTGTTGGTACAGGAACATTAGATAAATGGAAAGAAACGAGTTTGAGCTTATTTTAGAGCGAATATGAGTACCATATTTTAGATATTTGTTGAATCAACTAGACTGGACTAGGGACCTGACGGAACCAACACGTAGCCGCGTCAGCGGCATTGAAAGAACGTTCAAGAAAGTTTATCCCCGAGCCCTCCCAAGCCTCAAAGTGTCCGCTCTAGGCGTCTCGAACGACTACATCACCATGCCAATCATGTTCTCGCTGACGACCACTGGCCATGTCCTCTAGCCACGCATGGTGGCCTACTGAGGCTGTCGGCGACAAGCACAGTGACGAGGGTTTAACTCATCAATGCCCATTGTTATGGACTTGGGTTTTGAAGAAGGAGGGAGCACTGGAGACATCTATCGGCTAGCAAACAAGCACACAGGGGACAAATATTTACCCAGGTTCAGGCCTCGTAGAGGTCCCTACTCCTGCTTGTCTGCTCGTGGAAATATCGAAGGAATCGAAAGTTACAATGGTGCGCAGATGTAATCTGGCGAGGGTTGTGGAAACTAGGGTTGCGTGTGTCCTCCTCGCCGCCCCCTCCTAGCCTTTATATAGATAGGCTAGGTCTCGGGTAGCAGGTCGAGTCGGTTACAATTTAGGGTTTTTCCCCTTCAAACTTTCTATTTCTAACTTCTTCTTGTTCTTCAAGCAATCGAGAGTCCGTAGGTTACTCGAGTCCCTTGTTTGGGCCTTGGCAACACCGTGAGCCTGTACGTATTTGGACCGTATATACCAAGCTCGAGTACCTGTAGGGTATACCCATGTCAGTAGCCTCCGAGTGTCCAGTGGAATCACAGATTCGACTGGGGTCTTTTTGAAGTCTTCGAGTGCCTAAACGAGTGCATTTCGACTGCTTTTATTTGTGTCATAGGGATTGTTGATATACGTGCCTGATATAACCGAAGTATCGGTATCAGTTAACCACCTTAGGGTGAAACAACGCAAACTACTCGAACTCGAGTCCTCGGAGTCGAATCCGGAAAAGTGCTGGCGTAATTCGACTCAAGTCGCGGAGGTCTTATAGGAGTCGAATTCCAGTTATATGGGTGTGAGCACTCGACGCGTTCGTCAAGGCATGTTCATCGTACCTGTAGGCACGGATACATTTCTGGTAGTGCGCAGCTAAATGCGTTGCCAAGCCTTATTCAGGTCTTACCTTCACGCTGTAAGCGCAGCATCCGAATTTTATCATCGCAGAGACAATTCGGGTGACCCAGGAGACGCAGTCTCTTTGTAGGGAAAATTATGAGGCGGTGTCGCCATGAGCTTCGAGTGTGAATTTTCTGTATAAATAACCATAGCGTGCGCGACCAGCGCTCCCTATGGGAGTAGCCCCCGAGTGCCTGGTTGAGTCGAAGACTCAGGCAGGGACTAAATAACTTTTGCGACTACTGTCGTCTTTTGGTTGCTTGTTTCAGTCGAATTTTTCCAACGCTCCCTATGCGAGTAACCCATGTCCATAGTCGAATCGTATTTCGAATGGCCTGGGTTTGCTTCTGATTGTCTTTGTTCCTGCAAAAAGAAAAAAATCGTAGGGTGCGCGGCCAGCGCTCCCTATGGGAGTAGCCCCCGAGTGCTTGGTGGAGTCGAAGACTCCAGCAAGGACCAAAGTAGTCGAAGTTTTCCGCTCCGTAGCTTTGATGACGTCAGTACTGACGCTTGTATGAGCTCAGTTGCCCGCGTGAGCGAGTTTGACGGGACGTGACGCGCAGTGGCTCACACTTTCTGACTTTGATTTGACTGGGCATGCGTAATCTTTATTTTAGCTGCGCCACCTTGATTTCTGTGCGTAATGGGAGTACTGGAGGGACGGTTCGCGCTTCCCCTTCTCCACGTGTCCAACACGATGTGTGCCACGCGTCCAATAGGGTTTTTCTGAGCCGTTGGATTGCATCTTTCAGGGGTTAAGTAGCGGCGCTACGGCGGTAATTTTTCCCATCTGTGCTCATTCTTCCTTGCTGCCATCGCCATTGCTGCTGCTCCTCTGCTTTTCTCTGCGCCCGTTTCCTCCACGACACTGGACCAGCTCCGCTGGTTTCCGAGCTACTTTCTTTGCTCGCATCGCCGTCGTGCAATGGGGAAGAAGAAGGGAGGTGCTGCCGCTGATTCCGCGACCACTGTTGTCGCGGTGAAGAAGAAGGGCGGCTCCACCGCTGCGGGCACCAGCACCGCCGCTGGCGGGAAGAAGAAGGTCGCGGGAACCCGCGTCACGAATGGTGCATGGCGCCCTTCCATCATCAAGGCGTCTGATCTCCGTCTTATTCGCCAAGACGGAGCGTTGTCCGCTGTAGTCGCCGACGCGCGCGTCCCCAGCGGTGAGACCATTCCTGCTCCTCCCGCTGGTTTTTGAGTGATGTTTCTAGCATTCATCATTCGCGGTCTTTCCTTGCCTCTTCACCCCCTTTTTAGGGGTCTTCTTTGTTTCTACGGGCTCCAGCTCCATCAGCTGTCCCCAAATTCGATTCTCCACATCTCTCCATCAGCTCCATCAGTTGTCCCTTTTTTAGGGGTCTTCTTTGTTTCTACGGGCTCCTGCTCCGTCTTTCCATTTGGACCCATCGAAGTGCATTGTCCAGAGGTAGGACATATCTGGCTTGTCCGGGAGTTGGTTCTCCATCCAGTGCACGAGGAAGTCAGGGAGAACTTGCGACTTGATTGCGTCGCGCTTTTCGTATGTGATGTCTCGTGGAGACAACTCTATTCCCCAAAGCGCGACTCGCCCCGTGGCGTCGGGGTTATTGAGGATATGTCCCAACGGGGCGTCGTTGACTACCACGTTTGGGTGTTCCTGGAAGTAGTGGCACAGTTGCCGGGCGGTCATAAAGACGCCGTACGCCAGCTTCTGGTAGTGCGGGTACCGCAGTTTTGTTGGCGTGAGGACCTCGTTGAGGTAGTATACCGGGCATTGTACACCGTGGACTTTGTTTTCCTCCGCTCGCTCGACGACGAGCATTGTGCTGACCACCTGGTTGGTGGTGGAGATGTACAACAATAGTGGTTCCCTTTCTCGTGGAGTCACCAGCACTGGCGAAGTGGATAGCAGGCGCTTGAGATCTTTGAATGCTTCTTGCGCTTCATTGGTCCACTCGAATTTTTTAGCTTTGCGGAGGAGCTGGTAGAAGGGCAGTGCCTTTTCACCCATCCGACTGATAAATCGACTGAGGGCCGCGATTCGTCCGGCCAGTTGTTGGACGCCTTTATGTTCTTCGGCTTCTCCATGGCCAGTATGGCTTTTATCTTCTTCGGGTTCGCCTCGATTCCCCTCGCGGAGATGAGATACCCGAGTAGCTGCCTAGATGGTACGTCAAAGGCGCATTTGTCCATATTGAGCTTGATCCGGTAGCGGTCGAGGTTGGCGAAGGTTTCGAGCAAATCGTCGATTAGAGAGGCTTCCTCCTTGGTCTTGATTACTATGTTCTCGACATAGACTTGGATGTTGCGACCCAGTTGTTCCTTGAGGCAAGTCTGCATGCACCGCTGGTAGGTGGCTCCCGTGTTTTTTTTAGCCTGAAGGGCATTGTGTTGTAGCAGAACACACCAAAGGGCGTTGTAAATGTTGTTTTCTCCTAATCTTCCTCCTTCATTCGAATTTGATTATATCCTGAGTAGGCGTCGAGGAAGCAGAGGCGCTCGCATCCTGTGGTGGAGTCGATGATCTGGTCGATCCGTGGCAGTGGGAAGTGATCCTTTGGGCAGTGCTTGTTCAGAGAAGTGAAGTCCACGCACATCCGCAGGATATTCGTGTCCTTTTTTTGTACCAGCACCGTGTTGGCGAGCCAAGTGCTTTCCTTGATCTCGCGTATGAACATGGCCTCAAGGAGTCTGTTGATCTCCGTTCCAACTGCCTGCGCTCGTGGCTCAGACAATCGCCTAATTGTTTGCTTGACTGGCCTTGCGTCGGGGTTGACGTTGAGTGCGTGCTCGGCGAATTCCCTGGGAACTCCTGGCATGTCCGCAGGACACCAGGCAAAAATTTCCCAGTGCTCACGGAGGAATTCGACGAGCGCGAGTTCCTATGCGGGACTCAAGTTGTTGGCGATGAGGGCCGTCTTGGCGGGATCCGATGGATGGACCTGCACTTTCTTTGTGTGCACAGATGAGTCGAAGGAGAGATCAGGTGAGCTTGGCCTGCTTAGGGGAGGCAGGCTGTTGTCTGTCGTTTCTTTCAGTCTCGTGAGTTCCTCCTACATGCCAAAGAACTGGGAGATTCTGTTGAATTCCCTGTCGCAACTGTCAGATCTTTCAAAGCTCCCATTGATCGTGATGACGCCATTGGGACCTGGCATTTTCATCTGCAGTTAGGCGTAGTGGGGCACTGCCATGAACCTAGCGAACGCGACGCGCCCGAGGATGCAGTGGTACTGTGAGGGCCAGTCGACGACTTCAAAGTCGATGCGCTCACGCCGGAAGTTCTTCGGAGTGCCGAAGATGACGTCGAGGTTGATTTTGCCCAGGGGTATACGCCTTTCCCTGGGACGATGCCATGGAACGTTGTGTCTGATGCCTCTAGACAGGTTAGAGGGATCCTCATTGCTCGCAAGATACTTGCGAATATGAGGTTGATGCCGCTTCTGCCGTCCATGAAGACACGACTCATGTCAAAGCCTCCAATTTGCGCCTCGAGTACGAGGGGGCAATGACCTGGACGGGGTATCTGAGGCGGGTGGTCGCGCTTGTCGAAGGTAATGCATGACTCGCTTCCACTGAGGTACTCAGTGGTGGATGGTGGCGAGTGCGTGGCCAAGTTGACTTGGCGAGTGATGGCCTTCTGCACCTTGTTGGAGGGGCGTCCCTTTTGGATCATCATGGTGCCCATGGCCCGTGGGTACGATTCGCCTCCGTGGTGCTGGTACGGTGTGGCTCCGTTCAGGGGTGGCCTAGGTGGTGGTGGCGGTGCGCCATGTGCCACGGCGCCTGGAGCGGCTCCGTAGCCTCTTTCGACTGCATTGCGGTTCATCCGAACCAATCCCTCGTGTAGCTTGAGAAACTCGCGGCAGTCCTTGAGGAGATGGCTGGACATTCTCTTGCCATCATGCTTGTCGATGTAGAAGTGTACCGTGCATGGCTGATACATTGCAAATGTATCTATAATTTTTGATGTTCCATGCTTGGTTTTATCTACTTTCTTGTGTTTTGTTCCAACTTTGGAGTACTTTTCATATGATTTCTTGGACTAACCTATTAACAAGATGCCATGGTGCCAGTTGCCTATTTTCTGCTATTTTTGGTTCTAGGAAAGTCAGAAAATCAATATTCTCGGAATTGGGCGGGACAAAAGCCAAAGTTCCTATTTTACCGGAAGACTCACGGAGCCAGAATACGAGACGGAGGAGGGCCAGGGCCTGGCCACACCCCCTAGGCGCGGGCTAGCCTTACCGTGCCACCAGGTGGTGTGGACCCCCTAGCACTCCACCGACCTTGCCTCTTCGCCTATAAGAAGCCTCCCGATGCATAAACCCTAGATCGTCAATCTGAAATCCACGAAAAGTTCCGCAGCGCCGCCGCCACCGAAGGGGATGGGGGACAGAAAGTCTCCGTTCCGGCACCCTGCCGGAATGGGGAAGTGCCCCCGGAGCCATCTCCATCGAT
Source organism: Avena eriantha (assembly GCA_910589775.1). NCBI lineage: Eukaryota > Viridiplantae > Streptophyta > Magnoliopsida > Poales > Poaceae > Avena > Avena eriantha. The sequence goes on from OU342745.1 coordinate 405,631,261, forward strand.
CTCCACCACCATCTCCATCACCATTGTTGATTCCCATGATGAGGAGGGAGTAGTTCTCTCTCGAGGCTAAGGGTTCTACCGGTAGCTATGTGTTCATCTCTCTCTATGCATGATCATATTGTGATTATGAGCTTTGTAATCAAGTAGATCTACCTTGCTACTCAAGTGCTTTAATGAATCTCTGCTCTCCCCATGTGTGTGAAAGTGACAGCGTGCTCACCATGGTGGCACTTAGGCTAGAGATTAAAAATACTTGTTATGAGTTATATTTGGAGTTGGATGTCTTTATGAAATTGTGGTGTTTGTTGGACTCATCTAGTACTCAAGGTGATAGTGTGGGGTTATCTAGATGGGAAAGGCTTACTTTGAGGTGTGTTGTTATAGCCCTACCAACGATTAGAGTGTCCAACTGGAGAGTAGTTCAGTGTAGTATCATAAAAAATAATATATTTATATGAGAGAGTGTTCACTAGTGAAAGTATGATCCCTAGGCCTTGTTTCTTAGCATTGATACACCGCTTGCTACTAGATCTGTTGCATGTTTGCTTGCTTCCATCTTTATTTCAGTTTGCCTTTAGTCTTTTCCACGCCATCAAGCTATTCTCTATCACCGTTACCACTTATAATTATCCATACCACTTGTATTTCACTATCTCTTCGCCGAACTAGTGCACCTATACACCTGACAAGTGTATTGGGTGTGTTGGGGACACAAGAGACTTCTTGTATCTTGATTGCAGGGTTGCTTGAGAGGGAATACCTTTGACCACTTCCTCCCTGAGTTCGATAAACCTTGGGTGATCCACTTAAGGGAAAACTTGCTGCTGTTCTACAAACCTCCGCACTTGGAGGCCCAACAACTGTCTACAAGAATAGAAGTGCGTAGACATCAATGGCCCGGACAGTTCGTCCTCGATGGAGGTCGCAGGTGCCTCATCGCGAGTGCGGCATTGCCATACTTGCGTGGTTTTCCCGGAGTCGCGGTATCCGCTGCTACGGTATCCGCTGTTGCGGTTATCATCGCGTCTATCGGCGTAGCCGGTCGCGACCATGTTGACGTCGTCGCGGTCATCATAGTTGCGCATGCGACGCTTGCCTCGGCGTCGCGTCTGCGTTCGTGTTCTGCCTCCTCGTCGGAGTGAGCGTGATTCTTTATCGAATCTTCTCCATCGGCCCACCGATCCGCGATCTCCATCAGGTGGTCGATGGTTTGGGGCTTTGAGCGGCCCAGCTCCTCCCTGAGTTCTAGGCGGCGGACACCACCGTTGAATGCATCAATCGCGCGGTCTTCCGAGATGTTCTCCACGGAGTTCTTGATGATGGACCACCTTTGGATGTAGGAGCGCAGTGATTCGCGAGATCTTTGCTGGCAGCATCTCAGCTCTTTGATTGATGCGGGTCGCTTGACGTGCCCTTAAAGTTGCGCACGAAGCTGTAAACCAGCTCATCCCAACTGCGAATGGATCCGCGTGGGAGGTTATTGATCCATGCTCGGGCGGCACCCTGCAGCTGTAGCTGCAAGCATTGCATGGCAGTGCTTCGACTGCCTCCATGGAGTCTGACGGAGGAGATGTGGTCCTCCAGCCAGATCTTGGGGTCCTGTAGGCCATCGAATTTCGGGTTCTCCGACGGGAGTTTAAACCCTTTAGGCATTCGCTTCTGCCTAATGGATCTGCTGAAGCATCTGGCGCCGCAGAGCTCCCCATCTTCTTCTTCCGTGTCAGTCGATCGAGCACGTCGTGCCCTTGATTTGTCGATCCTGCGCCGCGTGAGGTCGTCGCGTGCATCGTAGTCACGATCGTGTCGCCGTGAGCGGTGGCGCCGAGACAGGTCGTGACTGTCATCGCTGGATGAGGGCGAGGAGTGGCGCTTTGCTAGCGCTTTTCCCTTTTTTGGGTCTGGTGTTGGCTCCTTGTCGAGGGCGGCCTCGATTAGTCCCAAGCCCGCAATCGTAGATCAGTGCATGGCAGTTCAGGGATCTCCAGCTGGCGGCTGGTTATTGAGGAGGTACATGGTGGCTGCTGTCACCGCAGCCTGCGGCGTCCTGAGGACCACGTTGCCTCTCGTGTCGACTATCATAGAGCCAAAGTCGAGGACTTTCGCGGCTTCTATGCGCTCTTGTTTGGTAAGATGAGCCATCAGTGATTGCCTCTTCTTGGCGAGGTACTCGTTGCCCCTTAAGGAGGATCCTCCGTAGGAGGAGAGCCTAGCACAACGAAGGCTCGATTCGTCCGCTGCCTTTTTACGCGCCTCAAGTTGCGCGATTGTTTGTAGTTGGCGCTTGAATTCTTCCTTCAGGAGCCAGTGATAGCCCATCAGCAGTTCTTGCGGGGACCCGAAGGGTAGAGGAGTGCCTCGTAATGCCTCGTGGCAGCGATCCCACTCTTGCTCGTTGAGCTTGATTACGACGCGTTCGCCGGTTTGCTCATTGATTATGCTGGGAGGTTTGACTGCTCCTTCGTTATTGACGGGGGCGCGATTGCCACCGTTACCGGCGTTGCCACCGTTACCGTCGTTGGGTGGATCGGTGCCATTGCCAAGGTTGCCACCGTTGTCGCGATTGGCAGAGGTGTCGCCTGCGTTGATGACGGCGCACATGAAGTGATTGGGGAAGCTGTTGCTTCCACAACTCTCAGATCCGAAACGTAGGTTCCATCTTCAGTGGCCAGATCGCTCAGATCGGAATCGCGACTGCTGTCGCTGACCGTGTTTTCGACTGTCACTGGGGCATTGAGCTTGCTGAGGGTGCCGATCGATGGAGGGAACCATGATGCTGGGGCAATCACCGGTGCTGTCAGCTGATCAGGCATGCGAAGCGTGCCCATCTGACCAACTTGGAAGCAGAAGCTCCCAATCGCCAGGCTGATTCCATCGCCCACAGATGGGTGGCCGATGTGTGGACGGTGAAGTCGAACGCGCCGAAGAGCTGGTGAATCTCCGTTGTTGCGGAGTTGTAGATCACAGTTGATGGGGCCAAAGAAGCCGCAACATCAGCACTCACAGTTCCCACAGACGGCGCCAATTGACGAGGGTTTAACTCATCAATGCCCATTGTTATGGACTTGGGTTTTGGAGAAGGAGGGAGCGCTGGAGACATCTATCGGCTAGCAAACAAGCACACAGGGGACAAAGAAATTACCCAGGTTCAGGCCTCGTAGAGGTCCCTACTCCTGCTTGTCTGCTCGTGGAATTATCGAAGGAATCGAAAGTTACAATGGTGCGCAGATGTAATCTGGCGAGGGTTGTGGAAACTAGGGTTGCGTGTGTCCTCCTCGCCGCCCCCTCCTAGCCTTTATATTGATAGGCTAGGTCTCGGGTAGCAGGTCGAGTCGGTTACAATTTAGGGTTTTTCCCCTTCAAACTTTCTATTTTTAACTTCTTCTTGTTCTTCAAGCAATCGAGAGTTCGTAGGTTACTCGAGTCCCTTGTTTGGGCCTTGGCGACACCGTGGGACTATACGTATTTGGACCGTATATACCAAGCTCGAGTACCTATAGGGTATACCCATGTCACACGGTGACCCGATGGTTCAAGGATATCGGCGATCCATGTAAGTCGCAGATGATGTCGAGGTTGTACTGCTTTTGGAGGGTGCTTGGGTCCTCAAGCTAGACCTTCACCTAGAAGAACTGGCTCCTCTAGGGTAGCACCTCCCCGCCAAAGTTGTGGAGGGTCTGGTTCAGCGCCTCTGTCTTCATGGCTACTTTAGGAAGGCCATCGAAGCATAGCTTGCATAGCCTTAGGTTGATTCGGCCCACGATGTGGGTCTAGATATTGTGGATGTGTATGTGAAAATATAGGTGATGATGGCAATCATTTGTTCAAATTCAAAAGGAATAAATAAGAAGAGAGAAGCATCTGGCCGATGGCAAGCTCAATGGCTATTTTTTTATAGTGATGGAGCTGGATTAACAGGGGATCACTAAGGCATAGGAGGCGAACTGGGTGGAAATGTTCATTGTTAAGTGTGTTAGTGGGGAAGAGGATTAATGAGGGAGAGGAAAACTTAGTTTGCCTACACGGGTCCGAGTCTATTGGCATTTGACGCTAAGGGTCCAATGAGTTGGTATTTGACGGTAAGGGACCAAGTAGAGGTGTGTATGATTACAACGGGACCAATTTCAGGTTCATTTGTCTCTAGTTTCTGACGGAACTAGAATAAAAAGAGTTTTCGCTTATCTGACGAAACTGAAATATAATTTTGCAATCTTGATTATAAGCAAACACTACTCAAGCAAAAACTGAAACATAAGGTTTCATTATTATGAGTAGAATTTCACAATCAACATAAACGACTACTCGACTAGCAGAACTGACAGTACACCCTTCTTCTCCACTATTGTTGGTCTGGCGCCTCATTCGGTGGCACCGCCTACACCATCGCCACCTATGCTATTGGCAGCTCGTCCTCTAGAACTGCTTCCACCACCTCGGCTATCGGCAACTCCGCGAGTCCTTGCGGTTGACGAAGAAGACCGTCGGCGTCGAGTATAAATTATGCTCGAGATCATTCATGCGGTGGTCGTGATGGTGGCCATAGCCCCTGTCATGGAAGGAACATGCTAGATGCCACCGGCTCCTCCGTGGGGCTAAAGGACCAGATGCACATGGCATAGTCCTCGATGACCCTAAACGACTGGAGCTCCTTTATCGTGGGAGGGAGCTAGAAGGTGTCCATATGTGCACTATTGGGGATGGAGACCTTCCTTTTGTCAATGAGGAGGCGGATTGGAGATGGTAAGGTGCACTAGTATTATGGGGAAGGGGAAGTTAAGTAGGAAGGAGATTAGCAGAGATTAGTGAGGGAAGATGAGCAAAACCAAGGCGAGAATCGATGTTGATGACCAAGACGAAGCAAAGCCAATGCAATGCCGCTCCGCTGGCTCTCTGCTCTGAGGACATAATGACACAACCATAATTTTTGGTGTCCGTCAATGGAGGAGGAGGCGACGGCATGCGTGCTGCATATTGTTTGAGGCGGGCGTGTCGCATGTTGATCCTTATTGAGTAAGTCGCCTAGCGGTAATTATTCCATAGAAAAATTCCTGTGATTTTAGTTTAGCGCGTAAAAAGTAGTCCATAATTTTTAAAAAGTCCATTGACACGGACTCACTTGCCCCTTGGGAAAATCTGAAGCAAATTTTAAATTTTGTAAAGTTGTTCGGTCTGTGCCATGATGTTGCAGTGCTCCTAATTTTTTATGTTTAGTTCTCCCAAATTTCAAGAAAAAAGCATGATATTCCTCAATGGAATAATCCCAAACTTGGCTGGGTGGTTCTCTTGGCATTGTAAAGAACTCCCCCAACTAGGGATTTCGGATTTCTATGGAAAAAACTTGATTTTTATTGAATCCATAAAAAATGAATTTTGGGTGGATTTTTCCAAAGGAGGTGTAATAATTCCATATGTCTAAGGCATCCAACACTTTACCCAATAGTAGGTCATGTTGGATGGCAATTTTGAGGATATTAGAATTTTCTCATGGTAGAGCTATATACTGCTTTTTCTTGAGTAATGCTTTGGTAATTCAAAATTTGAAGTGTCGACACCCTAAATATTGGTCTCAAAATTAAAAAAATGGTTTCGGGTGCCGCAGAGGTGTCCTAGGATGGATCAGTGCGTAGGACTAAAAAATTAGATACATTTACACGGTTGCGCACGCTCACAAGTTTGGCCTTTTTTGAATTGAACCAAATGAAATTCAAACAAAATTAAAACCGACATATGGAGTCCTTATTCGCGACCTAGTAAACAAGACATCTAGATACTTTGTTCATGCACACCTTCACCTGGATCGACATTCCTGGGAGATCAGGATTTTTCTCATAGTGGAGCTATATACTGCTTTTTCTTGAGTAATGCTTGCATAATTCAAAATTTGAACTATAGGTACCCTAAATATTGGTCTCAAAATTCAAACAAAAAGGGTTTGGGGTGCCCTAGAGGTGTCCTAGGCTGGATCATTATGTAGGCTTCAAAATTCAGATACCCTTACATAGTTGCACATGCTGGCAAGTTTGGCCTTTTAGAATTCCTCATATCTAAGGCCATCCAACATTTCCCCCAATGGTACATCATGTTGGATGGCCATTCCTGGGAGATTAGAATTTTTCTAATGGTGCAGCTATATACTGCTTTTTTATTTATTAATGCTTGCATAATTCAAAATTTAAAATGTAGGTACCATAAATTTGGTCTCAAAATTCAAACAAAAATAGTTTTGGGAGACCCAAAGGTATCCTAGGCTAGATCAGGGCGTATGATTAAAATTTTAGATACCCTTAAGAGTTTTCCTTTGAATTACTTGTACGCATTTGAATATTGGTCAAACCCCATATAACCCCGTTCACTATCTCAGGACCCTCCTCAAAATCCAGTAGAACTGACCTAACCCTAATGCCCAAGTTGGACGGTTGGATGATAACCCTAGCGGCCAACTGTGGCCATTAGATCGGGTCTTTTAGAATGCCACCTGCAACTCTGCAACCTAATTATGTCGTGATGTTGGATAGTTGCATCTGGACGATTAAGATTTTCTTTTCTAAGGGCGATCCACAAATAGGTTGTTCCTACAACCCGACTGGCTAGATTTGGTGGGCTGATTTAGCCAGAATTTGGGTGCATTTTCTATGTTTCTGGCAAGAAATTTAAACTATCCTGTAACTTCCGGAAAAGCACAAACGTTGTCCAAATAGATTTGTTAGTTTAGATCCAGTAAAAATCTCAGTACAAAATTATCCCCCCACCCCCGCTTCTGCTCATCTGAACTGTATAAACAACAGTTGAGGTTGATTGAAATAAATATGATCGAAATATCAAACTAAACATGTTATGAAGTTGAGCTTTCATGAGGAGAATCATACAAAGATGAAATAGGAAGAGATTTATTGTTTTGCCTATAGTTAGCAGAAAGATCTTCCAGAACATCCTCAATAACCTCGATAACTTCTTCATATTCTAGGTCACCTCCTTCCCTGTTATTCCCCTTCCGCTTCCTCTTTTGTTTTTTCTTATTAGTCCCCTCCCACAGCAACTCTTCCGGTATATTATATTCTGGCACCCTCATTCTCCAGCAACTTGCTATTCATCAACTTCGTCCTAGACTTCGTGCATATCAGCATACTGCTACACTACACGTTCTTCGTCAACCTGCTGCATTTCCACAACTTTGTCAAGATCACTTCATCATTTTTCTTCCCCTTACATTTCCTTATTTTGTTTTTTCTTATTATTCCCTCCTACAGCAACTACTGCGATAAATTATCTACCATCACCCCTCGTTCTTCAGCAACTTACTCATCAACTTCGCCTGCAATTAATGTACATCATATTGCTGCACTACACGTTCTTTTTTGTAGGTCTGTTTTCCCTTGGTTTTGTCTCCTTAGCGGCATCAGTGATGTGGTGGCAATGATGGCGTGTTGGAATAAGGTCTCTCCGGCCTATCCCTACCTTGTGGACATCAGATTTGGAGTCAATGAAGAGCCTGTGAGGGTTAGCGTCACTAGATCTGCTGATTCTCTCTGGATCCTGGCAATTGGCCGTTGTGTCTATCAAGAGGGCTTCTTCTGGCTGTGGGAATCTACAGATCTTTAAGGAGCATAATCAACGGTTACTTATTCCTCTTCATCACCGAGACGGATGTGGCCTTCTAGACCCGTGTAGTGACTTCCCATCCATAACAAACAATGTCGTGATGGCTTAGGGAGGAGCGGCAGCGGCGTTGCGCCGACGACATGGTCTGGAGGTTGAATATGAAGGGTATCTTGAGGATTTCGTTGTAATTTTCGTTTTCCTTCAGGTGATTTGTACTATTGTTTGTTTCTTTTAATGCATGGGTCCTTTCCGCGAAAATTCCATGTTCCCAATGCAAAGGCTTTGATGAACATATGGTCATCTAAAGAAATAAAGTGATTTTTGAAAATTGCATTGATGCAATCAATTTATTAAACAAGAAGTTTCTATGAAGGAGGGGATGCCCGGAGTAGTAGAAGGAACCAGGAAGGGAAATTGAGGGGAATCACTACATCTTATATTATTTGTCCAATCTCCGTGCATACGCATGTTTAGGGATCCCCTCAAACACCTAGCAAGCACAAAGCTAGCAAATAAGGTGGACGTGTATATAAAAGGAAGCTATACCTCGGACCGTGGATGAATGTATCATGCGTGTGCTCGACCACATGAGTAAACACTGTCACTGTGTATTATTCCAGGCATTTTGTTGGAGGCATTTTTACAAAGCGCCTGGAAAACCATCATTTGAGACATTTTCGAATAATGTCAGGAACAATCATGTTTTGGGTGGCATTTTTGTAGAATGCTAGTAAAACTAGTTTTTTGGGGCATTTTTTGGAAGTGCAAAAAAAACCATATATTTTAAGGAAATTTTCAATATTCCAGCAAAGATACGATCTTTTAAGGCATTTTTGAAACTGTCTGCTAAAATCAGCACATAATACATAATAACTAGGAAAGAACTTCATAATTTAACTTGTAGCAGCATAAAAATAGTGGTAATTAACAGTCCATATAGTCCATAATGTACCACCATTAACTACAACACCAGGTTGGGTGTTATAATTAATAGTCCATATAGATAATTACTTAACAGTCCATAGGGTGCTTGACAACCACTACATATTAACAATCCAACTTAACAGTCCAAAAGAGGCTTCACAGCTCCTTCAAATGTTGGTTTTCTCCTTCTTCTTTTTTTTGAGCTACCAGATGTCGCAGCTCTTTTTGCCTCCCCTTCTGTGCCTACTAATAGTTATGCTGCTAATCTGCTATGTAGGAAGAAGGAAGCTCATCCAGGAAAAGAGAATTAGTGACAAGAACTAGAACAAGGAAAAGCTACTAGAGTAAAGAAGAAGCAGAACCTAAACCTGGAAGTTGTACAATTGGAACACTACAGAATTTTGTAGTTCCAAATAGACTGAAAGCAGTTATGTAATAAATTTGAATATTGCTAACGATTGAACTTGATTGATTTGAGTGGATTAAATTGAATGACATGTCTGTTGTACAATCAAAAGTTGTCGGTGTATTATAATATATATTTAATAATCGTGCATGTAAAGAATTTTCTTGAATTGTTTGTAGAGGCATTATTGCATCATACCACAATGCTTTTTAGAGGCATTATTGTGTAATGCCTCTAATAATTTTGTAAGGCATTCTTGTGTAATGCCTAAAATTGCTTTTTGAGGCATTATTGTATAATGCCTACAATTGTTTTTTGAGGCATTTTCGAGGAGTTCCAACAAAAATTATTAGAGGCATTTCTCAATATTGCCTGAAATTATATTCCAAGGCAAATTTTAAAATGCCTCAAAAAATCTATTTTTAAAGGGAAATTTTAAAGTGCCTCGAAAAATCTATTTTAAGGAAATTTTTGAAATTTCCATAAATTGATTTTTCCCTACACCATTTGATTTGGAATTTTTCTATTGCCTTCATAGATATTTAAAGGGACTTTGAGTATTTTTAAGGCATTTTTTTGTGCCCTTAAAATTCAACCGTGGTGTAGTGAGAGACAGCACGTTCGCCTGGCCAGAAGGCACCATGTAGACATTGCCGGTTAAATTGTGGGCGAGTAACCTTGTGCCATACCGAAGAGTGTGGGGGCAGCGGAGGAGCTACAACTCGGGTTTTCTGGGGGCGTTAGGTTAGACCGCGGTAATGGGAGAGCCAGGACGGTGGAGGGCAGGACAACGCCAAGTGAAATGGGGTAGTGCCACAGTGGTGGGAATTGGCAGCAGTGCACCAAGGTTTTTCCTAGAGACTGGAAGGGGTGGATGAGGTATGACCACCATTCTGACTTATCACTAGTTTTGTTGCTGCACACGTGATCTAATCATCATTCTCCATTTGCGATCGAACAAGTGACCTTCGATTCGATATCTAGAGTAGCATCCCGAGGACAACTAGCCCAGGAGCTGCCCACACGGGAACACAGGGAAAGGACGGCCAAGATTGAATGTGACGCGCCATCTAATGGTGAAAATGCTGAACGTGTAGCAGGCTTCCCTTTTGTCTCGGTTATACTGTCTTTATAATATAAAATCCATGTGCTCTTCATGGGGAATTAAAATTCACGAAATATGCATGGTTTTTTTGTGTGTGCATGAAAGACGCATAGTTGTTGCATCACATAATATCAAAAGTTAATGCTGATACTCCAATTTAAATGTGAGAATATAGATGTCATATGTATGATAGAGTCATCCCGCGTAATGAGATGGGCAAGGAGTAGAGCACTGTTGCTGCTAGTGTACACACATTTTGTTCTTAGTTTGAATTGCTTTGCAATGTTGTTGAGATCTATAGTCATTCTAGGATTTGGAAGCATCAGGATCCGTCACTGCGCTGACCTTGGTTTGTACACGATGTAACATCATCATGGTGGTTAGCTAGGGATGGAGCCTCCCACAAGCATTCTCTATCGAGTTAGCCTTCTGCTTCAACTTTGTAGTAGGAGACTTCAGCTCAACATAGCTTGGATTTTCCCAACTCATTTTTATCCCACTGAGACACATACGCAAGAAGCCGTGACATCAATGTTTTATCTTGATTTGAGAAGAAGAATACAATTTAGAGTCTTCAATGAATATATATATATATATATATATATATATATATATGTAGATTACATTGTAGGAAATCAGAGGGGGATTTCTTATCCCACAATTTGCATTTACTAATAAGCTAAAGGTTTTTATACAAAATAAATAAATAATCCTAGGCACTAAAAGAACTATATAGAGAAATGACAAGCTACACTTTTGCACAAGAACTTGAGAGAAACCCTAGACTAGAAGTCACTCAGACATTAAAATCAGATTGCCAATATGTGGGGACATCCACCACAACTGTTATTAGTAGACATTAGACTTGGACCAAGGTGAACACAAATGACAATTTTTTGCCTAGTGAGAATAGTAAGTTGCTTAATCATAACATTTCCCTCGGTTGAAATGGGTATCTACCAGATGAGAAACCATATTCAAAAAGCAACCGTCACTATTAGCTTTCTTAACCAGAGAGGTACCAACCTTCGAGCATTTTCTCAAAATGCGCGCCTCAAAGGATACAAGAAGTACCGAGGTTACCATAGGCCATAGCTGATGGTTTTTTGTTTTATTTTGTTTTCTTCACCTTCAGGTCTTTGATGATTTATTTTGTGCATGTTAGACTTAATTGTATTGCTTCGTTCTGGGAAGCCCGTCGAGCTATACGACAGTAAACTGCACGGCTTGTAGAAGAGCTAGACTAGATGCGTAGAGGCTTGAGCAAACGAAGGCACGATCGATGTTGTGGTGGTCGCATGCGCACCGCTGGAAATGAAACTCTCCTCCCTTCTTACCGCCCCTTTGTGTTCCAGCATCCCACCAAGGCCAACTTAACATTCGGCTCTCTGAATCTGGTGAGGTTTCACTTGCGCCTTATATTTTTGGGGAGCACTTTCACTTTCTGTCGGCTCTAGGGTCAATTTTCTCCATGCTAGGCTAAATGCGAGCAGTTTTCTATCCCCTTTTAACGCTGGTAAGAGCAGTTTTGTGCTTTTGTACCTGCTATGGTCACGCCGCGCGCCCAGCTGCATCCAGGACAAATGGTTGTTTTCCTTTCGAGGGAAACACGAAGTTTCTGCTGGGGAGTTGACTGAATCTTAAAAAGACCCAGTCGTTCTGCACCCCTGCCTGAACGCTGGACGTTCAAAAGCTGGCCTCATTAGTCATATAAAAAAAGCAAAGAAACACCAAGGGGTTTCACATTTTGCTATGAAAAATGTATAGTGCACCAATTTGACATCCTCATTGCAGTAAAACGATAACATCCTCATTGCAGTAAAACGATAACATCCTCATTGCAGTCAGTATTTACTGTAGCTTAAAAAGTACATTATGTTACTGACTTACTGTACCTTAGTGTATTGTAACCTATTTTTTCCTTTTTTCCCAGTTCAGAGATTATTAAATTTTACTACGAAATTTCACAAGTGCTGGTGCCTGTATGTATATCTTTTACATACGTAATAATGTTTTCAATAATTTTCAAAATTTATGGTTGTAAATTTTCAGTAAATTATTATTTGGATTATATGATGATCATGTGATCCTTGTATCGGAAAGTCCATGTATATTGCCATCTAAAGAAAGAAGCTGATTTTTGAAATTTGAATTGATAAAATTAATATATGCCACAGAGCTTCTATGAGGGGATGCTCAGTATATCTTATATGAAAGCATGTGCGCCTCATGGGGGATGTAAAATGCATGGAAGACGCATGGTTGTTGCATCACATGATATCAAAAGTTAATGTTGATACTCCTATTTATATGTGAGAATAGAGATGAAATATGGTCATATTTACAAAAGGGTCACCCACTCACATGAGCCGAGTGAGGACTGGAGCTTAGTTGTTGCTACTGTATCATAATGTACACACATTTTGTTCTTATTTAGAATTGCTTCGGAAATAATTTTGAAAGCTATAGGAATTCTAGGATTTGGAAGCATCAGGATCTGCCACTGCGTTGACCTTGGGTTGTACACCATGTAGCATCATCATGGTAGTTAGCTAGATAGGGACTGTCCCTCAAGTGTTTACCATCGAGGTAGCCTACCAGACTAACGTGCTAGTAGTATGGAACCACAACTCAGCATGGCTTACCATTGAGGTTGGCAATAAGCAGTGATCTGAATGGAGTGTGTTGGCTTGATTAGTAGAATACAATGCAGAGAGTCATCGAAATTATGTTGATTCTAGGGTAGACAACTAGAAGGGGAGAAATTTTCTACTCCCTCCGTCCCAAAATAGATGTCTCAGATTTGTCAAAATTTGGATAAATCTAGACACTGTTTAGTATATAGATTCATCCAATTTTTGACAAACTTGCGACATCTATTTCGAGATAGAGGGAGTACAATTTACCACTTAATCATAAACTAAAGGACTTTACATGAAAACTTAATCCTACCATAGGCACCACAGGAACAATTTGAAACAGAGAGAAAAACCTAGAGAAGTCACTCAAGAAACAGAGAGAAACACCTAGAGAAGTCACTCAAACATCAGAATAGGTTCCCAATATGTGGGGACATATCAACACCACAAACCCTTATTGGTAGACAGTATACTTGGACCAAAGTGAACCCTAATGACAAGTTATTGGCGTCAACATAACTATTTGACGGTGCTTGGACTAAAGTAAACCACTTGGCAAGCTAAAGGACATGCAATGCATTTTACTCTTGTAAAACGTAAGTATGTAGATCGTAAAACGATATCTGATACGCATGGTGATGGTGTACCCTATAACTGAAAGTGACCATGCTATCCTAATGGTAAGAAGAAAAGATGCAGAGACTTTCGCATTAGGGTGGTAACTCGCATACGGAAGTTCGCCCCTGAATGCCCGCATGTATTTACTACAACTTTAAAACATGCATTATTTTACTATAGCTTAGAGTATAGTGTCCAACTTTTATTTTTTTCCTCTTTTAGAAATTATTACATTGTGAAAAGAAATTTGACAGCTGCAAGTGCCTATATATCTTTTAGAAAATGATTTTCTAATACTATATCGAAACTTATGGATGTAATTTTTTAGTAAGTTACTATTTTTATATACATGATCATATGATCCTACATCTGGGAAGTTCATATTTGTCATCATGTTAAACATTTGTTTTTCTAATGTAATTTCACAAGGTCTATTTGGTCAGTGATCTAAGTAGGTTCAGGCTTGTATCCACCGCCTAGCATTGTCGATATTTGTAGGAATTGATTACATGTGATAGATGACAAGTATAATACACTTCTTAGGGTGGGAATAATTGTCATTATATGGTCGCTATGGTTAGAAATGATAAAGTGTTTAACGATAAAAATTTCTCTCTTGCAGGTTATCTATCGATGTACCAGTACCCTTCGGTCATGGTTGTCCCTACATTGTGCGGAGGTTCACGATCTATTCACGGAGGTGTGTACGCGAGGATCCGGCGCGGGCCTTATTTATCAGTCATGGATGACAACATAATCTTCCGGTTGGCCCATCATCCTAAGTGTTTTTACAATTTCTCAATGTGATATGTAATTTTCCAGTTTTATTTTAATACAGAAGCCGGATGTAATACTAAAAACTTTTAAATAATAAAATCGCCCTTTATCGAAGAGAAAAACCGTAATATTAAGCTTTTGATGGGGGACTATGGCGTTTTACTTCGTTTTCCTTGTTTATGGGGATCCTGCGTATGTGTAGCTTCTCTTAGTTTAATCAACTGAACTTCATTTCATGGGTTTCATTTGATGAATGGTGATCCTATAAATTAAAAAACAAATCGAGCATTTTTAGTCTAGCGCAACCATGGTCCAGTTAGCTTGATATACAGCCCAGAGGCCGACCGCCCAGACACGAAAGGGCCCAACTTGGGTCCAGAACAGTGCAGAATTTCGCTGGATTCCTCTGGTTCTTCCATGGCCCCTCCCGATCCTTCTGGACGCGACTACGCGGCAGCGCACCGTCCCTCGGCAGGCAGCATCTCGAACCTTCGCTTCTTCTCCTTTATTACACCCCATCTTCGTCGCCCCAGCCCACACTGCATCATCAGAATCCAACGAGCTCTCGAAGTCGAGTACACTGACCCACCCACCCACAGCGAGAAGAGGAATCAATCGTGAACAGCAAGAAGCCATGGCGGAGCTGCTGTTCGCCCCTGCCGTGACCGGCCTCCTCCACCTGCCGGAAGTCCTGGACCGCCTCGCCGCCGCGGACGCCGACCACCGCGACCACGCCCACCACCACCACGCCGCGCACGGGCAGGGGCAGCCGCGCGCGCACGGCGTCGCAGGCGGCGGCGGCGCGCCCGTGGACATCGTGGAGACCCCTGGCGAGTACGTGTTCCTGCTCGACGTCCCCGGCCTCTCCAAGTCCGACATCCAGGTACGTACACATCCTGTAAATTTTCCCCATTTGTTCGACTGAAACTGAACTCGAAGACTGACGGACGGAACTGACATTGGGCGTGGAATGTGCAGGTGACTCTGGAGGAGGACAGCGTGCTGGTGATTAAGAGCGGCAACGGCAGCAGCAGCGGCAACGGAAACGGGAACGGCGGGGGGAAGCGGAAGCGGGACGAGGAGGAGGGGGACTGCAAGTACATCCGGCTGGAGCGCCGCGCGTCGGCGCGTTCGTTCGTGCGCAAGTTCCGGCTGCCGGAGGACGCGGACGCGGGCGGCGTCACCGCGCGCTGCGAGAACGGCGTGCTCACCGTCACCGTGAAGAAGCAGCCGCCGGCCGAGAAGAAGCCCAAGTCCGTCCAGGTCGCCATCGCGTGATCGGTCCAATCTTTCTAGCAAGTATTCGGTATCAGCGGCGTCGTCAGTGTAGCGGTAGTTCAGTGTGGCGAGTGAGTCTGGTAGTGGTAGGAGGTTCTCTTGTGGTCGGTCATATGCTCCTCTGTTCTTGTTCTGGTTGTGGTTGTCTTACTGTGAACGAGATGTAGCTGTGGAATGGAACTTGGAAGCACGAATCAGTCGTATGTTCAATCTCCATCTGTATCTTGTCTACGATTGTTCGCGCTGTGGGCGAACGGAAGCCAATGCCTGAAGCTTGCCAACAAAAAGTTGAGTCTTTATGAACCGAATTTGGGCCATTTGGTCTCTGTGGAAGCACGAATCGGTCGTATCGCGCCTCTCACTGTACCTTGTTTCCTCTTGTTCAGAGTGTGATGCGATGAGCGAAAAGATTGTTCAACCTACCGGACCATTATCCATGGAAATTGTTTTCGGTTTCTTCTGTTTGGCTTTTGGCACGATGTCGATTTGTACAGGTGCCCCCGAAATACTACTACTCCCTTTGTTCTTCTAAATTATTATAAGATGTTCCAATCGTTGTTTCCCTGAGGGATTAACTCGTAAATATCCATTGTTATTTTGAAGAAGGAGGAAGCGCTGGAGCCATCAGTGTAAACAAGCACACATGGAAGCAAGTTTTACCCATATTTATGCCTCGTAGAGGTGCCTATTTCTGCTTGTCTGCTCTTGAATTTAACAAAGGAAGCATGCAGATGCAATCTGGCGAGAAGTTTTACCATATTTATGCCTCGTAGAGGTGCCTATTTCTGCTTGTCTGCTCTTGAATTTAACGAAGGAAGCACGTAGATGCAATCTGGCGAGAGTCCCTACTCCTGCTTGTCTGCCCTTGAAGTTAACGAAGCAAGCACATAGATGCAATCTGACGAGAGTTGTGAAAACTAGGGTTGCGTGTGTACTTCTCGCCGTCCTCTTCTAGTCTTTATATAGATAGGCTAGATTTCGGATAGCAGGTCGAGTCGGTTAGAGATTATGGTTCACCCCTTTGAACTTCCTATCTTAAACTTCATCTTGACTCGCAAACAATCAAAGAGTTCGTGGATCACCCGAATTCTGTATTGGGCCTTGGCAACACCGTAGGCTTCTGTCGTATCTGGGCCGTATATACCAAACTCGAGTACATGTAGGGTATATCCATGTCAGCCCTCGAGTGTCCAGTGGAATCGCAGATTCGACTGGAGAATTTATTAAGTTTTTTGAGTGTATGACCGAGTATATTTTCGAGTGCTCTATTTGTGTCATAGGGATTATTTGATATACGTGCCTGATTTATCCGATGTATCGGTATCAGTTAACTGTCTTAGGGCAAACAACACAATCTACTCAAACTCGAGTCCCTGGACTCGATTTCGGAAAAGTGATAGTGTAATTCGACTCAGGCCACGGAGGTCTTACAGTAGTCGAATTCCAGTGTATAAGTGTGAGCACTCGACACGTCCGTCAAGGCATGTTCATCGTACCTACAGGCACTGATATGTTTCTGGTAGTGCGCAGCAGATACGTTGTCAGGCCTTATTCAGGTGTCATCTTCACGCTGTAAGCGTGGCATCCGAATTTTGTCATCGCGGAGTTGATTCGGGTGGCCCAGGAGACGGGGTCTCTTTGTAGGGAAAGTATGAGGTGGAGTCACTATAGCATTCAAGTGTGGATGTTATCAACACACCGTACGATGTACAAAAAATTATAGGATGCACGATCAGCGCTCCGTATGGGAGTAGCCCCCGAGTGCTTGATTGAGTCGAAGACTCGAGCGGGGACTAAAGAACTTTTTCGACTGTTGTCGTCTTTTGTTGCTTGTTTCAGTCGAATTTGCTTCCGGCACTCCCTATGGGAGAAACCCATAATTCACAATCAAATCGTAGATTCGAGTGGTTGGTTTGTCTTGAATGTTCATTCACCTGTAAAAAAATAATCGTAAGATGCGCGACCAGCGCTCTCTATAGGAGTAGCCCCCGAGTGCTTGGTTGAGTCAAAGACTCGAGCAAGGGTTAAAGTAATCAAAATCTTTTGCTGCTAGAATCAATGACGTCAGTGCTGACAATGTGATGACCTTGGTTGACCGCATGAGCGGCTTTGACGGGACGTGATGAGTGGTGGGTCCCACTTTCTAACTTCGATTTGACCGGGCGTGCGTAATCTTCTGTTTTAACTGTGTCTCCTCGATTTCCGCACATAATGGGAATAGTGGGGGACATATCGTGCTTCAGCTTCACCACGTGTGGATGGCGATGTGCTCCACGCGTGTAGTAGGGTTTCTGCTGGCCGTTGGATGGTCTCCGCGAGGAGGTTAAGTAGCGGCGCAGCTGCGGTAATTTTCCCCATCTGTCTTCTTTGCTCGTGCCTCCATCGCCATTGCTGCTGTTCTCTGCTTCCTTTGCGCACTTCCTTTTTGTGGCACTGGACTAGCTCTGTGTCTTCCCCAGTTACTTCCTCCTTTCACACCACCATCGAAAGATGGGCAAGAAGAAGGGAGGTACCGATGCTAGATCTGCGGCCGCCATTGCCGCCACCAAGAAGAAGGGCAGTACCGCCACCGTGGGCACCAGTGCCGCCGGCGCTGGGAAGAAGAAGGGTACGGGCACCCACGTCACCAACGGCGCCTGGCGGGTGTCCATCATCAAGTCTTGCAAGCTTCATCTTCATCGCCAAGATGGAGTTCTTCCCTCCGTTGAAGATGACTCGCGAGTGCCCGGTGACGACGTAATTTCGTGTCCTCCTCCGGGTTTTCGGGTGATGTTCCTTACGTTCATCATCCGAGGTCTTTCTCCCCCCCCTCCTACATCCTTTCTTCAGGGGTCTTGTTCGTTTCTACGGGCTCTTGCTGCACCAACTGTCCCCAAATTCCATTCTCCACATCACGTGCTTTATCACGCTTTGCGAGTGCTGGCTCGGAATCGAGCCACACTTTGGCCTCTTCGTTGCTTTCGCGGCCTACGTGTTGTAGCTCACAGCCGTCGAAGTCTCCTTCGAATGTGTCGTAGAGGTCGCGATAGGTGACCATGTTGTCGCTCAGTGTGTCGCACTCGTGCATCGTTTGATTGACCACCAGTTTGGAGTCGTCGTAGATAATGAGCCTTTTGGCACCGCAGGCTTTCGCCATCCGCATCCCATGGATTAGCGCTTCGTACTTAGCTTCATTGTTGGAGGCGGTGAATTGAATTCGCAGAATGTATTTCATCTTGTCTCCGTAGGGCGATGTTAGTATGACACCTGCGCCGGCCCCGTCTTTTCGCTTGGACCCATCAAAGTGCATTGTCCAAAGATAGGACATATCTGGCTTGTCAGGGAGTTGGTTCTCCATCCAGGGCACAAGAAAGTCCGGTAGAACTTGCGTCTTGATCGCGTCGCACTTCTCGTATGTGATGACTCGTGGAGATAATTCGATTCCCCAGAGTGCGACTCGTCTGGTGGCATCATGATTATTGAGTATATGCCCGAGCGGAGCATCGTTGACCACCACGATTGGATGGTCCTGAAAGTAGTGGCGCAGTCGCCTGGCTGTCATGAAGACGCCGTAGGCCCGCTTTTGGTAATGCGGGTATTGCTGCTTTGTTGGCGTGAGCACCTCGCTGAGGTAGTATACTAGGCGTTGCACCCCGTGGACTTTATTTTCTTCGGCTCGTTCCACCACGAGCACAGTGCTGACCACCTGGTTGGTGGCGGAGATGTAGAGCAGTAGTGGCTCCTTTTCGCGAGGTGTCACCAGTACTAGCGAGGTGGATAGTAGGCGCTTTAGGTCTTCAAATGCTTCTTGCGCTTCGTCTGTCCACTCGAACTTGTCAGCTTTGCGGAGAAGTTGGTAGAAGGGCAGTGCCTTTTCGCTCATTCGACTGATGAATCTACTGAGCGCTGCGATTCGCCCAGCCAGATGCTGGACGCCTTTTATGTTCTTCATCTTCTCCATGGCCAGTATGGCCTTTATTTTCTTCGGGTTTGCTTCGATCCCTCCCGCAGAGATGAGATACCCGAGTAATTGTCCAGATGGTACGCCGAAGGCGCATTTGTCCGGATTGAGCTTGATCCGGTAGCGGTCGAGGTTGGCGAAGGTCTCGCAGAGATCGTCTCTTAACGAAGCTTCCTCCTTGGTTTTGATGACGATGTCGTCAACGTAAAATTGGATGTTGCGACCAAGTTGATTCTTGAGGTAGGCCTGCATGCACCGCTGATAGGTGGCTCCTGCGTTTTTTTAGCCCGAAGGGCATGGTGTTGTAGCAGAACACACCAAAGGGCGCCGTAAACACCGTCTTCTCTTGGTCTTCCTCCTTCATTCAGATCTGATTGTAGCCTGAGTAGGCGTCGAGGAAGCAGAGGCGTTCACATCCCGTGGTGGAGTCGATGATTTGGTCGATTCGTGGCAACGGGAAGTGATCCTTCAGGAAGTGCTTATTCAGGGATGTAAAGTCCACGCACATCCGTAGGATATCTGTGTCTTTTTTGGGCACCAACACTGTGTTAGCGAGCCAGGTGCTTTCCTCTCGCCTATGAAATTTGCGTCGAGGAGTCTGTTGATATCCATTCCGACTGCTTTTGCTCTTGGTTCAGACAGTTGCCGTATTGTCTGCTTGACTGGCCTTGCGTCTAGGTTCACGTTGAGTGAGTGCTCGGTGAATTCCCTATGAACCGCTGGCATGTCCGTTGGACACCAGGAGAAAATATCCCAGTGCTCACGGAGGAATTCGATGAGCCCGAGTTCCTATGCGGAACTCAGATTGTTGGCGATGAGGGCCGTCTTGGTCGGGTCCGTTGGGTGGACCTGGACTTTCTTCGTGTGCACCGATGAGTCGAATGATAGATCGGGTGAACTTGGTCTGCTTAGGGGAGGCAGACTGTTGTTTGTCGACTCCTTCAACCTTGCGAGTTCCTCCTGCATGCCGAAGGATTGGGATACTCTGTTGAATTTCCTATCGTAGCTGTCGGACCTCTTGAAGCTTCCATTGATTGTGATGACGCCTTTTGGACCTGACATTTTCATCTGCAGGTAGGCATAGTGCGGCACTACCATGAACCTAGCAAACGCGGCGCGTTCGAGGATGTAGTGGTATTGCGAAGGCCAGTCGACGACTTCAAAGTCGGTGCATTCTCGCCGAAATTTTTTCGGCGTGCCAAAGATGATGTCAAGGTTGATTTTGCCTAGGGTGTATATACCATTGACTGGGATGATGTCGTGGAACGTCGTGTCTGAGACCTCCAGACAGGTCAGAGGGATCCTCATTGCACGGAAGGTACTCGCGAACATGAGGTTAATGCCGCTCTTACCATCCATGAAGACGCGACTGATGTCGAAGCCTCCGATCTGTGCCTCGAGTACGAGGGGACAGTGGCCGGGACGAGGGACTTGACGCGGATGGTCACGCTTGTCAAAGGTGATGCATGAGTCGCTTCCACTGAGGCACTCAGTGGTGGAGGGCGGGGAATTTTTCGCCAAGTTGACTTGGCGAGTGATGGCCTTCTACACTCGATTTGAGGGGCGCCCTTTTTTGGATCATCATGTTGCCTACGGCCCGTGGGTATGGTTCGCCTCCATTGTTCTGGATTGGCATGGCCGCTGGTGGTGGTGGTACGGGCGGTGGTGGAGGAGCTCCATGTGCCACAGCGCCTGGGGCGGCTCCATAGCCCCTGTTTACCGCGTCACGATTCATTCGAGCCAGGCCTTCATGGAGTTTGAGGAACTCGCGATAGTCCTTGAGTAGGTGGCTGGATTTCTTCTTGCCGTCGTGCTTGTCAATGTACAAGTGCAGGTTGCATGGCCCGGACAGTTTGTCCTCGATAGATGTTGTGGGTGCCTCTTCACGAGTGCGACGCTGCCACACTTGCGTGGTTTTCCTGGAGTCGGCGTAGCCAGCCGCGACCATATTGACGTCGTCACGGTCATCGTAGATGCGCATTCGACGCTTGCTTCGACGGTCACGTCTACGCCCGAGGTTGTCATCATCGTCGGAGTGAGCGCGGTGTTTTACCGAATCTTCTTCGTCGGCCCACCGATTCTCGATTTGCATCAGGTGGTCGATTGTTTTGGGCTTAGTGCGGCCCAGCTCCTCCCTGAGCTCTATACGGCGGATGCCACTATTGAATGCGTCGATTGCGCGATCCTCTAAGATGTTTTCCGCGGAGTTTTTGATGATGGACCATCTCTGGATGTAGGAGCGCAGCGACTCGCCGGACCTCTGCTGGAAGCATCTCAGTTCCTCAATTGATGCGGGCCTTTTGTAGGTGCCCTTAAAGTTGCGCACAAAGCTGTAGACCAGCTCTTCCCAGCTGCAAATGGATCCGCGCGGGAGGTTGTTGAGCCATGCAAGAGCGGCGCCCTACAGCTATAGCTGCAGGCATTGCATGGTCGTGCTTCGACTTCTGCCATGTAGTTTGATGGAGGAGATGTGGTCCTTCAACCAGATTTGCGGGTCTTGTAGGCCGTCAAATTTTGGGTTCTCCGATGGGAGTTTGAACCCTTTAGGCATTCGCTTCTGCCTAATGGATCTTCTGAAGCATCTGGCGCTGCAGAGCTCCAAGTCTTCGTCCTCCGAGTCAGTCAAACGAGCACGTCATTCCCGCATTTTGTTGACTTTGCGTTGTGTGATGTCATCACGTGATTCATAGTCGCGATCGTGCCGTCGTGAGCGGCGACGCTGAGACAGGTCATGGCTATCATCGCTGGACGAGGACGAAGAGTAGTGTTTGCCAGAGCCTTGCTTTTCTTTGGCTCCGATATGGGCTCCTTGTCGAGGGCGGCCTATGTTGGGGATCGGCGCAGAAAACAAAAATTTTCCTACGAATGAAACCCTGAAACTTGCCTAGGATCTATCTATGTAGTAATGCGGTAACGACCGATGCGTATAGAATACATACCCTTGTAGTCTGTACGCGGTTAACGTTCCGCGGGGAACGTGGTTGATGTAGTCGTACTCGAAGCCGACCTCAAGATCGCGAAGCTCCTCGCAGGTCACCCCTTGCTCCTTCTTGATCTTCATCATCTTCATCGCGCAACATCTCCGGCTCACGACATTTAAGCGCCCCAAGTGTTGCGCCTCGTGTCTTCGTACACATCCGGTGCACGATAAGACCTCCGGCTTCCCGATCCCGCCAGGAGTGCGGAAGTTGATATCCGGCTAGGAATCCCTGCAGCGCAACGGCGTACTGCAGGAGTGCCTCGATCGCACAGCCTAGAGTTGGGGCCATGGTCACGAGGTATAGAAAGAGGAAGGGAGAGAAAGTCAACCAAAGGACTTCTCCAATTGTGTGTTTAATCCCACCCATTGTCACCCCTTTATACAGGCTAAGGGGATGTACCTTTCTCAAAGGCTAAGCCAAGTGGGACTAATTACTAAAGGAAAAAGTCTGCAGAAATTCGGACTGCCAAATGGGTTGTTTCTACTCAGCCCAATAGGCAAACAGAAATTACTAAATAAAAAGAAAAAGAAAAGCAGCAGGCTGCAGCCAGCCGGGTGGGCCGGCCACCTTCCCCGTAGGCCCCAGCTCGCCAGCCAGGCGCCCAACGGCCGGGTGGGCCGGCGCCAGCACCGCGGCCCAGCTACACCAGCGGCTAGCAGCGGCGGCCAGGGGAGCGACCCGGGTGGGCCGGCCAGCCTGTGCGGCCTGCCAGAGGCGGCAACGATAGCCAGCTGCCCAGCCCCACCCGGGTGGGCCGGCTGGCAGCGGCGGCCCGTGGTGTCGCCTAACTATCCGCCGCCCTGTGCGGTGGCGGTTATCCGCCGCCCATAGGGCTGGCTATTTTGCCTTTTTCCTTTTATTTCCTGTAGTTTTATTTCTAGGCTTTTTCCCTCTGGGATTTGGCCTAATATAAAAGTTGACTTTATAAATCTTAATCTAAATATTATTTATAATATATTAATTCATAATTAACATATAATAAATATTTATTTAAATTCCCATTTATCCGAAAACACTTTTCGGGACTTTTCCTTTATTCTTTCTCCGAACAACTTCGGATCTCTCTGTGGAACGATTCCGGCTTTCTCTCTACTGTGATTCCGTCTTACGAATGATCGCTCTCATCGTACCCTTAAGTGTATCCTCTCACGGCTCGGGAATGCTCTAGACATGATCTGTATCAATGATCAACAGAGGGACCAGGGATATCCATGTGACCCCTATGCATTCCTGATGACAATGTCGTTTGAACCGTCTAAATGTAGCATCCTCTTCCTTTTGTTTCTTGATACAACTTGTCCGAGATCCGATCACTGGTATCCCATACCTTGTTCAATCTCGTTCACAACAAGTTATGTTTTCTTGTTACCATGATATTACATCCCCGTGACCTAGTTACATGTTGCAATATTTATAGATGTAATCTCACCAAGTCGGCCGTATGTATCTTTAACCCGTCATATGGGTGAACAAATCCCGGTCTTGTAGTCACATGTCATCTACTGTTCCTTCGGAATACCCAACGTACACCTTTATGACCACCGCATTACCAAGTGGCGTTTGATGCAGTCAAAGCAGCCTAGGGAAACAGTGAGTAATATGAGCTCACGGTCTAAGGAGAAGGAGTCTAGGTATAGCTGTTGCAACAATGAACTATATGACTTGATCATGTTGCAATCCTTCGAGGAATGTCCAACCACATCATTCTCCAATGACATGATCTCGTTGTCAGTCGACATAAATGCCCATGATCTTGAAACCCAGATCATCTTCGTGACCAACGAACTAGTATGAATAGAGGCTACTAGGGACTTGGTTGTTTCATACCACACATGTACCAATGTTTCTACTTGGCACAGTTCTAGCACAATATGAAACTATTATAAACTAATTGAGATATGATCATAAAAACCTATTTCTTATTTGCCTCTAGGGCATATCTCCTTCAGCCTCGACTAGCCCCAAGCCCGCGATCGTAGATCGGTGCACGGCAGCTCGTGGATCTCCAGCTGGTGGCTGGTTGTTGAGGAGGTACATGGTGGTCGCCATTACCGCCGCTTGCGTCGTCCTCGGGAGCACGTTGCCCCGCGTATCCACCGTTATGGAGATGAAGTCGAGGACTTTCGTGGCTTCCACGCGCTCTTGCTCGGTGAGGTGGGCTAGTCGAGATCTTATTTTGTTGTCCAGGTACTCGTTGCCTTTGGAGGAGTATCCTCCATGGGAGGAGAGCCTAGCTCGCCGAAGGCTTGATTCGTCCGCCGCCTTTTTACGCTCCTCGAGTTGCGCGATTGCATGTAGCTGGCGTCTGTATTCCTCCTTCAGCAGCCAATGGTAGCCCATTAGCATGTCCTGCAGAGAATGGAGGGGCAGAGGATTGCCCCGTAGAGCTTCTCGACAGCGGGCCCACTCGTTATCGTTGAGCCTGATCACCACACACTCTCTGGTGTTTTTGTTCACTATGGTCGGTGGTTCTTCCCCCGCTCCATTGTTGATGGGCACGCCGTTGCCACCATTAGGTATGTCATCGTTGGGTGGACCGCTGTTAGGTATGCCACCGTTGGGTGGACCGGTGCCAGATCCGGTGCCAGTGTTTTCACGATTGGTGGTGGTGTCGCCCGCATTGATGACGACGCACATGAAGTGGTTGGGGAAGGTGTTGGTTCCGCAACTTTCAGATCTGGAGCCGTAGGCTCCATCTTCTGTGGCTAGACCTCCCAGATCGGATCCGCGACTGTTGTCGATGTCCGTACTCCCAGCTGTTGCCGGGGCATTGAGCTTGCTGAGGGTGCCGATTGGTGGAGGGAACCACGATGCTGGGGCTATCGCGGGTGTCGTCGATTGGTCAGGCATGCGAAGCGTGCCCAATTGGCCAACCTGGAAGCGGAAGCTCCCAATCGCGAGGCTGATCCCGTCGCCTACGGACTCGAAATCCGGGTGAGTGGCCGGCGTGTGGACGGTGAAGTCAAAAGCGCCAAAGAGCTGGCGAATCTCCGCTGTTGTAGAGTTGTAGATCGCGGTTGATGGGGCCAAAGAAGCCGCAACATCAACACTCCCAATTCCCACAGACGGCGCCAATTGACGAGGGTTTAACTCGTCAATGCCCATTGTTATGGACTTGGGTTTTGGAGAAGGAGGGAGCGCTGGAGGCATCAGTCGGCTAGCAAACAAGCACACAGGGACGCAAGTTTTACCCAGGTTCAGGCCTCGTAGAGGTCCCTACTCCTGCTTGTATGCTCTTGGAATTAACGAAGGAATCGAAGATTACAGAGGCGCGCAGATGCAATCTGGCGAGAGTTGTGGAAACTAGGGTTGCGTGTGTCCTCCTCGCCGCCCCTCCTAGCCTTTATATAGATAGGCTAGGTCTCGGGTAGTAGGTCAAGTCGGTTAGAGATTAGGGTTTGCCCCTTTGAACTTCCTATCTTATACTTCATCTTGACTCACAAGAAATCGAAGAGTCCGTGGGTCACCCGAATTCTGCATTGGGCCTTGGCAACGCCGTGGCATTTCGCCGTATCTGGGCCATATATACCAAACTCGAGTACCTGTAGGGTATACCCATGTCAGCTGGAGTTTAGCCAAAAACTATGTAGCAAAAGATTTGTGCTAATGTAGCAAAACTGGAGAACAATTGTAGTAGCAAAATTTTTGTATTAGTGTAGGATTTTTTTCTTTCGCTGGAGACATTGCTGGGATCTCGCGTAAATTCATAGGTACAAAAATAAGTACAGTATTTGGAGAACATCAAGGTAGCAAAACCGAAACGAATATATAGGAAAACATAAATGAGTTTGTAGCAAAACCAACCCCCGCTTCGGCCAAGGTAGCAACATCATGCACTCATGGTAGCAACATCGTAGACCCAAGGTAGCATAGCCATCTGCCGTCGGTAGCAATGGTCTATACCTAGGGTAGCAAAATCCACCCGCCATCTGTAGCAACGTCGCCAACCATGGATAGCAACATTGCCGACCGTCGGTAGCAAATCCATCCTTTGTAGGTAGCATGCACGAGATGCGCCATCTCGAATCGCCGATCCCACCGAAGTTGGGAGAGAGGGACGCAGAGGGGTAGTGTCCGGCGAGGCCCCTGTCGGTGGCGACCCCATCGTCCTCGATGCCGGCTGCAAGCAAGATGGAGCAGCAGGGCGATGCGCGCCGGCCGAGGAGCAAGAAGGAAGTGAGCGACTCGTGCTGGCATGTGGCTTGGCGGCGCGACAACGCGGTAGGCACAACTGGCGGCACAAAAATCATGGGCGCGAGCGCTTTCTTGGCGGCGCAAAATCGCGGGCGCGACAGTGCGGCGGGACGGCAGGGCGGGCACGTGTGTGGTTGCCACGGCTGGCAGCGCAAATCGCAGGCGTGGGCGCAGGCGCGTGCGAGCTGCAGAAAAGGAAGCGAAGAAACCGCGCGCGTGACCCGTCTATCTGGGGGATAAAATCACGGGATCCCCCGGGGAGGGGTATCATTTTCCATGTAGTAGGATACACAGAGCTTCTGTATGACAAGTAGTTTCATTAGAGCATCTCTAGCAGATACCGCTTCCCGCCTCAAAATAACCGCCCGTTTGCGGTTCAACACGGGAAAAGTGGCCATTCTAGATACCATAAATTGTATCACATACGATTTTTTTTACGGTTCCCCGTAACATGTCGCTTTTGTGCCGCATATATACTGTATCGGGAGGTGCTGATGCGGTACACCGCATTCCGTCGATTGTGTTGGCGGGAGGGAAATTTCCCCTCCACCTCTTCTCGCTCACCCCCGCCGATCTGCCGCCGCCACCGCAACATCCCTCTCCTCCCTCCCATCGTGACCTACCTTCTCGGTGCAGCCATGGCGAGACCCACTCTGAACTACTACGAGGCATCGA
Source organism: Avena eriantha (assembly GCA_910589775.1). Taxonomy (NCBI): domain Eukaryota; kingdom Viridiplantae; phylum Streptophyta; class Magnoliopsida; order Poales; family Poaceae; genus Avena; species Avena eriantha. Next base: position 405,658,394 of record OU342745.1, read on the forward strand.
TGTTCGCCTACCATGGCATCCTCGCTCTGCCACGCGCAACAATCCTGGAAGGCTTCGAGCTTAGCCACTATGGGGTCCCGGTGGCGCCGGTTCCGTGCGGTGCCGAGTTGGGAAACCGAATCAAGGAGCATTGTCTCGAACTCCCGGAGTGGAAGAGGGCCATGCCCCGGTATGCGCCTTCGAGCTCCTATTGGCCGAGGTTATTCAAGCTGGAGCATCGGGCGGTGCTTGCCATCTGCCCGGAACACCGCCGTGAGGTCCACCTCGACGACCGCAGCCGCGAAGGGAGGGTGCAATTCTGGGCGGTTTCGGGATGCACCATCTCCTCCGCCAACAATGATGCGCTCCACGAAGACTTCTTGATGGAGGCTAACCACGCCAGAATCATCGAGATTTCCGATGGCGGCAGCAAGGACGACGACGACGTGGCCAAGGAAGACGGGGTGGAGGCGGATGGTGCCGCCGTGGCCGAGGAAGACGATGAGGACGCGGACGGTGGCGCCGGGGCCGAGGAAGATGGCGTCGAAGAGGACAGCGGAAGCGAGATTGTCAATTAGGGTTTCATTTAGTCTTTCGCTATGTTTAATTTCTTTGATTGAAAACCTCGCCGCTGAATGACGTCTTAAATTATCTACCGATGTTGTTTTAAATTCTTGTTCATACACTGAATTGTGTGCTTTGCGGTGAACTATGTTTTCTGGTACACGTGCCGACGCGGAACAGATGCTTCACACTGTATCGTAAAAGGGAATATACGGTTTTGTGGTACAACTATGCGGCATATGATCTACCTGCCGTTTTTCGCACCGCAAAATCGAGTTGCGGTTTATCGCATCCGCATTTTGCGGTAGGAACGGATGCGGTATCTGCTAGAGATGCTCTTAGTCCCGGGTACCCGAAGGTCGCTTTGAGGAAGTAGTGCATTCCCTTTCCTTTGGCTCCGCTGCGTCTTCCACCAACTTTGACCGAGCAATGTCAGTACTGCGATGTCCAGAAGCCAATCTTCTTAGATGTGTCTTTGGGAATAATGCCAGAAAGGTCAAGCGCGTGACAATCATGCCATGTCACTTCCTCAACAGATTCGATTCTATGTAGTCACAACCCCTGATCTTTCCAAATCCTAGGCTGATGCTTCCACTGCTAGTTTTGATGCCAGCGCAAAAGCCATATCAACTAAGTGCAAAACTAGGGTAAATTCCATATGCGGTGTGCTAATGTACTTCTCGGACACAACAGAGTGAGTCTACTCCTTGCTCTGCTGAGTTACAACCATGGACTCATTGTGAATTATGATTCCGTTCCATTTCTCTTACTATCACACTTAAATAACCGCATTCCATTAATTTTTGTACCATTTGTTTCAACCACCATCATGTCCTTCTCGTCATCGCCTCCCTCGCTGAAGTACATTGTGATAGGCGATTTTATTGTAAAGTACAACTACTTTTATTTTGGATTACATCATTTCATCAGCGATGCTAAAACATTATTTTGGTATTCATTAAAAAGCATGGACAAATTCATCACTTATTCCAAAATGCTCATCAAGAGTTTGTTCGACCCATCGGACCATTATCCATGGAACTATTTCGGTTTCTTCTGTTTGGCTTTTGGCACAGTGTCGATTTGTACAGGTGCCCCCGAAATGATACTACTCCCTTTGTTCTGCTAAATGATTATAAGATGTTTTAATCTGTTGTCCAGCCGATGTATCTAGACGATTTTTTTCGAAATTCCACCGGTCTATTAGTAATCATCAACAACAGTACAAAGAGTTCTAAAAATAATAAAAATTACAAATAGGGCACTGGACCACCTAACGACGACAACAAACACTGACACGAGTCGAAGGCACACCATCGTCCTCGCCCCTCCATCACCGGAGCCCAGCAAAACTTGTCGTAACAGAGCTTGTTGTAATAAACGGACGAAAAGTTGTCGTGCTAAGTTCCCAAAGGACAGCGCAACATAGCAGCAACCATCGTCGAAGATGAACACCGTAGATCGAAAGAGACTGACCTCAAGACACACCGAATAAAAAAAACGATCGGATCCCAAGAAATCCGTCGGACACATGACTCTACGCGCCCTCCACTGATGCTAGACGCACCACCAGAGCGAGGATAGACATGAAGGACCTTATTCTGACCATAGGACGTAGCTGCCGTCTCAACATCTAAAAAAGACACTGAAAATAGTCTAAACTATACACTGAAATCTTCCGCCAGCAAGGCCGTACTCCGTCACACCTGCAAGACCCTAAGGCCGCCGGAGACGGAACGGACCAGTGGCATCGCCGGCGGAGGGAAGAAACCCTAGATGGGTTTGCCGTCGCCTCCTTAATTGAGAGCTCCTTCTCTTCTCTCATACGTACCTTATCCAGACGATTTTTAATACAGTACTTTTCTTCAATCCAAAATAAGTCTCGCAAAATATGTATCGGAGATATACTACAAACTTTATACTAAAATACTACTAAATTACCGACACTTATTATGGATTGTAGGGAATAATACTACTCCCTTTGTTTGAAATTATAGATGTTTTAATCTTTGTCTCCCTTTGTTTTAAATTATAGATGTTTTAATCTTTGTCTTGGCATGTAAGATGTATCTAGACGATTTTCTGTGTAGAAAATATTTTATATTTTATTTTAGAACGGAGGGAGAATCGATGTATAGGTAGGTACCTAGGGGCCGAGCGGCTAGCTATCAAACTCGCCCCATCTCCTTAGATGGCAAAGATGACAAAGTAGTAAGGATGCGTGGAGCTTCTCTATGACCTGTACTTGTGTTTCATTAGTCTCGTGTACCCGAAGCTCACTTCGAGGAAGCAGTGCTTTCCCTTTCCTTTGGCTCCGCTGCATCTTCCACCAACATTCACCAAGCAATCTCAGTACTGCCATGTCCAGAAGCCAATCTTCTTAGATGTATCTCTGGGAATAATGCCAGAAAAGTCCAGCACGTCACAATCATGCCATGTCACTTCCTCAACAGATTCGATTCTATATAGTCACAACTCCTGATGTTTCCAAATCCTAGGTTGATGCTTCCACCGCTAGTTTGGATGCCAGCACAAAAGCCATTTCAACTAAGTGCAAAACTAGGGTAAATTGCATATGCGGTGTGCTAATGTACTTCTCGGACACAACCGAGTGAGTCTACTCCTTGCTCTGCTCAGTTACAACCATGGACTCATTGTGAATTATGATTCCGTTCCATTTCTCTTACTACTATCACACTTAAATAACCGCATTTCATTAATTTCTGTACCATGTGTTTCAACCACCGTCATGTTCTTCTCGTCATCTCCTCCCTGGCCGAAGTACCTTTGTGATAGGCTATTTTATCGTAAAGTCTAACTACTTTTATTTTGGATTACATCATTTCATCAGCGATGCTAAAACATGATTTTGGTATTCATTAAATGGCTTGGATAAATTCATCACATATTCCAAACTGCTCATCAATAATTGAGGAACACAAAATCAGTTACAAAACCATATGCCGATGAATAAATCAAAAAAATTAATTGGAAAGGCTAGACACACTCAGATTCGAAATTTGACGTTGGGCATGGAATGTGCAGGTGACTCTGGAGGAGGATAGCGCGCTGGTGATTAAGAGCGCCAATGGGAATGGCAACAGCAACGGCAACGGGAACACCAACGGCACCGGAAAGCGTAAGCGCGACGAGGAGGAGGGGGACTGCAAGTACATCTGGCTGGAGCGCCGCGCGTCGCCGCGTTCGTGCGTTTTAATAATTGTCCAGCCGATGTATCCAGCCAATGTATCTAGACAGTTTTAATACTCTCCTATGGGAGATGTACTACAAACTTTGTACTCTTTCCATCAGATCGGTCTTTTGAGATAATTGGCTAGTATATAAATCCTTTATGGTATCAGAGCCAAGAGGTCTTATTAGGTCAAGACCCTGCTCACGCAGTATTAAAAAAGGAAAAAAGATTCTGCGGCCTACTCCTATTCCAACGCTAACGTGAGGGGGAGTGTTGAATATGAATAACTGCCTAGCCCCTTTCTATCAGATCGGTCTTTTAAGATAATTGCCTAGTGCATAAATCCTTTACTCGGTACATTAAGCTTGGTAGAAATGGTGCTGGCGAGGAGATCAAACAAGTATTGCAGGTCCAAGCAAAAGAAAAATGTTTGGATATACCGATGCCGGATGGACGTATGTCAAAGGGAAAGTGTAGTAACCTGCAAGTGAAATTGTTGAAGCGGTTAATGGTTTGTGGTCATGCTTTGCTCTCCCAAGGTGCAAAGGAAGCTTTGATTAAGGTGGTGGGGCAGGCAATCCAACCTTCATAATGGGGTGTTTAAACTCCCGGTGTATGTATGTGATGTTCTCACTAGGATGGTGTGGAACTATTGGTGGGGTGCGCGGGATGCCAAACGTTAGACGCGTCGGCAGTCCTGGGAGAAGATCACTTGTACAAAGGATTATGGAGAGCTTGGGTTCAGGGATTTTAGGATTTTTAACCAGGCGCTTCTTGGTCGTCAAGCTTGGAGGCTAATGACTAATCATATAAGCATCTGTGCGCGCGTGTTAAAGGCCAAGTATTATCCCAACGGGCAACTTCAGGATACGGTTTTTACGTCGAACTCATCGGCACCATGGAAGGGGATTTTGCATGGACCGGAGCTGCTAAAAAGGCCGCATCTAGCATGTAGGCAATGGTGAAAAGATTCGTATTTGGAGTGATCCTTGGGTGCCTAGACCACCGTCCTATCGGTTGTTCTCTGTGAGGGGAAACTGTAGACTCCGACGAGTGTAACAACTTCTTAATGAGAATGGAACCTAGGATGTTGGTCTACTTCGCCGTTTCTTCTCTCATGTGGAGGTTGATGTGATCATGAAGATTAAAGTGAGGGCAAGTAATGAGGAGGTCATCATCACATGGGAACCGACGCGTACTGGTGTTTTCTCGGTCAAGTCTGCCTACTGGCTTGGCATGGAGGAAAAACGTCGGCCTTTTCAAGGAGCAGCTAGCAAAGCACCAGATGGGCGTAGGGACATTTGGAAGCCACTATGAGGATGGACTGCCCCCCAAAAGGTACGCATATTCGGTTGGAGAGTAGCAACAAATTCATTACCCACATGGGAAAACAAATTTCATCCCAGGATGGAGGTCTCTTATATTTGTCCTATTTGTGGCATGTAACGTGAGAATACATACCACGCATTATGCAGGTGTCCAATGGCGCGTACTCTATGGCAAGCCATGGAAGAGGAGTGGGAGCCTCCTGATGTTGAAGAAATCGATGGAAACAATAGTGAGTAGCTACTCCATCTTCTGGAGGGACGATCGGAGATGCAGTGCTAGTTTGAAGAATAAGTTTAGGGTTTCATGGGGTCTAAGCCTCCACCTCTCCTGTATTTATATACGGTACAATACAATGACAATACGTACGAGTATAGGACCTCAAGTATGTGTTCAAGACTGTTTCTAACACACCCCCTCAATCTAAACTATTGCAAACTAGATTTAGATTGGACTTGAAATGGTCTAGCATCTGTCGAGAGACTGGCTTTGTAAACACACCAGCCAACTGATCACTGGAGGAGATAAACCGAACCTCGAGTGCACCTGCAGCAACTCGCTCTCGCATGAAGTGGAAGTCGATCTGAATATGCTTAGTACGAGCATGAAAAACAGGATTTGTCGTGAGGTAAGTGGCCCGTATATTATCACACCAAATTATAGGTGTGTGCTGCTAGATCACGTAGAGCTCCTTGAGAAGTGAATCCACCGAGATTGCTTTAGCAGCGCCGTTCGCCAGTGCCTTATACTCAGCCCCTGTACTCGTATCTCGAGACTATAGGTTGTTTCTTCAAACTCCAAGAAATCAGGTTCGGTCCAACAAACACAGCGAATCCACTTGTGGACGATCATTCACACAGCCTTCCCAGTCAGCATCTATAAATATGCTAATGCCAGTGGAGGGTGACTTGCAATAACACAAGCCTATATGCAGCATTCCTTTGACATATCGTAGAATACGCTTAACTACCTCCCAATGCACATCAGTGGGCTATGAAAGAAACAGATACACCTTGTTCACAGCAAACGAGATATCCGGTCTTGTAAGTGTCAAATACTACAGACCACCCACAACACTGCGGTACCTGAATGAGTCCTAAGTGCCAAGCAGTGTACTAGTGCTCCTGGACAAACTCTCAGATGATGACAATGGAGTGAAAGTAGATGATATGTCCATTTTGCATCACTATTCTATATCATAATTTACTATTATTCATTGATATATTTCATATTAAGAGATGATACTTATGTTATTTCATCTGTTTTTGCATGGTTGATGACTTTTGGAGCATGGACCGCTCAAGTCTGGATTCTGATGGAAAAGGCGCTGTCTGGAGGCGAAATTTGTGAAGATCCGAAAATTCTAGAAAATACATGGAAAATTCTATTTTTCCAGAAGACGAAGGATGCCAAAAGGGGGAGCAGAGCTGGGCCATAGGGGGCCCAGACCACCCCCTGGTGCGGGCCACCCCTGGCCGCACCACCAGGTGGTGTGGCCACTCTGGCCCACTCCCGGCTCTCCCCTTTTCCGTATATTATCCCCACGGAACCCTAATCCTCGGGAGGCGACCACAGAAAGATTCCGCCACCTCTGCGGGGCGGAAAACTACAGAGAGAGAAATAGCTCTCCGGCAGGCAGAAATCTGCCTGGGAAATTCCTTTCCGGAGAGGGGAGATCGTCGCCATCAACACCACCATCAAGCTGGACTTCATCGGGATCATCATCATCATCATCTCCATCAGCACCATCATCACCACTCTGTACCTCTGTAACAATTTGGTTGAATCTTGCATAGTTCTTAGGGGAAACTTTCCCGGTATTGATTACTTGTTGTAGTTGATGCTATTGAGTGGAACCATTGAATTATTTTTATATTCAGATTGTTACTTATCATTATACCATCTCTGATCTTGATCCATATGATGTCCTGTGAGTAGTTCGTTTAGTTCTTGAGGACATGGGAGAAGTCATGTTGTTAGTAGTAGAATTGTGTTGAGAAAGATTCAATAGTTTGCTATTTAAGTTGTGGTGTTTTTCTTCTAGTGGTGTCATGTGAACATCGACTACATGACACTTCACCTTTATGGGCCTAGGGGAATGCATTCTGTATTTGTCTACTAATCGTACGGGTTGTCAGAGTGATAGAAACCTGAACCCCCGTTAGGAAACCTTTGCACAAGGGATGTTAGGATCTCAGAGTTTAAAGCTATGGTTAGGTTTCTATCTTAATTACTTTCTTGTACTTGCGGATGCTTGCAAGGGGTATAATCACAAGTATGTATTAGTCCTAGGAAGGTCGGTACATTAGCACAGGTTCACCCACACAACACTTATCAAACTAAAGAAGATTAATCAACTATATGAAGCGAAAGCACTTGACGATATTTTGTGTGTCCTCGAGAACGTTTGGTCATCTTAAGTAATACAACCGGCTTGTCCTTTGCTAAAGAAAGGATTCGGCCACTTGCTGCAATTATTATTATTGTCTTTTATTTACTCACACTTTATTTATCTGCATTATCAAAAACCCCTAAAAATCCGTTTGCTAAGTATTTATAGAGAATTTCTACTCCAAGCCACTCGTCAATACCTTCTACTCCTCGTTGGGTTCGACACTCTCACTTATCGAAAATACTGCGATACAGCCCCTATACTTTTGGGTCATCAGTAGACTTACAATTCTCCATGTTAACTCTATGAAGAAGATCTAGCGCATACTCCCGTTGAGTAACAATCATCCCCCTGAATTGTAGGACATTTCTAATCCAAGAAAATACTCCAACTTGCCCATATCCTTGATGGGAAAAGCAGCACCAAGTGACTTGACAAGACTTGTTACGGATCCTATTGATGCTGTGGATAATTTGGTATGGAAGAAATGAAAACAATCATGAGAAACTTGCGCCAAGTGTTCAAAGATTAGTGCAATATCTTTGTAGTTATGTGGAGTCGCTCACTTCTATGAAATACTGCACTATGATGGATGATATCAAGGGCAAGCAGGTGGCTCAAGCTACCCAGGTTGGGCGTCTAAAAAAAGTGAAGAAACTTGAGCTCCAATGGTCTCAACCACCACAAGGAATGATGAAGTTAAATGTTGATGGCTCGTTCTCTACGCAAGCTAGCAATGGAGGAGCTGGAATGTTCCTCAGAGATGACCTGGGTGCAATCATCATTTCTGCATGCCGGTATCTACTATCCGGTGTGTAGCCACTTGAAGCAGAGTTGGAGGCTTGTCGTGAGGGAGTTGATCTTGCTCAGAGATGGTCTGATAAACCCTATATTATGGAGATGGAATCGGCGGAATCTGTCAACATCATGAAGAATTTAGATCAAGATCGATCGGAGAATACAGTTATAGTCTAGGGTTTGAAATCTGTCCTTTTATTAAATCCTAGATTTTCTTTAGTACAGGTCAATTGAAGTATGAATCAAGTGAGCCATGTGTTGGCTAAGTTGGGTAGATCGTCTGTCCGTACTATAACTTGGATAGGATCTGGGCCTGAGGATATTATCGCCTCATGTTTACATGAGGCTACTTTTGTAACTTAATCATTGAAAGTATTTCACAAAAAAAAAGATTGACTACATGCCAATCTCTATGATTGGATAGAAATGACACTCTGATTTAGGTGATTAGAGATTGACTGCATGACAATGCTTGCAGGGTTTTAGGGTTTTAGGATGCTAGCTGTTGGTAACATGTAGTAGTGAGATATAATTAGTGCTAGATATGAACCTAAATCTAATTTCTTAGTAAGCCTAATAAACTAAGAAGAAGGAGTATTGAAGATGTACTACAAACTTTGTAGTAAAAATATATATTGGATGTGTACTATAAATTTTATACTAAAACTGTACTAAATTACCGACATTTATTATGGATCGAGGGAGTACTACTAAATTACCGACATTTTAATCTTTGTCTCGGCATGTGAGCCAATGTTCTAGATGATTTTTAGTGTGTACTAGGTTATAGTGTGTAGAAAATATCTTATATTTTAGAACGAAGGAAGTATCGATTAGCACCAGTAACTACGAAGAGTGAAGCTACCATAAGTAGAAGATGTAGCTACCCGGGCCAAGACTCGAGGCCCCGACCTTTGTCAAGCGGCTAGGAGAAGTAGTATGATCCCTCGTCGTTGGTTCTGCTGCGTCTTCCACCAACATTAACTATGAAAACTCAGTACTACGGTGTCCAGAAGCACATCTTCTTAGATGAGTCTTTCGGAATGCCAAAAAGAAGTCGCATGTGACAATCATGCCATGTTACTTCGTCAACAGATTCGACTCAATGTACTCACAACTCCTGATGTTTCCAAATCCTAAGTTGATGCTTCCACTGCTATTTTTGATGCCAGCACAAAAGCCATTTCAACTAAGTGCAAAATTATGGTGCATTGAATATGTGGTATGCTAATGCACTTCTCAGACATAACCGAGTGAATCTACTCCTTGCCCCGGTGAGTTACAACAATGGATTCATTGTGATGATGTTCCATTTCTCTTATCATACTTAAATATAGTTCTTCTCATTAATTTGTGTACCATGTGTTTCAACCACCTTCATGTTTCCATGTCCAAGGAGCACACGGGCATCCATATGTTGTTCTCATCGTCTCCTCCCTTACTAGAGTACCTTTGTGATAGACGATTTGATCCTAAAGCCTATTTACTTTTATTTTGGATTACATCATTTCGTTAACAATGCTAAAACATGATTTTGGTATTCATTAAAAAGTTTGGACAAATTCATCACATATTCAAAACTGCTCATCAAGAATTGAAAAACACGCCAAAAAATCAGTAAAAAAACCACATGCCGACGAAAAAAATCAAAGAAAGTAATTGGGAAAGGCCGCTGGACACACATGAATAATTCGTACCAATATCTTTGAAACAATGCATAAGTTCCTATTTATATTCAAATAAATAATAACTTATGCGCGAGTTAAAACTTGCAAAAAAAATTGGTTTACAAATAAACTTGCATGAACTTAGTTTAGTCGTGAAGCATGGCGGGCGACCAAGAAAGGGCGAGCGGGCCAATTCCAATGCCAATCGCAACAAACTAATGTGACAAAACTATAAGGAAAGTTATATACCTCTTTCAACCAAAAATAAGATTTAGTACAACTTTATACTAAATCAATGACACTTTTTATGAATCGTAGAGCGTAATTAACTTGTGATCTAGCGGAAAGCACCTAGTATGGTTAAAACGACGGTCATCCCAACGACGGAAACATGACAATTCCTTTTTAAGGCTTCATGCGCATGTTAACGCGACAACACATACCATTCACACATGGCATGCTAGTTTTTCAGTTTTTTTGTTTCCGGTTTTCTTTTTTTTCCTGTTTTTCATTTCCTTTTCCTGTATGTTTTTTAAATTCAGAACATTTTCAAGTTTGATTTTTCAAAATTTGACCTTTTATCTTTTGAATATTTTTAAAATGGGCGGCTTTCAAATCTAATTTTCCCCCAAATTTAAACATCTTATGAAATTTCTATCTTTTTAAAATTTGAATGTTTTCAAAAATGATATTTTTAATATCTGATTTTTTTTTTCAAATTGAACAATTTAAAATCTGACAAATTTCAAATCAAACTTTTTTTTAAAAATTAAACATTTTTTATATCTGAACTTTTTTCAATTAAGAAGATTTTCAATTTTGTACTTTTCAATACAATATTTTTAAGTCGAAACTTTTTCAAATCTGAACTGTTTAGAATTTGAACCATTTTAAATCTGAAATTATTTTTCAAGATCTAGTCGAGCCTAGCAATCGAACCGGTCTAGGGATGGAAGTGATCCGGTCGAAACGACACCGAAAGAAATTAACTAGGCCGGCCCAACCAGCAGCTCCGTTCACGTGCCTCGTCACTAACGGACGTGTCAAGCGTACAATAGGGGCTCCCGGAAAATACTAGGTAACCGACCGTGGTACCACCAGCGTTACTGGGCTAGCCCAAGACAAGATGCCGGCGAGCAATTCTTTCGTTCTGTTGTTCGCTTGATGTGTTATTTATTTCGCTTTGTTAGTTTTTCTGTTCCTAGCATATGTGTCCTAGTTTTTTCAGGGTATATAGCTTCTCTCGATTTTTCTTTTCATTTTCTTTTTAGTCCTTTTTCATAATCTTCTTTTGTTTCATATGAACTAGTTTTAGTTACAAGAGTAATAAAATTGTGTTCCACTATATTTCTGTCTTGAGAGAAGTCATGATATTTTTTCCATATAATTTAGTTTTTATTCCATGATTTCTAATTTTTTTTGATCCACTTTGTCCATATTCTTGTTCTGCATGATTCATTTTATGGATACAAATGTTTCATTCCACTTAGCATTTGTTCCCTTCGTAGTCGTGTTTTGTTCCCCGGTTCATATTTTGTGTTCCACTTATAGCATTTTTTCCTATGAATACTAAGGTAGTCGGGCTCCGGGTTGGAGGGGAGGTCGATCCTGAGTCCGCACTCGAGCGCACTGGATGTGGGAGAACCACAACCCTCTAGCTATGCGGATTAGGGGCATGATCACTCCCTTTGTAATGTGATGATGCAATGCTTTTTCCCCAGAGGTAGTTGTATATTTTTGTAGACTATGTTGCCATTGGTAGTGGGGCTAGGGTTTTGTCCCCCGGTCACCCTGGATGAGGAATAATTAACTTTCCTAATTTTCTTAGATCCCTCTTCCTCCCACCCCCTCTCTCTCTTTCGTGCCTAGAGGAGGCTGTCGGGAAAGCTCGCATGGCACTGGTGAGGGGTCAGGAAGGGCCCTGCCATATCACGACAATGATAGGTGGTTGGAGGACAGCGCACAGTGGCAGCAGAGCAGTGGTGCAAATTCATGCCCCTGTAGACTGTCCTCCTGGCGGCGTAGTGTCGCTCTGCGCGTGGCTTTGTGTGTGATTGCTGGTTCAACATGGGTCGGCGACTGGCGGCGCGAGGACCGCAAAGCAGTGGATGTGTTCATGGAGACGATGGCTTCTCTTCTGTCAGAGAAACCCTGGTTCAATATTTTTGAGGGTGTCAGAATCAGACCTAATGTAGTTCTCGGTCCTTTTCCTAAAGGTGCTTTTGTAGCTTCTTCACTTCGGCACCTTATTTCGTCTAAAGCATTTCTTAACCCAATGCTAATGATTGATTGGATAATCCGACCCCTTTCTTAAAGTCTCTTTACGATGACACCTAGGGGCGACGGATCACGGGATCCTGAGCGTAGGTTCGTCACATGAGGCGCGTGACGGCTAGATCTCTCTACGACATCGGCGGTGTTGGGTGTGGGCGAATCACAGACCACCGGGTATACGGATCGGAAGCCGGGGTGATTGCTCCGCTTTATGGTGGCATTGCCGACTTCATGGTTGGTGGAGATCTAGCCAGCTTCGGGTTTGGTTGATGACTTTTGGAGCATGGACCGCTGAAGTCTAGATTCTGATGGAAAAGACGCTGTCTAGAGGCGAAATTTGTGAAGATCAGAAAATTCTAGAATATACATGGAAAATTCTATTTTTCCAGAAGACGAAGGATGCCAGAAGGGGGAGCAGAGATGGGCCATAGGGGGCCCAGACCACCCCCTGGTGCGGGCCACCCCTGGCCGCACCACCAGGTGGTGTGGCCACTCTGGCCCACTCCCGGCTCTCCCCTTTTCCGTATAGTATCCCCACGAATCCCTAATCCTCGGGAGGCGACCACAGAAAGATTCCGCCACCTCTGCGGGGCGGAAAACTACAGAGAAAGAAATAGCTCTCCGGCAGGCAGAAATCTGCTTGGGAAATTCCTTTCCGGAGAGGGGAGGTCGTGGCCATCAACACCACCATCAAGCTGGACTTCATCGGGATCATCATCATCATCATCATCATCTCCATCATCATCTCCATCAGCACCATCATCACCACTCCGTACCGCTGTAACAATTTGGTTGAATCTTGCATAGTTCTTAGGGGAAACTTTCCCGGTATTGATTACTTGTTGTAGTTGATGCTATTGAGTGGAACCATTGAATTATTGTTATATTCAGATTGTTACTTATCATTATACCATCTCTGATCTTGATCCATATGATGTCCTATGAGTAGTTCTTTTAGTTCTTGAGGACATGGGAGAAGTCATGTTGTTAGTAGTAGAATTGTGTTGAGAAAGATTCAATAGTTTGCTATTTAAGTTGTGGTGTTTTTCTTCTAGTGGTGTCATGTGAACATCGACTACATGACACTTCACCTTTATGGGCCTAGGGGAATGCATTCTGTATTTGTCTACTAATCGTACGGGTTGCCAGAGTGATAGAAACCTGAACCCCCGTTAGGAAACCTTTGCACAAGGGATGTTAGGATCTCAGAGTTTAAAGCTATGGTTAGGTTTCTATCTTAATTACTTTCTTGTACTTGCGGATGCTTGCAAGGGGTATAATCACAAGTATGTATTAGTCCTAGGAAGGTCGGTACATTAGCACAGGTTCACCCACACAACACTTATCAAACTAAAGAAGATTAATCAACTATATGAAGCGAAAGCACTTGACGATATTTTGTGTGTCCTCGAGAACGTTTGGTCATCTTAAGTAATACAACCGGCTTGTCCTTTGCTAAAGAAAGGATTCGACCACTTGCTGCAATTATTATTATTGTCTTTTATTTACTCACACTTTATTTATCTGCATTATCAAAAACCCCTAAAAATCCGTTTGCTAAGTATTTATAGAGAATTTCTGCTCCAAGCCACTCGTCAACACCTTCTACTCCTCGTTGGGTTCGACACTCTCACTTATCGAAAATACTGCGATACACCCCCTATACTTTTGGGTCATCAGTAGACTTACAATTCTCCATGTTAACTCTATGAAGAAGATCTAGCGCACACTCCCGTTGAGTAACAATCATCCCCCTGAATTGTAGGACATTTCTAATCCAAGAAAATACTCCAACTTCCCCATATCCTTGATGGGAAAAGCAGCACCAAGTGACTTGACAAGACTTGTTACGGATCCTATTGATGCTGTGGATAATTTGGTATGGAAGAAATGAAAACAATCATGAGAAACTTGCGCCAAGTGTTCAAAGATTGGTGCAATATCTTTGTAGTTATGTGGAGTCGCTCACTTCTATGAAATACTGCACTATGATGGATGATATCAAGGGCAAGCAGGTGGCTCAAGCTACCCAGGTTGGGCGTCTAAAAAAAGTGAAGAAACTTGAGCTCCAATGGTCTCAACCACCACAAGGAATGATGAAGTTAAATGTTGATGGCTCGTTCTCTACGCAAGCTAGCAATGGAGGAGCTGGAATGTTCCTGAGAGATGACCTGGGTGCAATCATCATTTCTGCAAGCTAGCAATGGAGGAGCTGGAATGTTCCTGAGAGATGACCTGGGTGCAATCATCATTTCTGCATGCCGGTATCTACTATCCTGTGTGTAGCCACTTGAAGCAGAGTTGGAGGCTTGTCGTGAGGGAGTTGATCTAGCTCAGAGATGGTCTGATAAACCTATATTATGGAGATGGAATCGGCGGAATCTGTCAACATCCTGAAGAATTTAGATCAAGATCGATCGGAGAATACAGTTATAGTCTAGGGTTTGAAATCTGTCCTTTTATTAAATCCTAGATTTTCTTTAGTATAGGTCAATTGAAGTATGAATCAAGTGAGCCATGTGTTGGCTAAGTTGGGTAGATCGTCTGTCCGTACTATAACTTGGATAGGATCTGGGCCTGAGGATATTATCGCCTCATGTTTACATGAGGCTACTTTTGTAACTTAATCATTGAAAGTATTTCACAAAAAAAAAGATTGACTGCATGCCAATCTCTAGGATTGGATAGAAATGACACTCTGATTTAGGTGATTAGAGATTGACTGCATGACAATGCTTGCAGGGTTTTAGGGTTTTAGGATGCTAGCTGTTGGTAACATGTAGTAGTGAGATATAATTAGTGCTAGATATGAACCTAAATCTAATTTCTTAGTAAGCCTAATAAACTAAGAAGAAGGAGTATTGAAGATGTACTACAAACTTTGTAGTAAAAATATATATTGGATGTGTACTATAAATTTTATACTAAAACTGTACTAAATTACCGACATTTATTATGGATCGAGGGAGTACTACTAAATTACTGACATTTTAATCTTTGTCTCGGCATGTGAGCCAATGTTCTAGATGATTTTTAGTGTGTACTAGGTTATAGTGTGTTGAAAATATCTTATATTTTAGAACGAAGGAAGTATCGATTAGCACCAGTAACTACGAAGAGTGAAGCTACCATAAGTAGAAGATGTAGCTACCCGGGCCAAGACTCAAGGCCCCGACCTTTGTCAAGCGGCTAGGCGAAGTAGTATGATCCCTCGTCGTTGGTTCTGCTGCGTCTTCCACCAACATTAACTATGAAAACTCAGTACTACGGTGTCCAGAAGCACATCTTCTTAGATGAGTCTTTCGGAATGCCAAAAAGAAGTCGCATGTGACAATCATGCCATGTTACTTCGTCAACAGATTCGACTCAATGTACTCACAACTCCTGATGTTTCCAAATCCTAAGTTGATGCTTCCACTGCTATTTTTGATGCCAGCACAAAAGCCATTTCAACTAAGTGCAAAATTATGGTGCATTGAATATGTGGTATGCTAATGCACTTCTCAGACATAACCGAGTGAATCTACTCCTTGCCCCGGTGAGTTACAACAATGGATTCATTGTGATGATGTTCCATTTCTCTTATCATACTTAAATATAGTTCTTCTCATTAATTTGTGTACCATGTGTTTCAACCACCTTCATGTTTCCATGTCCAAGGAGCACACGGGCATCCATATGTTGTTCTCATCGTCTCCTCCCTTACTAGAGTACCTTTGTGATAGACGATTTGATCCTAAAGCCTATTTACTTTTATTTTGGATTACATCATTTCGTTAACAATGCTAAAACATGATTTTGGTATTCATTAAAAAGTTTGGACAAATTCATCACATATTCAAAACTGCTCATCAAGAATTGAAAAACACGCCAAAAAATCAGTAAAAAAACCACATGCCGACGAAAAAAATCAAAGAAAGTAATTGGGAAAGGCCGCTGGACACACATGAATAATTCGTACCAATATCTTTGAAACAATGCATAAGTTCCTATTTATATTCAAATAAATAATAACTTATGCGCGAGTTAAAACTTGCAAAAAAAATTGGTTTACAAATAAACTTGCATGAACTTAGTTTAGTCGTGAAGCATGGCGGGCGACCAAGAAAGGGCGAGCGGGCCAATTCCAATGGCAATCGCAACAAACTAATGTGACAAAACTATAAGGAAAGTTATATACCTCTTTCAACCAAAAAATAAGATTTAGTACAACTTTATACTAAATCAATGACACTTTTTATGAATCGTAGAGCGTAATTAACTTGTGATCTAGCGGAAAGCACCTAGTATGGTTAAAACGACGGTCATCCCAACGACGGAAACATGACAATTCCTTTTTAAGGCTTCATGCGCATGTTAACGCGACAACACATACCATTCACACCTGGCATGCTAGTTTTTCAGTTTTTTTGTTTCCGGTTTTCTTTTTTTTCCTGTTTTTCATTTCCTTTTCCTGTATGTTTTTTAAATTCAGAACATTTTCAAGTTTGATTTTTCAAAATTTGACCTTTTATCTTTTGAATATTTTTAAAATGGGCGGCTTTCAAATCTAATTTTCCCCCAAATTTAAACATCTTATGAAATTTCTATCTTTTTAAAATTTGAATGTTTTCAAAAATGATATTTTTAATATCTGATTTTTTTTTTCAAATTGAACAATTTAAAATCTGACAAATTTCAAATCAAACTTTTTTTTAAAAATTAAACATTTTTTATATCTGAACTTTTTTCAATTAAGAAGATTTTCAATTTTGTACTTTTCAATACAATATTTTTAAGTCGAAACTTTTTCAAATCTGAACTGTTTAGAATTTGAACCATTTTAAATCTGAAATTATTTTTCAAGATCTAGTCGAGCCTAGCAATCGAACCGGTCTAGGGATGGAAGTGATCCGGTCGAAACGACACCGAAAGAAATTAACTAGGCCGGCCCAACCAGCAGCTCCGTTCACGTGCCTCGTCACTAACGGACGTGTCAAGCGTACAATAGGGGCTCCCGGAAAATACTAGGTAACCGACCGTGGTACCACCAGCGTTACTGGGCTAGCCCAAGACAAGATGCCGGCGAGCAATTCTTTCGTTCTGTTGTTCGCTTGATGTGTTATTTATTTCGCTTTGTTAGTTTTTCTGTTCCTAGCATATGTGTCCTAGTTTTTTCAGGGTATATAGCTTCTCTCGATTTTTCTTTTCATTTTCTTTTTAGTCCTTTTTCATAATCTTCTTTTGTTTCATATGAACTAGTTTTTAGTTACAAGAGTAATAAAATTGTGTTCCACTATATTTCTGTCTTGAGAGAAGTCATGATATTTTTTCCATATAATTTAGTTTTTATTCCATGATTTCTAATTTTTTTTGATCCACTTTGTCCATATTCTTGTTCTGCATGATTCATTTTATGGATACAAATGTTTCATTCCACTTAGCATTTGTTCCCTTCGTAGTCGTGTTTTGTTCCCCGGTTCATATTTTGTGTTCCACTTATAGCATTTTTTCCTATGAATACTAAGGTAGTCGGGCTCCGGGTTGGAGGGGAGGTCGATCCTGAGTCCGCACTCGAGCGCACTGGATGTGGGAGAACCACAACCCTCTAGCTATGCGGATTAGGGGCATGATCACTCCCTTTGTAATGTGATGATGCAATGCTTTTTCCCCAGAGGTAGTTGTATATTTTTGTAGACTATGTTGCCATTGGTAGTGGGGCTAGGGTTTTGTCCCCCGGTCACCCTGGATGAGGAATAATTAACTTTCCTAATTTTCTTAGATCCCTCTTCCTCCCACCCCCTCTCTCTCTTTCGTGCCTAGAGGAGGCTGTCGGGAAAGCTCGCATGGCACTGGTGAGGGGTCAGGAAGGGCCCTGCCATATCACGACAATGATAGGTGGTTGGAGGACAGCGCACAGTGGCAGCAGAGCAGTGGTGCAAATTCATGCCCCTATAGACTGTCCTCCTGGCGGCGTAGTGTCGCTCTGCGCGTGGCTTTGTGTGTGATTGCTGGTTCAACATGGGTCGGCGACTGGCGGCGCGAGGACCGCAAAGCAGTGGATGTGTTCATGGAGACGATGGCGTCTCTTCTGTCAGAGAAACCCTGGTTCAATATTTTTGAGGGTGTCAGAATCAGACCTAATGTAGTTCTCGGTCCTTTTCCTAAAGGTGCTTTTGTAGCTTCTTCACTTCGGCACCTTATTTCGTCTAAAGCATTTCTTAACCCAATGCTAATGATTGATTGGATAATCCGACCCCTTTCTTAAAGTCACTTTACGATGACACCTAGGGGCGACGGATCACGGGATCCTGAGCGTAGGTTCGTCACATGAGGCGCGTGACGGCTAGATCTCTCTACGACATAGGCGGTGTTGGGTGTGGGCGAATCACAGACCACCGGGTATACGGATCGGAAGCCGGGGTGATTGCTCCGCTTTATGGTGGCATTGCCGACTTCATGGTTGGTGGAGATCTAGCCAGCTTCGGGTTTGGTTGATGACTTTTGGAGCATGGACCGCTGAAGTCTAGATTCTGATGGAAAAGACGCTGTCTAGAGGCGAAATTTGTGAAGATCAGAAAATTCTAGAATATACATGGAAAATTCTATTTTTCCAGAAGACGAAGGATGCCAGAAGGGGGAGCAGAGATGGGCCATAGGGGGCCCAGACCACCCCCTGGTGCGGGCCACCCCTGGCCGCACCACCAGGTGGTGTGGCCACTCTGGCCCACTCCCGGCTCTCCCCTTTTCCGTATAGTATCCCCACGAATCCCTAATCCTCGGGAGGCGACCACAGAAAGATTCCGCCACCTCTGCGGGGCGGAAAACTACAGAGAAAGAAATAGCTCTCCGGCAGGCAGAAATCTGCTTGGGAAATTCCTTTCCGGAGAGGGGAGGTCGTGGCCATCAACACCACCATCAAGCTGGACTTCATCGGGATCATCATCATCATCATCATCATCATCATCTCCATCATCATCTCCATCAGCACCATCATCACCACTCCGTACCGCTGTAACAATTTGGTTGAATCTTGCATAATTCTTAGGGGAAACTTTCCCGGTATTGATTACTTGTTGTAGTTGATGCTATTGAGTGGAACCATTGAATTATTGTTATATTCAGATTGTTACTTATCATTATACCATCTCTGATCTTGATCCATATGATGTCCTATGAGTAGTTCTTTTAGTTCTTGAGGACATGGGAGAAGTCATGTTGTTAGTAGTAGAATTGTGTTGAGAAAGATTCAATAGTTTGCTATTTAAGTTGTGGTGTTTTTCTTCTAGTGGTGTCATGTGAACATCGACTACATGACACTTCACCTTTATGGGCCTAGGGGAATGCATTCTGTATTTGTCTACTAATCGTACGGGTTGCCGGAGTGATAGAAACCTGAACCCCCGTTAGGAAACCTTTGCACAAGGGATGTTAGGATCTCAGAGTTTAAAGCTATGGTTAGGTTTCTATCTTAATTACTTTCTTGTACTTGCGGATGCTTGCAAGGGGTATAATCACAAGTATGTATTAGTCCTAGGAAGGTCGGTACATTAGCACAGGTTCACCCACACAACACTTATCAAACTAAAGAAGATTAATCAACTATATGAAGCGAAAGCACTTGACGATATTTTGTGTGTCCTCGATAACGTTTGGTCATCTTAAGTAATACAACCGGCTTGTCCTTTGCTAAAGAAAGGATTCGGCCACTTGCTGCAATTATTATTATTCTTTTATTTACTCACACTTTATTTATCTGCATTATCAAAAACCCCTAAAAATCCGTTTGCTAAGTATTTATAGAGAATTTCTGCTCCAAGCCACTCGTCAACACCTTCTACTCCTCGTTGGGTTCGACACTCTCACTTATCAAAAATACTGCGATACACCCCCTATACTTTTGGGTCATCAGTAGACTTACAATTCTCCATGTTAACTCTATGAAGAAGATCTAGCGCATACTCCCGTTGAGTAACAATCATCCCCCTGAATTGTAGGACATTTCTAATCCAAGAAAATACTCCAACTTGCCCATATCCTTGATGGGAAAAGCAGCACCAAGTGACTTGACAAGACTTGTTACGGGTCCTATTGATGCTGTGGATAATTTGGTATGGAAGAAATGAAAACAATCATGAGAAACTTGCGCCAAGTGTTCAAAGATTGGTGCAATATCTTTGTAGTTATGTGGAGTCGCTCACTTCTATCAAATACTGCACTATGATGGATGATATCAAGGGCAAGCAGGTGGCTCAAGCTACCCAGGTTGGGCGTCTAAAAAAAGTGAAGAAACTTGAGCTCCAATGGTCTCAACCACCACAAGGAATGATGAAGTTAAATGTTGATGGCTCGTTCTCTACGCAAGCTAGCAATGGAGGAGCTGGAATGTTCCTCAGAGATGACCTGGGTGCAATCATCATTTCTGCAAGCTAGCAATGGAGGAGCTGGAATGTTCCTGAGAGATGACCTGGGTGCAATCATCATTTCTGCATGCCGGTATCTACTATCCTGTGTGTAGCCACTTGAAGCAGAGTTGGAGGCTTGTCGTGAGGGAGTTGATCTAGCTTAGAGATGGTCTGATAAACCTATATTATGGAGATGGAATCGGCGGAATCTGTCAACATCCTGAAGAATTTAGATCAAGATTGATCGGAGAATACA
The DNA here is from genome assembly GCA_910589775.1 of Avena eriantha. Classification (NCBI taxonomy): domain Eukaryota; kingdom Viridiplantae; phylum Streptophyta; class Magnoliopsida; order Poales; family Poaceae; genus Avena; species Avena eriantha. The sequence goes on from OU342745.1 coordinate 405,679,227, forward strand.
ATTATAGTCTAGGGTTTGAAATCTGTCCTTTTATTAAATCCTAGATTTTCTTTAGTACAGGTCAATTGAAGTATGAATCAAGTGAGCCATGTGTTGGCTAAGTTGGGTAGATCGTCTGTCCGTACTATAACTTGGATAGGATCTGGGCCTGAGGATATTATCGCCTCATGTTTACATGAGGCTACTTTTGTAACTTAATCATTGAAAGTATTTCACAAAAAAAGGATTGACTGCATGCCAATCTCTAGGATTGGATAGAAATGACACTCTGATTTAGGTGATTAGAGATTGACTGCATGACAATGCTTGCAGGGTTTTAGGGTTTTAGGATGCTAGCTGTTGGTAACATGTAGTAGTGAGATATAATTAGTGCTAGATATGAACCTAAATCTAATTTCTTAGTAAGCCTAATAAACTAAGAAGAAGGAGTATTGAAGATGTACTACAAACTTTGTAGTAAAAATATATATTGGATGTGTACTATAAATTTTATACTAAAACTGTACTAAATTACCGACATTTATTATGGATCGAGGGAGTACTACTAAATTACCGACATTTTAATCTTTGTCTCGGCATGTGAGCCAATGTTCTAGATGATTTTTAGTGTGTACTAGGTTATAGTGTGTAGAAAATATCTTATATTTTAGAACGAAGGAAGTATCGATTAGCACCAGTAACTACGAAGAGTGAAGCTACCATAAGTAGAAGATGTAGCTACCCGGGCCAAGACTCGAGGCCCCGACCTTTGTCCGAGGCCCCGACCTTTGTCTAGCGGCTAGGCGAAGTAGTATGATCCCTCGTCGTTGGTTCTGCTGCGTCTTCCACCAACATTAACTATGAAAACTCAGTACTACGGTGTCCAGAAGCACATCTTCTTAGATGAGTCTTTCGGAATGCCAAAAAGAAGTCGCATGTGACAATCATGCCATGTTACTTCGTCAACAGATTCGACTCAATGTACTCACAACTCCTGATGTTTCCAAATCCTAAGTTGATGCTTCCACTGCTATTTTTGATGCCAGCACAAAAGCCATTTCAACTAAGTGCAAAATTATGGTGCATTGAATATGTGGTATGCTAATGCACTTCTCAGACATAACCGAGTGAATCTACTCCTTGCCCCGGTGAGTTACAACAATGGATTCATTGTGATGATGTTCCATTTCTCTTATCATACTTAAATATAGTTCTTCTCATTAATTTGTGTACCATGTGTTTCAACCACCTTCATGTTTCCATGTCCAAGGAGCACACGGGCATCCATATGTTGTTCTCATCGTCTCCTCCCTTACTAGAGTACCTTTGTGATAGACGATTTGATCCTAAAGCCTATTTACTTTTATTTTGGATTATATCATTTCGTTAACAATGCTAAAACATGATTTTGGTATTCATTAAAAAGTTTGGACAAATTCATCACATATTCAAAACTGCTCATCAAGAATTGAAAAACACGCCAAAAAATCAGTAAAATAACCACATGCCGACGAAAAAAATCAAAGAAAGTAATTGGGAAAGGCCGCTGGACACACATGAATAATTCGTACCAATATCTTTGAAACAATGCATAAGTTCCTATTTATATTCAAATAAATAATAACTTATGCGCGAGTTAAAACTTGCAAAAAAAATTGGTTTACAAATAAACTTGCATGAACTTAGTTTAGTCGTGAAGCATGGCGGGCGACCAAGAAAGGGCGAGCGGGCCAATTCCAATGCCAATCGCAACAAACTAATGTGACAAAACTATAAGGAAAGTTATATACCTCTTTCAACCAAAAATAAGATTTAGTACAACTTTATACTAAATCGATGACACTTTTTATGAATCGTAGAGCGTAATTAACTTGTGATCTAGCGGAAAGCACCTAGTATGGTTAAAACGACGGTCATCCCAACGACGGAAACATGACAATCCCTTTTTAAGGCTTCATGCGCATGTTAACGCGACAACACATACCATTCACACCTGGCATGCTAGTTTTTCAGTTTTTTTGTTTCCGGTTTTCTTTTTTTTCCTGTATGTTTTTTAAATTCAGAACATTTTCAAGTTTGATTTTTCAAAATTTGACCTCTTATTTTTGAATATTTTTAAAATGGGCGTGCTTTCAAATCTAATTTTCCCCCAAATTTAAACATCTTATGAAATTTCTGTCTTTTTAAAATTTGAATATTTTCAAAAATGATATTTTTAATATCTGATTTTTTTTCAAATTGAACAATTTAAAATCTGACAAATTTCAAATCAAACTTTTTTTTAAAATTAAACATTTTTAATATCTGAACTTTTTTCAATTAAGAAGATTTTCAATTTTGAACTTTTCAATACAATATTTTTAAGTCGAAACATTTTCAAATCTGAACTGTTTAGAATTTGAACCATTTTAAATCTGAAATTATTTTTCAAGATCTAGTCGAGCCTAGCAATCGAACCGGTCTAGGAATGGAAGTGATCCGGTCGAAACGACACCGAAAGAAATTAACTAGGCCGGCCCAACCAGCAGCTCCGTTCAGGTGCCGCGTCGCTAACGGACGTGTCAAGCGTACAATAGGGGCTCCCGGAAATACTCGGTAACCGACCGTGGTACCACCAGCATTACTGGGCTAGCCCAAGACAAGATGCCGGCGAGCAATTCTTTCGTTCTGTTGTTCGCTTGATGTGTTATTTATTTCGCTTTGTTAGTTTTTCTGTTCCTAGCACACGTGTCCTAGTTTTTTCAGGGTATATAGCTTCTCTCGATTTTTCTTTTCATTTTCTTTTTAGTCCTTTTTCATAATCTTCTTTGTTTCATATGAACTAGTTTTTAGTTACAACATTAATAAAATTGTGTTCCACTATATTTCTGTCTTGAGAGAAGTCATGATATTTTTTCCGTATAATTTAGTTTTTATTCCATGATTTCTAAATTTTTTTGTTCCACTTTGTCCATATTCTTGTTCTGCATGATTCATTTTATGGATACAAATGTTTCATTCCACTTAGCATTTGTTCCCTTCGTAGTCGTGTTTTGTTCCCCGGTTCATATTTTGTGTTCCACTTATAGCATTTTTTCCTATGAAGACTAAGGTAGTCGGGCTCCGGGTTGGAGGGGAGGTCGATCCTGAGTCCGCACTCGAGCGCCCTGGATGTGGGAGAACCACAACCCTCTAGGTATGCGGATTAGGGGCATGATCACTCCCTTTGTAATGTGATGATGCAATGCTTTTTCCCCAGAGGTAGTTGTATATTTTTGTAGACTATGTTGCCATTGGTAGTGGGGCTAGGGTTTTGTCCCCCGGTCACCCTGGAGGAGGAATAATTAACTTTCCTAATTTTCTTAGATCCCTCTTCCTCCCACCCCCTCTCTCTCTTTCGTGCCTAGAGGAGGCTGTCGGGAAAGCTCGCATGGCACTGGTGAGGGGTCAGGAAGGGCCCTGCCATCTCACGACAATGATAGGTGGTTGGAGGACAGCGCACAGTGGCAGCAGAGCAGTGGTGAAAATTCATGCCCCTGTAGACTGTCCTCCTGGCGGCGTAGTGTCGCTCTGCGTGTGGCTTCGTGTGTGATGGCTGGTTCAACATGGGTCGGCGACTGGCGGCGCGAGGACCGCAAAGCAGTGGATGTGTTCATGGAGACGATGGCGTCTCTTCTGTCAGAGAAACCCTGGTTCAATATTTTTGAGGGTGTCAGAATCAGACCTAATGTAGTTCTCGGTCCTTTTTCTAAAGGTGCTTTTGTATCTTCTTCACTCCGGCACCTTATTTCGTCTAAAGCATTTCTTAACCCAATGCTAATGATTGATTGGATAATCCGACCCCTTTCTTAAAGTCTCTTTACGATGACACCTAGGGGCGACGGATCACGGGATCCTGAGCGTAGGTTCGTCACATGAGGCGCGTGACGGCTAGATCTCTCTACGACATCGGCGGTGTTGGGTGTGGGCGAATCACAGACCACCGGGTATACGAATCAGAAGCCGGGGTGATTGCTCCGCTTTATGGTGGCATTGCCGACTTCATGGTTGGTGGAGATCTAGCCAGCTTCGGGTTTGGGAAGGTGCAGCTGCATCTGAAAAATGGGCCGAATGCCCGGCAATGGCGACGTATTTTCTTCGTCACCTTGGCGGAGCCATCATTGTTGCAGTTCTCGTCTTCTCATCCAGGCTGGTCCAAGGGAAACCCTAGATCTAGGTCTACCGGATCAGACGATGGAGGTGCTCTGCGCTGTTCTCTCTCTTGGGGGCATCGTATTTTGAGAATATGTTGGATGGAACGGCTGAGGTGGACGGCGTGGTTTTTGTCGTGTCAACGATGGAGGGACTTGGCGGTGGACGTGTGCTGAGGTATGTGCGGAGGGTGGATGCGCTGTTTGGCGCCATGGTAACATCGACAACAGGACTTGCAAAGGCCTTTGCTTCGTTCTACATCCTAGATATGGGTTAGCGGAAGATGGCAGAGGCAACTTCTGGAGCGTGCACATAAGGCATTCTCTCTAGTTTTAGTGAGTGAGCCGAGGATGAATGAGGTATTCGTTTTGGACGGTGAGCCTATAATGGTCTGACCACATCCCCTTTCGTCGAGCTAGTTACGGTGCATTGTCACACTACTAGGAAAAACGTTATTAGTGGCGCACCAAAATTGCTTTCTGTGGCGCATCTAGCAGTCGCCACTAAATTGTCGCCACTAAAATTATATTTCTGTGGCGCATATGCATATGTGCCACATAATTCTCCAAATTCTGTGGCACATATAGCTATATGCGCCACAGAATTCTATGGTACATTCCGTGGCGCATATAGCCATATGCTCCACATAATCCTTTTTTCAGAATTTTGAAATTTTCAGAATCTGGTACAAATACAGGTATATAATAGGTATATTCCAGGAAATACACAAAAATTAACAGAAATTCCCAAAAAAGCTGCACACAGCAGTACAAATGTTCCAGTTCACATATAATACATCAACAAGCACAAATGTTCACAAGTGTTCATCAATCACATCACTTAGAACCGAATAAGTGTACAAGTATATTTCACAAGTGTTCATCTCACTCACATAACTTACAACTGCGCGATGTTGTCACCGCCTACCTTAGGACAGAATGTAGTACACCATAACCGCGATGCCGGTGAGGAGGAGCGGCACCAAGATCTTCGTCCGGTTCTTCTTCCACACGTGTCTCCTCCACTTGGCCACCGCCTCCTCTCTAGTCGCGTATCCCTTTTAGTTGTTGCCGCTGAACTTGTCCACTTATTGGTGGCAGTCCACCCACTCCTCATAGACACCTGGAACCCGACCCCTTGTACACAACGTACGTCGGCATCTCTATTGACAAGGCGTATTAGTACATCATGCAAATATATATGTTGACAAATATTAGAGCAAGGCATTCATAAACTTAAAACAATGCGTCGATGACAATGAAAGAAACACGACAACATGTCCGACACAATAACAACGACGGTTTCAAGCTAGGCAAGTTAAGTTTTTCGACACACACACTACATGTCCACCGATATACACGCTCTCTCGGTCAAGTAGCCTTCTCCTTGCAGGGTGCCGAGAACGGCTTGTACATGTCTTTCGTCGTCCACGTCCTGAAGTCACCCTGCGCCTTGAGGCAGGCTTCGATCTCCCTCTTGGTGAACGGCCTGGGCTGGTGTAAGAGCCCACCATGTGTGTTGACCTATTCCATGATGATATGTGACAGCTTCACCTGCGTATCATGGAAGTCTTCCCTGAGATCAGGGTCATTGATCCCATGCAACTTTTGGGCCCATCCTTGGAGAGAAGATGGCAGCGTTAGCATCTCGCAATCCCGGACAAACCCTTTGAGGTGATGGCAAACATAGAAGGCCTCCTTCACACTGTCAGATGGATGCTTGATGCAGGCGAACTCGAACACATGCTTGCACTTGTGTCGGCCATCGTCCCTGTAAGCCTCCCCCTTATAGTTGAAGGGGCATCCCTGATTGGCATAGCCCTCGATAGCATCATCCAGAACGCTCCTTACTCTGGCGTAGTTCTTCCTCCTCGCACTCCTCGAGTCAAAGTAGGTGGCAAGCGAATACCTCGTGGAGAGGACTATGAGCGTGTAGTACTTGTCTCTGCGCAACACAAAATGTGTAACGGGATGTTGGTAAAGAGCAATGGAAAGAAATACTTATGTGTTACAACGGCGGTAGGAGGATGTGTACACTTACTCGAGAAAGAAAGGCATAAGGATGTTGTCCTTCCTCTTGCTGTCCATCAATAGCTTCTGAAGGTAGGAGTTTGCCCGGGCCCGGGTCCTTGTTCCTTCTTCCAGCTGGCTATCCCGCATGTAGTAGGGATCCATTATCGCGACGAACGGGGTGTCCTCTCTCTTGACCTTCATCGCTAGATTGAGCGTGAATAGGCGGACCAAGTTATAGTCCAGCCGTCTCGAGTGGAACAACTTGAAGATGTCCTTGTAGGCTATGAAGAACACATCCGCGGGGGCATCGGTGATGAAGCCCACATCCTCCGGCACCTTGGCGGTGAACACCGGGTAACTCGAGTCCTTGTCCTTGAGAAGGAGGCCCTCAAGTGTCAGGACACCCTCATGCAAACTCATCATAGCTCCTGAAGCCAGGCGGCACAGTTCCGGAGGCAGTATGGGCTGACCAGCTTCGTGCACTCTGGTCAAGCCATCCTCGCGGGGTGGTACAACGTCGTCCCGGTAACGGATCGGAGCGGGCTGGCTCGCAGCCTTGTCCTTGTTCCTGTTTGGCCTCTTCCTCACCCTCTTCCTCTTCGCATCAGCAGCCTCCACTAGCGATGCTAACCCATCACCGGCCGTCTTGTGGAGTGTGTCAGGGCTGAAAACGATTCCGGCCGATGGAGGTTGTGTCTCGGCGGCCGAAGGCGTCTCCTGAGAAAACACACGGAAGACTAGGCGCTTCTTGGGATGGCTAGCTTGATCGCGGAATGATGGTTCTTCAACGAGAGGAGGCATGAACGGTCCTTTGCTGGCGCCGGTGTTGACGAAGGCATTGACGTCAACCGGTGCATCATCATCATCATCCACCTCGATGTTGGCATCGAAGGCCTCCATGTCCATGTCATCTTGGGGTGGTGGCGATGGCTGTTGCGGTGCCACGGCCTTGCCTTTAGGTGGGGGCGATGGCGGTCGAGGAGCAACCACGACCTTGGCTACTTGTGGCGCCGGTGTAGATGCTCCCAAGAGTCTCTGGTGACGGCTTGCGGTGGCGGCGACGACGACCGGTGCAGTAGGAGGCTTCGTCCTTGGCGGCCGGACGACCGAGGTCGCACCGGTGGAGCGAGACCCAATACGAATCTGGGTCTGGCCAAATCATGGGATATCCATGGCAAACTTCCAGGGTCAGGTGCTCGTCGGCTCCCGGAGGTTGCATGGGAGGGTCCATGTCTTCGCACCCCCCAACACCCGACCCAACTCGACGCGCATCACGGCATCGTCCATGGGCTTGTAGTGCATCGTGCGGTTCATCGGTTGTATTAGCTTGCCCGTGGCAACATCCTTCAACTCGCTACCGGGCACCTTGTGCAGGAGCACGCACGGAGTGTCTTGAGGCATACAGATATGCATCATGAGATGGCAGCCAATCAAAGGCATTAAGTAGAGCACGCTGACTAACTACTTATTTTACCTTGGTGAGGGCGCCGAGCTCGGCTAATGTCGAGACACGGGCGGCCGGTGGCTGATCCTTCTTCTTCTCCGTCTCGGGTGCATTAGGAAGCACCACCAGCGCCGGCTACTGCGCCTTGGTAGTCTCGGCAGGAGGGGGCAGCTCCGGCGCATCCAACTCCATCGGCTGTGCTGCAGGGATGGAGGGCAGCGGGGTAACCATGTCTGGCGACACTTGGTGGCTCGAGGTGCTGACGCTAGCGCTGGGCACTTGTATCGGCCCCACCTGACCATCCGCATTCCATTTTTCTATCCCCTCCATCAGCCGAGGGGGTAGCATCTCGAGGATCTTCTGCTGCACTACCGCGTTCACCTTGTCCTGGTCCACCTTACTGGCCTCTAGATGCGTGATCTTCCGCTTCAGCTCTTCCTTCTCGGCTTGATCCTGAGCCGCCGACTGGGTCCGCCTCTCCTTTCTATTCTTGGCTTCCTCGTTGTAGTACTCGCCGAACTTTGTGCTCATACCAAAGCCAGAGATACGGCCAAATGACGTGGGCGGCTCGGACTGTGGCCTCCCCTTGAAGGCGTTTGTCGCCCTATTGAAAATCGTGTCCCACGGCTCCGCCAAGCCCTGGGATGACGAGTCCGGCGCCTCGCTGATACATTGCAAATGTATCTATAATTTTTGATGTTCCATGCTTGGTTTTATCCACTTTCTTGTGTTTTGTTCCAACTTTGGAGTACTTTTCAAATGATTTCTTGGACTAACCTATTAACAAGAGCCCCAGTGCCAGCTGCCTGTTTTCTACTGTTTTTGGTTCCAGGAAAGTCAGAAAATGAATATTCTCGGAATTGGACGGGACAAAAGACAAAGTGCCTATTTTTTCGGAAGTGATCAAGTGCCAAAATACGAGACGGAGAAGGGCCAGAGGGCGGCCACACCACCTGTCCGCGCGGCCAGGCCTGGCCCACACCAGGGGGTGGTGTGGCCAGCCCAAGCACCCCCTCGGCCTCTCCTTCCGCCTATATATTGCCCTCGAGACGAAAACCCTAAGTACCCGATCAAAAATCCACGAAAGAGTCTGTAGCCGCCGTCATCTCCATCCCTAGATCGGGAGGGATCTGAAGCTCTTCCTAGCACCCTGCCGGAGAGGGGAATTCAACCTGGATGCCTTCTTCACCACCATGCAAGCCTTCGGTGTGATGCGTGAGTAGTTTATCCTTGGACTACGGATCCATGTAGTAGCTAGATGGCTGGTTCTCCTCCTTTGTGCTTTCATGTTTAGATCTTGTGAGCTCCGTTCATGATCAAGATCATCTATTTGTAATTCTGCATGTTGTGTTTGCGGGGATCCGATAGATATTGAGATGCTATTTCAAATTGATTATTGATTCTATCATGTCTTTGTTATTTGTGATCTTGCATGCTTTCCGTTGTTAGTAGCTATCTTGGCCAAGTAGATGCTAGCAACTCCAAGAGTTAGTATTTATGCTCGATAGTGGGTTCATGCCTCTGGTAATCTGGGAAAGTGATAGAAATCTCTAAGGTACTAGATGTGTTGTTGCTACTCGGGAGAAAATAACAATCCTTTGTTCATAGAACAATCATATTGTTTACTTTACACGTAGTTTGTTAAGCAATAATCTGTTGCTTGCAACTTAATACTGGAGGGGGTTTGGATGATAACCTGAAGGTGGATTATTAGTCATAGATGTAGTTGGATGGCGGTCTATGTATTATGTTGTAATGCCCAATCAAGTCTCAAAGGAGTCAAGATGATTAGTATATGCATGTATTGCTTTCTCGGTGTTTGTCAATTGCCCCGCTGTAATTTGTTCACCCAGCATGTTATCTATCTTAAGGAGAGCCACCTCTAGTGAACTATGGATCCCGGTCCTTGTCTTTTACATACAATCTATAACCTTTTTACTGCTTTGTGTTTACTTTCTGCAAACTTTTACTTCTTTCCATTCGATACGTTTAATCCTTTGTTTTCCGCATAACACGGTGAGATTGACAACCTCATCGCAAGTTGGGGACAAAGTTCTGTGGTTGTGTTGTGCAGGTCTCCATGTTTATACTAGCACCGGTAGTGCGCCCTGCCAAAGCTCAGCCAGTAACACCTTTGGGATGTTTCCTTGCTCCTACTGGTTCGATTAAACCTTGGTTTCATAACTGAGGGAAACTTGCTGCTGTGCTCATCATACCTTCCTCTTGGGGTTCCCAACGAGCTCTACATCAACCACGCACCAAGCACTTTTATGGGCGCCGTGCATTGAGCCATCAAGCGATTTTCTGGCGCCGTTGCCGAGGAGTCAAGGACATCTTCACAAGGGGAGTCCCTCATAACCAATCTCTTTACTTTGTTGTTTTTGTTTTGCTTAGTTTCTTTTTGCTTGTTTGCTTGTTTTGTTCTTCAAAAACACAAAAAAATTAGTTTTACTAGTTTGCTTTCTTTATCAAAAACACAAAAAAAATTAAGTCTCCTATAGTTGTTGGTCTATTATTGCCTTGCTTTGTCATGCTTCCTATCAATGGTTAGTTTCTTTGAAACTGAATCTTATTTGCATGGTGGGTTCACGGAAGAACAAAAATATTATTATAAGGAACACCGCTTGTCACAAAAAGGGAAACACTTATGGGAACTAATTGATAAATTGAATACCATTGCTAGAAACGTGTGCTCTACTTACAATGTTACTTATTGCTTTGATAAATCTTGTTGCTGTAGGAGGTATAAACACCTCCCTTTTCAATGTGAGTATAATGATAATGTTACCATATCTTCTTATGTTAAAGTAAATTATGACTTTTATGATGTGGAACAAATTGAAGAATTTATTGCTTGGAAGGGTGCATTCGAACTAGCTTATTTGCTTGAAAATACTGATGATGCACCTTATAAATATGAGGTTTATGATATACTTCAATTTTTATTTGATAATTACAAGGAAGAAAATGGCTATATTCTTGAATATCTTAATAGATGCTCTCTACCTATGGAAGAGACTAATGCCTTGCAGGAGCCTATGGAAGAAGAAATTGCTGAAACTGGAAGCTCATTGGATGAAAAAGAGGAGGAGAATGAGGATCAAGGGGAGGAAGAATGGATCTACTCATCCCTACCTTCTAATGAAAGTAACTCTTTACCCCTTACATTATTTGATTGTCCCCCATGCTTACCAAAGGAGGACGAATGTCATGTTCCTGAGGATTCTTTAAAATGTTTATAATAAAGCTCTAGTGTTTGTAGATCATGAAAAACATTCTTTACGTGATAGCTATATTGTTTAGTTTATTCATGAGGTTACTGAAAATTATTATGAGAGAGGAAAATATGGTTGTATAACTTTTCATGGTATTGAAACACCTCTCTATGTGCTGAAAGTGTTGAAGTTATTCTCGTTTTATCTTCCTATGCATGTCACTTTGTTCTTTGTGAATTTATTTGCGTACGAGATTCCTATGCATAGGAAGTGGGTTAGACTTAAATGTGTTTTGAATTTTCTTCTTGATGCTCTCTTTTACTTCAATTCATATTTTTTATGTGAGCATCTTCTCAAACCATCATGCCTAACTTAAATGCGTTAAAGAAAAGTACTTATTGGGAGATAACTCAAAAGTTTTAGATGAGTCTTGGAAGTTATTACCTCTGTAATAACCTCTCCTTATCCTTTTTATTTGCTTTTTGTGCCAAGAGTAACCTCTAATGAGAGAGAAGTAATGATTGGGAAAGTTGATGTCCCGAAACAGATTTCTGTGCTTCACCGTAAATATTCGTGAGAGAGCTATGTATGTCGGATTGAGCTGTAATTATTTGTGCTTCTGCCCCAGGTTGTTATATAACTTTCGTTAGTTCAACACTTTTTGATTTGAGCAACAGAAGATCTTCTACAAAATTCGTCTTTACCTGCTGGTCTGTTTTGACAGATTTCTGCCATTTTCTGCATTTGCTTCTTGTTGGTTCCTTCTTGAGTTCTTTTGGGGAATTGAGCTTTCTGAGGAAGTGCTACAGTAGCTAGTGTTCTAATGGAAGTTTATTTTGTATTAGAACTGAACCTTAGGACTTATTTATCTTAAGTGCACTAATGTTGCTAATAAAGATTGTGTGAAGTTTTGTATGAAGGAAAATTTTTAGGTGTATGGAAGGAATGAGTAATGAGATGAAGGATGGACTAAAGCTCAAGCTTGGGGATGCCACGCGTGTCACCCCAAGAAATATCCAAGAAGTACAAGCGTCAAAGCTTGGGGATGCCCAAGGCATCCCCTTCTTCATCAATAAAAAATCCAGGTTTCTTCCAAACGCTTCATTTTTATTGTTTCGTGCACAGTTGTGTTTCTCTTGGAGCGTCTTCTTTTTCGTTTTCGTTTTGTTTCTTTAGTTTGCTTGGTTTGCTTAGTTTTCTGAATAATTTTGTTGGACCCCCTCTTTCACACTTTGGTTTACAAATAGTTTGGTTTGGTTTGGAAAAGAGTAGGAAAGTTTATGCTTATGTGGTAAAACGAGCTCGTTTTTGACTGTGGCCTATGCTTTGTCATGCTATGCTTGGTATTGTTTTGGCTTTATGCTTAGTATTCTTTGCTGTAGCATGACTTGTTATAAACAATTGAGATTGCTTAATGTGCCTTGGATGAATCATGCGTTGTTTTAGCATATTAAAGCATAGTATAGTGGTATTCTCCTTTGATGCTTTATTTGGGTTGACTTGGCGCATGCTCACACCATGTTATGACTATCTCAAGTCAACATAGCCTTTATGATCCTTTAGTTTTCAACTTGTAGTATCACTTTATGCTTTGATCAATGATGTTTTGTCGCTCTGCATGATTATGGTCATTATTGCTCTCTTAGTTTGTCGCTCCCAGTCTTTTGCTAGCCTCCACAACAAAGTATGAGTTCCACTCATGCATCCAACTCCCTAAACCAAGATATTCCAAAGAGTCCACCATACCTACCTACTAGCTTATGCTATTCCAAGTATATTCATGCTTTTTTTTATCTTCCAAATTAAACTTGTTATGAGAAAACTAGTGAAAAGCTCTCACGAACTTGATGGCACACTTTACTTTACTTTCCCTTAATAAACTTGAACCATTGTGTCTTCTATGTTGTATATGCTTGCACTTATTTGTTGGGAGTTAGCAGAACCATGCTTTCATGGGGAACGCTTTCAACATTGCACTTGGTACTTGTACCTAGTTGATATCATGCTCTTTTGTATATGGATGTCGTCGTTGTGAAATGAAAGGGGAGCTTGTAAGTCCATGGAGTTATGTATATGTGTTAGAGAAACGCCTGGGCCGCTGGTCTAATCCATGCCGACATGGTGGAAACCTGCAGCGTAACCATAATGAGCTGTCTATGAAGCATTCTTCTTATAAAAAAAGAGTCCTATATTGATAAAAAAGAGAAAAGAGAAAAAAAGAGATTATGAAAAGAGGAAAGAGAGAAAAAAGCACCATATTCCCATGGTAAATAAGAAGAATGCTGAGATGCTCGTTGTCTGCTTGCCTTGTCATTTTGATATGGGGATTCTTCCGTATCATCGGGCAAGGGGTACCCCGTTGGCGGTTCTCAATGATACACATGTACTTACAATGACAAGAACTTCCCGGTGACTAAACTTGAGTAGCATGAGGAGCGGCCCTCGTATACAAGGGACATGAGATTTCTGACTTATACTTCGTCAAGCATGTACACCATAGTTTGTTCACTTTAACCTTAATCACTTCAAGAGGCTTATGATAGGGGAAATGAGAGCTGAAAGCTATAAGTACCATAATTTTTGGAAGCTCTTTATGAGACTTGAATCCCTACTTCCTTTTACAAAGGCCTTTCTTCCACCATTATATTGAGTCTCCACCTTCTATCTTTATGCACTTACTTTGAGAGCATAGTGGCCATTCTTAGTTCTATGTGCATTGTCCCAAGACTAGTTGATTGATGCATACTTTGATATTGCTTGTTTTAAACTATTGTATCTAGTCACTCTTATGAACTTTGAAGGTCTCCTATGCATTTATATTTGCTACTCTATTGAGGGACAAGCTGAATACTATTATGCTATGTTTTCTTTATCTGAAACAAACAAACGTCTTGCAAAGCATTGTTATTCATGAATCTTTTGTTTGTGCTTTTTCATCTTGCATCATAGTTTCTTTGCTTATTGCTAGAACTTTGTCTTTCATGTTATGATTGAAGTACTTTGATCCCAGCTTTGAATGTTTTACAAATACTTTGATCAAGTCTTTGATGGTGCATGTCACCTCAAAAATTATTCTTTCTTTTTATAACTTACCTACTCGAGAACGAGCAGGAGTTAAGCTTGAGGATGTCGATACATTGCAAATGTATCTATAATTTTTTATGTTCCATGCTTGGTTTTATCCACTTTCTTGTGTTTTGTTCCAACTTTGGAGTACTTTTCATATGATTTCTTGAACTAACCTATTAACAAGAGCCACAGTGCCAGCTTCCTGTTTTCTGCTGTTTTTGGTTCCAGGAAAGTCAGAAAATGAATATTCTCGGAATTGGATACGACAAAAGCCAAAGTGCCTATTTTTCCGGAAGTGATCAAGTGCCAGAATACGAGACGGAGAAGGGCCAGAGGGCGGCCACACCACCTGGCCACGCGGCCAGGCCTAGCCCGCGCCAGGGGGTGGTGTGGCCAGCCCAGGCACCCCCTCGGCCTCTCCTTCCGCCTATATATTTCCCTCGGGACGAAAACCCTAAGTACCCAATCAAAAATCCACGAAAGAGTCTGTAGCCCCCGTCATCTCCATCCCTAGATCGGGAGGAATCTCAAGGTCTTCCCGGCACCCTGGCGGAGAGGGGAATTCACCCTGGAGGCCTTCTTCATCACCATGCAAGCCTCTGGTGTGATGCGTGAGTAGTTCATCCTTGGACTACGGATCCATGTAGTAGCTAGATGGCTATTTCTCCTCCTTTTTGCTTTAATGTTTAGATCTTGTGAGCTCCGTTCATGATCAAGATCATCTATTTGTTATTCTGTATGTTGTGTTTGAGGGGATCCGATGGATATTGAGATGCTATTTCAGATTGATTATTGATTCTATCATGTCTTTGTTATTTGTGATCTTGCATGATTTCCGTTGTTAGTAGCTATCTTGGCCAAGTATATGCTAGCATCTCCAAGAGTTAGTATTTATGCTCGATAGTGGGTTCATGCCTTTGGTAATATGGGGAAGTGACAGAAATCTCTAAGGTACTAGATGTGCTGTTGCTACTAGGGAGAAAACAACAATCCTTTGTTCATAGAACAATCGTATTGTTTACTTTACACGCAGTTCGTAAAGCAATAATCTATTGCTTGCAACTTAATACTGGAGGGGGTTCGGATGATAACCTGAAGGTGGATTATTAGTCATAGATGCAGTTGGATGGCGGTCTATGTATTATGTTGTAATGCCCAATCAAGTCTCAAAGGAGTCAAAATGATTAGTATATGCATGTATTGCTTTCTCGGTGTTTGTCAATTGCCCCGTTGTAATTTGTTCACCCAGCATGTTATCTATCTTAAGGAGAGCCACCTCTAGTGAACTATGGATCCCGGTCCTTGTCTTTTACATACAATCTATAAACTTTTTACTGCTTTGTGTTTACTTTCTGCAAACTTGTACTTCTTTCCATTCGATACGTTTAATCCTTTGTTTTCCACAAAACACGGTGATATTGACAACCTCATCGCAAGTTGGGGACAAAGTTCTGTGGTTGTGTTGTGCAGGTCTCCACGTTGCTACTAGCACCGGTAGTGCGCCCTGCCAAAGCTCCGCTAGTAACATCTTTGGGATGTTTCCTTGCTCCTACTGGTTCGATTAAACCTTGGTTTCATAACTGAGGGAAACTTGCTGCTGTGCTCATCATACCTTCCTCTTGGGGTTCCCAACGAGCTCTACATCAACCACACACCAAGCACTTTTCTAGGCGTCGTGCATTGAGCCATCACTCGCCTGTAGCCTTGATTTCAGCGTCCTGCAGATAAGGAAAGGTGAGCCCATTTAGGAACTTGCCTTCATTATTCAAAATGAAAGCAAATGGACCGCGGGTAAATTCCTTACCAGCTTATTCTCAAACTTCCTCACATTGTCATCGTCGGTGACGAATTCCTTGGAATCCTTGTCTAGATAGTAGCGGGCCTGGACAAAGTTCTGGGTCTGCTCGTCCGTGATTTTTAAAAACGGGTTTTCTTTCCCGAGACGCTCAACCTCGGCGTCCTCCCTTGCCCATATGGCCTTCTTTCCCCTGTAACCGCAGCTTCCACATCGGTGGTTACCTATGTTCTGTTCCCGCATTTCCCGACCCCACTCCGTCCATGCCTTCGCTTCGTCAGTCTCCATCTCCGCCTTGAATATCTTGAACTCGTCTTCGTCGATCATGGGCTCACCCTTCTTGATCTTCTCCCAGCTTTCCTTTTTTGCGATCTTGTTCTTCACCCGGGTTCTCCAGCTGCTCAAGGCATTGGCCATCTTCGTGATGGCTAACCTGTTCACCTTATTGGATTTTTCCAGTTTGTCGGTGTACGGTGCTGGGAACTTGTACCGTCGGTGAAGCTTCTTAAGGCAGTTTGCCACCAACCGCTCATTCACTTCACTTCTCAGGTGCTTCGTGTTGATTGACATGCTTTCCCGGATGATGCACCCGAGTTGCATGCCGTACCCGGCGGCAACATCCGGAGGCTCCAACGGAAGGCCACTTTCCAGTAGACTTTTTCGGATGATGCACCAGAGTGATCTCGTCGGTGGTCTCGGCGAGCTTTTGCGGCTTCCGATCCTTCCTCGACTTCGTATTCTTCTTAACGGTCGGGTTGCTGCTACCGCGATCCGTGTGGTCCCCGCCATCGGTCGTGCAGCCTCCGCCATCGGTCGTGCGACCTCCACTATCGGAGGTGGTCGCATCCTCCTCCTCGGCTTCATCTATCCGGTAGTCCTCGTCCCCGTCTTGCTCATCATACCCACCGTGGCCCGCAGTAGCTGCCACGTCCTCATGCTGAGACTCCGCCGCCTCCCAGAAAGTGAGGTTCACCGCTCTGGCTTGGTGTTCGACGCTCATGGCGGCCTTAGAACTGCCGGCCCCATCGGCGGCCGACATGTTTGCACACTTCTAAACAAATTAAAATAAGGAAGTTAGTATTAATTATTGTTGACAATATTTAAAATGAGCTGTCCATTTCTCCCGAAGTGTCAATTCACTTCCACTTCGGTCGAGAAATGGGGCTCATATGTCAAAAAATTACTAAGTGTCGACCGAAAAATTCGTCATGACCTTCGCTAATTTTTTGACATATGAGCCCCATTTCTCGACCAAAATGGATCGAAATCAACATTTCAGGAGAAATGGGCAGCTCGGGTGATTTCCCTGAAACATTACACATACAAAAATGCACAAATTGTGCTCCACAGCCACATATGGTGCTCCAACACCATATAATCCAACAGGGTACAGAGATTTCTGTCATCGTATATATACACACTGTAATTTTTTTGGTTTTCATTTTTTCGGGGTTTATTACAAAGAGGATGGTTGTCATGGTATATCAACAGCCTGCCAGGACAAGAAAAGGAGCACTACGACTAGTCTGCTACTACTTCCAAATTTCGATCCTCAGGCAGGCAGGCAGGCAATGTTTGTGTGTGTATGTACGTATGTGACCAGTAGAATATGGCACCAGGATGGAGTTCACAACGACGCTAACGGTACCAGGCACTTGTACTAGCTTGTTCATTTTTGATAGAATGAAGCTAGTGATGGATCTTAACGACTAAAAGGCAGGGAAGGAGGAGAGGGGGTCACCTGCGGGGTGGTGGTGGCAGTGGTCCTGGACGCCGGAGCGGGCCTCCTCCTCCTGGTGTTCTGCGGGGTGGTGGTGGCGGTGGTGGTGGCGGTGGTCCTGGACGCCGGAGCGGGCCTCCTCCTCCTGGTGCTCTGCGGGGTGGTGGTGGCGGTGGTCCTGGACGCTGGAGCGGGCCTCCTCGTCCTGGTGCTCTGCGAGGCCACGGCGAGGCAAGGCGGGTGCGGCGCGGCGGCACGGTGGGGCAAGCGCGGTGCAGCGGAACGGTGGGGCAAGGGCGGCGCGGCGCAGCGAGGCATGCTAGGGTTCTGGGCGGCGCGGCACAGCGACGCGATATGGGGAAATCCGAGGCGTGCTAGGGTTCTGGGCGGCGCGGCGCAGCGAGGCGATATTATTTCTAAGTCACAGAATTTTGTGGCGCATCTGTTCAGATATGCGCCACAGAATTATTGGGGATAGTACAAAACGAGCATTATGCTGTTGTTTGGCAGAAAACACAGCTTACCACATTGGTCCAGTGCTTGCTCCTCTCTGTTCTAAACCTAGGCGGCCATGTTCGATTGCTGGCACAGCCACATTTTTTTCTTGACTTTTCTAAAAATATTTTAAGGATGGTAATAATATATTAAAAGCAAGAACTAATATATTTGCCTATTAAAAATATTTTATGGATGGTAATAATATATTAAAAGCAAGAACTAATATATTTGCCTATTAAAAACAAGAATTAATATATTTGACTTAATATATTTGCCTCAATATTATCCGCATACATTAGTTTGTCAAAGTAATACATATATGCAGGCGCGCGAGCACACATGTGCATTAATTAGTACAAAAAAGGCGTAAAAAACCGCTAAGTCGGCTCCGAGGTAGCTAGTGTCTCTTCACAACAACTTTCTTGCCCTTCTTCTTCGCGGTAGAATACTTTAGGCCGACAACCTTGAGATTTCTTCTCGTGTACAGGCAACCTTTAGCCGGTAGGGTGGTCTTCCTTCTTACTTTAGCATAAGTAGTTGGCTTGTCGAAGTACTTGTCGAATTCCTCTTCGATCTTGGGATCGCCGTTCTTGTCGATGTCTTGCTTGTTGGCGGGTCCTTCCATTCCGATGATGCTCCTCTTGCCGCTCCTCACGACAACACGGCTTGGCTTTGCCGGGTCGGTAATGAAGAAGCATTGGTCAACTTTGCTAGCGAGCACCCATGGCTCATTTTTTGTGGAGGCGTTCTTTGATTTGGCATCGGGTATAACAATGGTGGTGAAAAACCGGCCATCTTTTTCGATGCTCTTGGCCCATCTGACACGAAACATCGGCACCGTCACTCCGCAGTAGTCGAGTTCCTATATCTCCTCAATACTTCCGTAGAATCTTTCCTTGATATCAGTCTCGTCATCAGCGTATGATAGCATAGTTACTCCTGAGTTTTGGTATTCGCTATTCTTGTCCTTCTCCTCGGTGTAGAATCTATAGCCGTTGATGTCGTACGTTTGATAGGTCCTAACGTTGCACCCGGGGCCCTGTGAGAGTGAGAATATGAGTTTCTGATCTTCAGTACAAGGCATCGGCATGGGACTTTCCAGTAGACTTTTCTTGAACCACCCCGTGAAGCTGGCGTTGTGCTCTCTGGTTACGTCTCCTTTCTTCCTCGGCTTACCCATGTTGGCGAGCTTCTGCTCGATTAAGGTTTTGTGCTCATCCACCCAGGGGACAACCAACGGTATGTGTTGTAGCACGACTCGGTTTGCCCTATCAAAGTCAGCGTGTTCAAGTTCGATGCCGACGTGGAGTGCGTAGTAGCCCTCGCGGTGACCAAATCCAGCGAGCCTCCCGAGGGGCTTCCTGGTGGGCAGACCGACATCCTGGTTCTCGGTGCTTAGGTAGTTATGGCAGAAGGAGATGCACTCGTAGGTCAGAAAGCCCTTGGCTATGCTTCCATCTAGACGGGACTTGTTGCGAACGAATCCTTTGATGACACCGTTTAGCCTTTCGAACGGAATCATGTTGTGCAGGAACGCCGGCCCGAGATGGATGATGTCATCCACGACATGGACAAGCAGATGCACCATGATGTCAAAGAACGCGGGAGGGAAGTAAATCTCGAGCTCGCATAGTATCTCGACGATCTCTTCCTGTAGCTTGCCGAGCTGCTTCACGCTGATAGACTTCCTAGATATGACATCGAAGAGTTGCAGAGGCCAAATAGCGTCTCACGGACGTGCTCGTCCATTATCCCTCGGATCGCAACGGGGAGTATCTGCGTCATCAGCACGTGACAGTCATGAGACTTCATCCCACTGAACCTCTTCTTCGCTACGTCCAGATATCTGCTTATCTTCCCAGGGTAGCCGTGGGGAACCTTGACTCCTAGGAGGCAACGAAAAAACCTCTCGAGATCCTCCTCGCATAGAGTGAAGGATGCAGCTTTAAGCACCACCTCATTCTTCTTAGCCCTTTTGCGGCGACCCTGGGTCCCTTCCGTCTGTTCATCGTCATCGTCGGCATCATCACTATCGGGGTACTGAAGTTCCTTCTTAATGCCAAGCAATTTTAGGTCGCTTCTTGCTTTCGGCCCATCCTTGGTCCTATCCGGCATGTTCATCAGAGTGCCGAGAAGGCTCTTGGTAACGTTCTTCGTGATGTGCATCATATCGAGGCTATGGGGCGTGTGGAGGACCTTCCAGTAAGGAAGGTCCCAGAAAACGGACCTCGCCTTCCATACTCCATGCAGCGGTGATGGCTGTTCCCTCGGCCGCTTCTTTCATGGCGCAGGGCACTCTTCCCAATTGTCCAGAAGCTCCTTGATTTCTTCGCCACTCAACGGTCGACGTGGGGCATTATCGAGCTCGTCTTTGCCATTGAACAGGTCTCCGTGTTTTCTCCACGGGTGATCCTTGCAGAGCCACATTCGAGTCCTTTGGAACACGGTTTTCGAAGACCCAGGATCCCTCGGCAGCTGCAGATGCGAGGTCTTATCCATGCACCTAACACATGCACAGAATCCGTGGTTCACCTGACACGCTACATATCCGTAACCAGGATAGTCCTGCACCGTCGTGAGCAATGCAGCTCTCAGGTCGAAATAATCTCTAGTGTAGGCATCCCACGTCCGTGCCGGCGTCTCCCACAGCGTCGCTAACTCCTCTTTTAGGAGCCCGAGATACAGATGCATGTCGACACTCGGTTGTTTTGACCCCTGGATAAGGATACTCATGTGTACATACCGCTGCCTCGTGCACAACTAGGGGAAGGTTGTACGGCCATACAAACAAGGGCCAGGTGCTGTGCGTTCTACTCTGGTTGCCAAAGGGATTGAGTCCGTCGGTGCTCATGCCCAGCCTAACGTTCCTTGGATCGAGCCCGAACTCATCTTGGAATTCGATGTCCAGTGCATTCCACTGGCTAGCGTCCGCGGGGTGTGTCAGGATCTTGCCCTTCTCCGGATCATCTTCTGGCTTCTCCCTCTTCGCGTGCCATTGCATCAGCTCTGCTTCCTTAGGGTCTACGAAATACCGCTGTAGACGGGAAGTGATAGGAAAGTACCACACCACTTTTCGAGGAACTTTCTTGTTCCCTCTCTTGTACCATCACTGGCCACACACCGGGCATGTGGTTCTATCCTTGTACTCGTTCTGGTAAAGTGCGCAGTCATTGATGCATGCGTGGTACTTCACGTACGGTAGGTCTAGTGGGCAAACTACTTTTCTCGCCTCCTCGATACTTGTTGGCAATGTGTTGTCCTTGGGAAGACGAGCGTGCCAGAATTTCATGTGAGCGTTATAGTTAGTGTCGGTCCATTTGTGCTCCTCCTTCATTTCTAGAGCCTTCAGCGTTACACTCAAGCGTGTATCCTCGGGCCGGCACCCAGGATACAATGGAGTCCTCCCGTCTACCTCCATCTGTGCCATCTTGGCTTTCTCTCTAGCTGCAGCTCTCGTGTTGGCTGTCTGCTTGAGGAGTATTTCTTGAAGATGAGGGTCCCGCAAGGCCGAAGTTAGCGGCGTGTCCGTGCTCCCGTCTTCTCTGCCGCCACCACCACCATCTGCTCCGGCATCGTCTCCTTCATGATGATCGTGTCTGCCGGCATCTCCTTCTTCATGATGATCATGTTCGTCGGCATCTCCTTCGTCATGATGACCATGTCCAGGAGACCCTTTGTCTTCTCCCCCGCCCCGGCCTCTTCTTCATCATGGCCACCGCCATCTATCAGCGGCTCCTCATTCACTAAGAAGCCAGGCATGAAACCACGCGTGAACAGGTGAGACTCTAGTTGTCCGGAATCAGGGTTGATCCACTTCCGGTGTTTGCACGTTTGGCACGGACATCTTATCTTGGTCATGTTGTTCCGAACCATGTCGGCTACCGCGTCAGCCTTGTATCTAACCACCCAGCGTTCGCTCATATGGATGACCATGGTCGCCTGCGCGCGAACATAGACCAAATTAAAGAGAGTATGTTAGAACCATGCACACACACGACGCGCACACATACATGCATGCATGATCGCCGGGAAATTTCGGCATGACCTATCCTAAAAATAGGACGTATGGCTAGTGCAGAAATTTGCCGAAATGGACGTGAATCAACATTTCGGCAAACCTACATGCACCTGGCGCCGGCAACATGCATTCAAGCACAACACAAATTCCCTCCACTAGCAAACATGTATTAAAGCACAACACAAAGCGAAGGAACATCATCTCTCGCCATCGCACACCGCCCGCGGTACCATCTTCACCTACAAAACATCCATACACACCGCGCCGAGGCCCGCCGGCCACACAAAACATGCATCACACAAGTACCCAAGCACACACGCCTCACAAATCTACAAACCAAATCTACACCAACCCCATATGCATAGTGTAGCAAGAGGGGGTGTGGGATGTGTGGAGGAGGAAAGTATGAGTGGTTTACTACCTTTACAAGTAGGAGTAGCTTCCCCTCACAAGTACATGAACCAAAGTAGGTCTAGCTATCAACAATGGAGGTGAGTATGAGCAAAATGGAGTGGGAGGGAGGAGGGGGACGAGCTAGTTGGAGGTGGTGGGAAGAAGGGAAAGGGTGGCTGCCACCTTTTGTAGATCTGTTTCGCACATTCTGTGGCGCATATGGAAAATGCTCCACATAATGTCAAAATTCTGTGGCGCATATAGCTACATGCGCTACAGAAAGTGAGAATTTCTGTGGCGCATATATCCATATGCGCCACAGAATTCTGGCCTGCCCATGTGTTGGGGTTAGGCCCACATGGGCCCACAGGAATTCTGTGGTGCATATGGCTATATGCGCCACAGAATTCTCACTTTCTGTGGTGCATATATTCATACACGCCACAGAATTGCTGGAATTCTGTGGCGCATTAGCTACATGCGCCACATAATTAATTTTAGAGGAGCATTTTTTATATATGCGCCACAGAATTAAAATCTACCTATAATCGTTTTCCTAGTAGTGTCATCCTGATTGGCGGCTTATGTCTGTATGTCGTTGTAGGACTTCTGAGTCTTTGTTGAATAAATAAAATAAATGCCATATGTATCACTTCGATATAGAAGCCAGGGCACTTACCCTTTTCAAAAAATAAATTGTCAGCATTGGTATCCTTGCTTGTTCGTCAACATATGATTTGAAACAATGAATGTAAATTATTTTTAAATTTACGCCAATGTAAAGAAACTGCATGTAAAACTTGTATGGACCAAAATGTATATCGGGGACCTACACAACTTAGAACACCAGCCATGAATTGATTGGTTTGATATGCAAGGTTACAAAAAAGTAGATTATTTGAGGTAGGTGGTGTTTAGAACAACATATGGATGCCCGTACTTCTTTGCCAGTATTGGACTGTACATCATGGTGGTTGTAAAATATGCTACAAGAACTAATGCAGTTGCTCCTATTTATTAACTGTGATCGGAGAAATGGAATATAGCCATAATTCCCAAAGAATCCATTGTCATGGCTGAGGGAGTAAAGAGTAGACCCAGATTGTTGCCAGATAGTAAGTTTTGCACTTCGTTTTTTTAAGTACCTTCCATAATTCCATTGAAACCAAAAAATAACTTAGGATTTGGAAGCATCGGGAGCTGCGACTACACTAGCATGTATATGTGCGCGAAGTAACATCAGATGATGATTACACGAATATGGAGTCTTCCTCTCGTATTAACAATTCACGTGCCATTCCCGTCTCTCGATTCGCACCGTGGCTTTGGCTAGTAGTGGTCACTTCATTCTAATGTTCTTGCACGATCTACGTAGTAGATTAAAATACACAGTTGTAGACCGAAAATCTTGAAAGAGGTGCTTTATTATTAGTCACAGAAATCTATGTTACTCACATTAATGGTGATACTTTCCCACATTTTCTCATATTCACTAAAAATACACTAGGCTTCTACAGAAATCCCCAGCCCAAGCATAGGGCACTACCAATACAATGTAGAGAAGATACACTAAACACGGATGGATGAACCGAAACAAAGAAGAAAAACCAAGACAAAAATTCGAAACAACTTTTGAATCAAGTTGCTAGAATGCCATGATGTAACACCAACAAGAAGCAGAGCATGTGAGTTTGTGACTTTGCACCGGCTGCTAGTGACATTAGGCGTGGACCAACGAAAACAAAGGAAAGACGGGTGCTTTGCCTATTTTTATTAAGACACAAAGGGTTGTTTATTTTAGAGAATAGGATACAAAAACATAGAAAAGGTTTCCATACATCAAGCAGGTGCTTGAGCTAAGCAGCTCTGCCTTAAATCTTCATGGTTACAGAAAACAATATAAATCGAGGGGCATCCATTAAAATATATATTGATATTTTGTTTCTTACAAGCATTCCACAATATGTGCCTGAAACATAATTGTGATATACTCGTGAGCGACTCTTTGACCCAAAACTCTCCTTCCCGGCCCACTCAAGAGGGAAACTGAAACGCTAGAAAAAGCTCCTCTCCCATGGCTTCCCTGGCCATTGTCACCGTCGGAGCTGGTGGTAGTGGCGATGCCCGGACGCCAAATGGTGGAGGGCTAGGCGGCACTCCCCGCAAGAGCCTCTACGCGCAGGTGAAGCATCGGCGGGATGCGCGGTGGTGGGAACCCGCCGGTGGAAGTTATCGAGCGGCACGGCGGCTAGAACCGATGATACACGACCGCGCCGCACTACCGATGCTCAGGCATGTGGGCCCGCTCTTGGTTTGTGGGTTTGATCTGGGTCGCACGGGCCTGATCTGGGTTGCGCGGGCCGTGGCCATGGACACGCTTTGTTGTGTGCCGATTCGTTACGGGAGGATCCGAAGTCGCTTGGAGTGAATTGAAAGGTGTTTCGGATCAAAGGTAATTGGATAATACGTATTTTATATTACTTATTGGAATTAATATTAAAATAAATATTTAAAATTAATTTGAAAGGGCAACTTCCCTAATGGCCCAAATCTCCCGAAGGGAAAGGGCTTAAGAGGGAGCTGCCCCATGGGAGCCGCCACCTAGGGCTAGGCAGGGTGGAGCCACCCGGCCACCGACCACCTTGGGCCGTGCGCAAGGCTGACCCTGGCCCGCCCGGCCACCCCTCCTCCCCTGGCACACACCTCCTCGCCTTCTCTCCCTTTAGTACCACCTGGATACCTGACTGGATGGGGGTTCCACTTTTCTCCTATATAAGGAGGGTCCAGCAAGAGGGAAAAAGACACACAAAATTCAAAAATATTCTCTAAGGCAGTTTTCTTAGAGAATCTCTCTCTCGTTGGCTCTTGCTCTAGCGCCGTTCCAATAAAAACTAGGCGCGTGGGAGGCGATGCATCTTCAGCACGCCGTCGCGCTGCTAGATCCCTGGTGCCACAAGTGAAGGAGATATGCCCTATAGGAAAATAATAAATGAGTTTTATTATCATATATCGGTTAGTTTGTAATAGTTTCATATTGTGCTCTAATGGTATCAAGTAAAAACATTGATACATGTGTGGTATGAAACAAACCAAGTCCCAAGTAGCCTTTATTCATACTAGTTCGTTGGGAAGCCGATGATCAAGGTTTCCTGACCATGGAGCATTTATGCCAGTTGACAATGAGGTCATATCATTGGTGAATGATGTGATGGACATTACCCAAAGATTGCACAGTGAAGGCAAGCGCGCGTGGCTGGAGTCAGTGTTGACGTGGTCGAGTATATCAACCGCCAGTTTCTAGCCGGACGCAAATTCAAAATTGGGGATCAACCCGTGCACATCTCCCCTAAGGGCAAAATCTACGTGTGCTCGGGGGTAGTGTCGGGGAGGATCACCCCTAGGTAGGCTAGCCGAATAAAAGTAAGAGCAATGTAACTATCAGCTGGCTGATAGAGCTCAACCGGATATAAAACCAAAGATGAAGCTAAGAGAAGGTCAAGATCAGTACGAGCCGGCTGACCGATCAGTCGGATGCGAAGACATCGCCAAGGTATTGGTCCGGCTAGACAACCCCATCCGAAAGAGCCATTCCTAGAAGACAGATGGACTAGGGCGACACGTGCACAATATACGCTACACCCTAGCTAGCTACTGATGAGGTATAAAGCAGAGAAGGATGACGGCACAAACGCCGGGAACCACGAAGGCGGCCGACAGTAGGACCGTGTCGCCCGGAGACAATCACCACCGCCCGTGTTGGCCGGGGAGGCCTCCACCGTACCCGTGCTAGACGGGGACGGGGATCTATAGGAGACATCAGGGAGGTGAGACACTGTAGGTGATCAATCGGCTGGGGCCCGCCAGTGGGACCTGCCAGCCGGCCGAACCATTGTAACCGCTAGCCCAACAGTGTATAAAGGGTACGGGGCTTACATAGCGAGCGTTGGTCTCTGTTGGATAGTTAGCATACATACAGCTCGAGTAGCGCTTGTAGTTCATTGTGTTCATCCAGATAGTCAGTCCGTGCAGGAGTAGGGGTGTTACCAAACCAGGAGGGCCCCGGACCTGGGTACATCTTGTGTCACCATAGGCATGCTTATGCCCAATCCCACCAGCAGACACCATCGTTAGCTTCCCTGCTTGTTCCCACACCTCTATCTAGCCTTCTCAAGAACTGTCCTTCCATAGGTGGTGACAATCTTGCTTCGGACAGCTTCCTTCAAGTAGTAAGCATCTTGAGATGCATAGGTTTCTGAAATAGAAGAGTGAGTATCATGCACAAGGTCCATAATGAAATCATCACCAAATGACTTTGCAGTCCTTTGTCTCTTGCTCCTTTTGGTAGTTTCATTGTCGTCCTCCACAAGATCATCATAGTGTTCTATCGGCATAGTGGGTTCAGGAATTATAGCAAATTCCTGACTAGATGAACTAGTCATCTCCTGATTTGATAAGCTAGACATACCTTTTACGGGAAAGATGTGCTTTAAGAAAGTCGCATCATTCGACTCCATAATTGTACCAACATGCATGTTGGATACCTCAGATTTTAATATAAAAAATCTATAGCCAATGCTATGAAAATCATATCTCAGAATAACTGAATCCACGGTTTTTGGTCCAAGATTTCGCTTCTTGGGTATTGGAATATTGACTTTTGCCAAACATCCCCAAGTTCATAAGTAAGAGAGTGTAAGCCTTTTATTCTCCCATTCCTCAGATGTAGTCATGGCTTGTCCATTATGGGAACATGGTGTAGGACATGACACACAGTCATTAGCGCCTCCCCCACAATTCCTTGAAAAGACCCAATGTATCTAACATGGCATTAACCAAATCAGTTAGATTACGATTCTTCCTTTCGGACACCCCATTTGACTGAGGTGAGTAGGGAGGAATCCTCTCATGGATAATACATGTTTCGTACAGAATAAATCAAATTCGTTTGAAAAGTACTCTTCACCATGATCCGATCTTAGCTTCTTGATTTTAAGATCAAGTTGGTTTTCGGCTTCAGCTTTATATATTTTGAAGTAGTTCAAAGCTCATCTTTAGATTTCTCAAGATACACATAGAAGTATCTAGTGGAGTCATCAATCAACATCATTAAGTATCTTTTTGGACCTTTTTCAAAACACCATTCATCTCACATAGATCTGAATGTATAAGTTCCAATAGTGTTAAGTTTCTCTATTTTCCATCCATATGAGACTTGCGGGGTTTCTTTACTTGAACGCAAATTGAGCACTTAGAACCTTTGACAATAGTGCATTTCAGAATTAAACTCATATTGGATAGCCGCGTCATGCAACAAAAGTTAATATGACAGAGTCATGAATTGCAAATATTGGACTAATTATCATTGTAAACATGATTAATAACTTGAGTACATGATTCTGACAAAGATAAGCGGAACAGACCTCCACACTCATAACCCTTTCCAACAAATTGTACACACTTATAAATTATAACTTTATTGGACTCAAAAACCAATTTAAAATCATCTTGACATAGAAGCCACCCGCTAGCGAGATTCTTATTGATGGAGGGAACATGTTGCACATTCTTCAGTTGTATGGTCTTGACCGAAGTAAACTTCAGATTTACAGTACCAACACATGAATAGAAGCACGTGAGCCATTTCCCAACAACACAGATGAAGCCCTTGAGACCTGATAAGAAGAAAACATGGAAATATTAGAACATATATGTGTATTAGCGCCCGTGTTTATCCATATTCATGAGAATGACATACTGAAAGGGTAGTAGGTAAAATACCGTACCTAGCGTCCTTCATCTCAGTATCGCCAATCACAACATTAGCGGTCTTGCCGTTGATCCCGTGTTGAAGCTTCTCAAAGCGATTAGGATAGCTAGGAGCCCAATGATCATGATCCCCATAGACATGGCAAAAGCCTTGATTCTTATAATTTTTCCTCTTGAGGTTGGTTGAGTGCATGACCTTGTTCTTGCCATCAAACTTTTCTTTGCCTTCAGATTTATTCTTATTATTGAACTTGTGGGATAGGGATTTTTCTTCTATGCCAATTTGGCATTAGAAGATCCCTCAAATCCTCCGGTATGTGTCCTTTGCTCCCGCCTTTTTTTCCACATGAAGAGACCCAATAAGATCCGTAACGGAAAATTCGTTTCTCTTATTTTTCAGAGAAGTAGCAAAGTTCCTCTACGACGGAGGAAGCTTGGCAATAATACCGCCGGCCACAAACTTGCCCTCTAAGGTACACTTGAACTGTTCAAATTCTTTGTTAAGTGATTGTATCTCATGATCTTGCTCAACGACGGAACGCTCATCAACCATCTTGTAATCATAGAATTGTTGTATGAGATACAACTTCGTGCTAGCATCCGAGGCCTCAAACTTGGCCTCGATCGCGTCCCACGCGTCCTTGCCATTATCAAATGATATGTACGGGTCAACAATGTTGTCCCCAGGGACACTGAAAAGTTCTGCCATAAACATGGTATCGTCTTTCTTAAAAGCCGTTTCCTCAGCAGTAGAAAGATCTCCTTCAGATTTGCCAAGAGTGGCGATATAGCAATTTAGGTTTTCCAACCAGAGAACTGCTCTCGTGCGACATCTCTTCTAGTGCAGACCATCAAATGGAGGCGGCCTGGTAGCCGTGGCTACACTAGTGGAATTCGGTTGCCTATAATCAGGTTTTTGGTTTTTTGAAATTATAAGTAATAATCCATATGATTTAAACTGAATAAATAATTGATAAAAAATTATCATACAAATAGCAAGTAAACAGATCACGCTAAATAATAGAGTAGATGAACAAATGCTAGAATAAGGAACTGTAGCAAAATCTGAAAGAGAAATCAGGTTCACGTATAGTGCATGCTGATCAGCAGCGATGGCGGCAGCAGTAGCTGTATCGTTGTCACCCATGTTGAGGTTGCCGAAGAGGTCGGTGATGTCCGGGTAGAAATCGTCGTTGGGAACTCTTCGTCGGATGACGTCGTGGTTGCCAGTAGTCGCGTTTGAGAGCTCTTAAAAAACCAAATGATACCTCACCCATACAGGTTCACGAGAGGCAGGTTTCTGAAGCTCTACTCTCCCGATCTACGGTGCACGCCGCAAGCTGGGATAAGGAAGACGAAGAGTGTGGCGCAATGAACTGGAAGGAGGTGCATGTGATAAGTTGTAGTCGTGTATGGTTTAGGTCTCGGTTTATATGGTCCCGGACAGGCAGGTTGTGAGGCGTAGTCCACAATTGCGAGTCAATTAAAACCCACCATCCAAAAGATCTGGCTAATTAACACGTTCGTAATGACTCATAATTAATTTTTCGAAACAGTAAAATAAAGCTCGGTTCGACGCCATTTTCGTGATAAGACATAGCACGGCTTTGAAGGATGAGTGCACGAGAGCTGCTTCTCTTCTCACTCACTTACTAGTTCTAGCTCCACTACACACACATGAGCTGCCACAAATAATGGGGCAAATAGAATTTCAAAATTTATATTCTCTATGAGCCAAAATCCCAACATGCAAACACCTCAAATTCCGGCAGCCATCGCATGATGCTCTGATCTTGCTAGCGAGCATTTGGTATCGGTGTCGTCGTCAGTGTAGCGGTAGTTTCAGTGTGGCAAGTCGAGTCTGGTAGTGGTAGGAGGTTGTCTTGTGGGCCTATGCTCCTCTGTTCTTGTTCTGGCTTGATGTTATTGTGCTATCCGTGGCCGTATTTTACTGTGAATGTAGTAACTGTGTAGTTGAACTATGGAAACACGAATCACTCGTATGGTCTCTCTCTATGTGTATCTTGTTTGCCCTTATTCGTGATGTGGGTGTGTGTAACCAACCGGAGGAGCGGGTGTGTTTGCCCTTCTATGTAGTCACAACTCCTGATGTTTCCAAATCCTAAGTGGATGTTTCAAATTTTGGTTTCACAAAAGCCATTTCAACTAACTGCAAAACTAGGGTACATTGCATATGTGGTATACTAAAGCACTTCTCGGACATGACCGAGAATATCTACTACTTGCCCGGCTCATTAAATACTTACTATCACACTTAAACATAGCACTTCTCATTAAATACTTGTACCATGTGTTTCAACCACCATCATGTTTCCATGTAGTTAAATACTGCCGAAGAGCAGACAGACATCCATATGTTCTTCTCATCATCTCCTCCCTTAGTGGAAGTACCTTTGTGGTAGACGATTTGATCGAATAGTCTATCTAATTTTATTTTGGATACATCATTTCATCAGCGATTATAAAACATGATTTTGGTATTCATTAAAAATCTTGGATAAATTCATCACATATTCAAAACTGCTCATCAAGAATCGAGGAACAAACAAAAATCAGTTACAAAACCATATGGCGATGAAAAATCAAAGAAATTAATTGGGAAAGGCTGGACATACATGAATAATTCACACAGATTTTTTTGAAATAATGCACAAGTTCCTGTTTAGATTCGAACAAACAATAACTTGGCGCGACTCAAACTTGAAAAAAAACCGGTTTACAAATAATCTTGCATGAACTCGGTTCAATCGTGGAGCGTGGTGGGCGATCAAGAAAGGGCCAGCGGGCCAATTCCAATACCAATCGCAACAACTAATGGGCCAAAACATTAAGAAAAGTTATATATTTACTCCAAGTTATATACGTCCGCCGATCAAAATAAGTGTCATTGTTTTAATACAACTTTATATTAAATCAATGACACTTATTATGAATTAGAGGGAGTAATTAACTTGTGAACTCTTGGAAAGCTGGGCCACGCCTAGTACGGTCAAAACAACGCTCATCCCAGCTACGGAAAACATGACAATCCCTATCTAATGCTTGATGTGCATGTTAGCACATTAGAAACACCGGAAATGATGAGCCTAGCTCTGAATAATGAGAATAGTGTATGACTCATGTCTAAGAGAAACAACTGGTAGACAGACTCGCTCATCAGTCTCTAGCAAACTTCATTTAAAGTTTTTAGTGGGGCCGTATCTAGTCTAAATGGTGGAGAAGATTTTATCTGTTAGATGTGAGTCTAGTAATCTTTAAGCCACATGTCTAACAATGGATCGAAATATAGGTACTCGAGCCAAGGCTTTAGGACCCGGCGGCGGACCTCGCTCTTGACTATGTTGCTACTTAGGTCGAGGAATCTCAGTGCGGTGCAGTACTACGACGTCGACCGGCCAGTGGTAAACCTCGCCCCATCTCCTTACATGGTGAAGTAGTATAACCCCTCCCACTTTACTACATTGCGTCTTCGACCAATATTAACTGAGCAAACTCAGTAGGGTGCAGTACTACAATATTGAGAAGCCCATCTTCTTAGATGAGTCTTCGAGAATGCCAATAAGAATCCTCATGTAACAATCATGCCATGTTACTTCGTCAACATATTCGACTCTATGTAGTCACAACTCCTGATGCTTCCAAGTCCTAAGTCCATACTTGTAATTTTTGTTTCAGTGGAAGCACAAAATCCATTTCATCTAACCGCAAAACTAGCATATATTGCATATAACGTATGCTAATGCACTTCTCAAACAAAACCGAGTGACTCTACTCTTTTCTCGGCTGAGTTAGAACAATGGATTCATTGTGAATCATGATGATGTTCCATTTCTCTTATCACACATCAATCACTACTAGGAAACTACCCATCTGTGGCGTATGGAAATTGGACTTCTGTGGCGCATATCCTAGTCGCCACTGTTACCTAGCCACTGATAACTACTTCCTGTGGCGCATTTCTTCATATGCGCCAGAGGAAGAACTTCTGTGGCGCATTTACATATATGCGCCACAGAAAGCCCATGCGCCACTGACTATATAATTATATGCGCCACTGATTGCATAACACGTATTTGAAGTAGAATACTTTCCTGGTGTATAATCAGGTATTTATACAGTATTTATCCAGATGAGTATAAAATACATTGCACAAGTAGTAGATGCATGAAAACCGACATATATATAATACAAACACTTAGAGCCCGATCGAGATACATATATAGTGTCAAGTGCCAAATTTCTACACAAGCGCCGAATACAAAGTTCATATCATCTCACATTACAAATATGAAGTGGCCACCGCCGCCTACACTAGGATCAAATAGAATACAACTGTGATAATGGTGAGCAAGAGCATTAGCCCGACCAATATCTTCATCCGGTTCTTCTTCCACAAGTGGTTCCTCCACTTGGCTATCGCCTCCTCTCTAGTCGCGTATCCTTTGTAGATGTTGCCGCTGAACTTGTTCACTTGTTTGTGGCAATCCTCCCACTTCTCGTAGACTCCTAGAACCCTACCCATGTACACCACATACCACCTCGTCGCCATCTCTATAGACGACAAGGCATATTAGTAAAAATACAACGAAAAGAATGAATAAAGGGTTCACATCCATATATATATATATATGTTCATAGAATATAAAACAAAGGATCCATAAACCTAAAAGTTAGATCATCATACAAGCAATAAGTTCAACGACAGCACGACCACAAGGTAATTTAAGTCTAATAACAATGACCATTTCGACCACGACATAGTAAAGTTTATGACACACACACACACTAATACAGCAGGCGTCCATCAAGAATATACACACACTGGATCATGCTAGAGGCACACATCGATCATGATGAAGACTTACTCTTCTGGCACGGCTTCGGGAACGGTAGATAGCCCTCTTTCGTCATCCACGTCCTTGTGTCACCCTGCTTACGGAGGTGTTCTTCGATCTCCCTCTTACTCAACCCTCTGGCTTGTTGTAGGGCACCGCCCCTTGTGTTGACATCTTCAATGATGATTTGCGACAACTTCATCTGAATGCGATGGAAGTCTTCTCTAAGATCAGCATCGTCGATTTTCGCCAAAGTTTCGGCCCATCCTCGGAGACTAGATGGCAGCGTTAGGTTATGGCAATCCCGAACATAGCCTTTAAGGTGATGGAGGACGTAGAAGGCCTCCTTGGCACCAGCAGTCGACTGCTTGACGCAGGGGAAGTCGAGCACGTGCTTGAACACGTGTTTGCCATCCTTGATACATTCCCCCCTATCTACAAAGGTGCATCCCTTCTTGGTGTAGCCCTCGAGAGCCTCATTTAGAACACCCCTTATTCTAGTGTAGTCTTTCTTCTTCGTCAAACTCCCCGAGTTGAAATACGTGGCTAGCGAATACCTCGGGGCAAGGACGATGAGTGTGTAGTATTTGTCTCTGCGCAACTCAATTGTAACGTAGTGTTGGAAAAAGAGCAAAGGAAAGAAATATATAAGAAATGCATAAGTTACGGTGACGATGAGCGAGTGTGTGTACTTACTCGGGAAAGAAAGGCAAAAGAAGTGTGCCCTTCCTCTTGTTGTCCACCATGAACCTCTCGAGGTACGTCGTCGCCTTGGTCCGTGTCTCTGATCCTTCGACCAACTGGCTGTCCCGCATGTAGTAGTGATCCACTATCGCGATTTCCGGGGTACTTTCTCTCTTGATCGTGAGCGCCAGATTGAGCGCGTATAGGTGGACCAAGTTATAGTCCAGCCGTTTCGTGAGAAACAACTTGAATATGTCCTCGAACGCTATGAAGAATATATCCGCGGGGGGTTCATCGACGAAGCCCACGTCCAATGGCACCTTGGCCATGAAAACCGGGTAATTTGGATCGTCCTCTTTAAGGAGGGCCTCTAGTGTGTTGACACCCTCGTGCCAAGTTAACATGGCTCCAACCGCAATGTGGATCATATCCGGAGTCAATATCGGATCACCAGCTACATGCACTCGGGGCAAGCCAAATTGTGTGGATGGTACGACGACGGCGTCCTGACCCCGGATCCTCTTCGGAAGAGGCTGGCTCGCACCCTTATTATTATTATTACCTCTCTTCCTGTAGTGCTTCTTCTTCACAACTGTGTCAGCCACTGCCATCTACTCATCAGTCGCCTTTCGGAGTGTGTTGGGGCTGAAAACCAATCCCGGTTTCTCTTGTGGTGGATCGGCGGCCGGGGGCGTCTCTTGAGAAAGACCATGGAAGACCAGGCACTGCATGCATGTATTGGGCCGACCAGCTTGATGGTCGTCGCGAGCTGCGAAGGGTTCTTCATCCACAGAAGGCATATACAATCCTTTGGCAGCGCCGGTGTTGATGAAGTCGTCAACGTTGACCAATTCATCATCATCTTCATGGGTGCCATCATGTGGTGGTGGTAGCGGGGGCGATGGCGATTGCGGCACAACGCCTTTGCCATGTGGCAGTGCACACGCTGCCAAGAGTTGATGGTGATGGCTGGTGGTGGCGACAACGGCGGCTACTGGCTTCCGAGGTGGTGGCCGGGCGATGATCGGTCGAGAGGTGGCGTCGGTGCTCCCCCCCGCAAGACGAATTTGGGTCTTCGGCCATGTCAAGGGCCAGTTGTAGCATTCCCCAAGGGTCTTGTGTTCGTCGGCTCCCTGAGGTTGAAAGGGGGGTCCATGTCGTCGCACCCTGGCAACACCCGAGCCAACCTGACCCTCATCACGGCATCATCCATTGGATTGTTGTGCATCGTGCGGCTCGCCGGTTGTATAAGAGTGCCCTTGGCAACATCCTTCAACTCACCGCCGACATCTTTAAGCAGGAGTATGCAAGAAGTGTCCTGAGGCAAAAACATGTTGTTGGGCGTCATGAGATGGCAACAGTCATGCATCAAAGGCATAAAGGAGATGACGTGCACTAACTAATTAGTTACCTTGGTGATGGCATGGATCTCGGCTAATGTAGAAACACGGCAGATGCCGGCGGCCGGCCTATCATCATCTGCAATCTCCCACTCGGGTGCCTCACGAAGCACCACCGCCGTCGGCTGCGCCTTATTGGTATCTTTGGCGGGAGGGGGCGTCGGTGTGACCAAAACGAGGGGCTGCGTCCCGACGTTGACGACCGGCGGGGTCACCAGGTCCGGCGACACGGTAACATTGATGCCCGAGTTTCTGCCGCTTAAGCTGGGCAGATGTATCGGCCCCTGTCGACCTCCCACATTCCAAGCACTAAGCCCCTCGAAAAACTTAGGGGGGATCGTCGAGTGGAGCTTCTCTTCCACTAACTTGTCCACCGTTTTCTGGTCCACCGCCTTCGCCTCTAGTGTTTGCACCTTCATCTTCAGCTCTACAACAGCGGCTTTATCCTGGTTCTTCCTCTCCCTTCTTTTCTTGGCATTCTCTTTGTAGAACTCCTTGAACTTCATGCTCGTACCAAAGCCGGACACACGGCCAGCTGAGGACGGCGGCAACCCCTTGTCCCTCTTCTTGTAAGCATTGGTCGCCCTATTGAAAACCGTGTCCCATGGCTCCATCGAATCCTAGGAAGACTTTGTGGCAGTAGCGTTCAGGTCCTCTTCCTGCAGAGACAAGGAAAGGTGAACCCATTTAGATTCTTGGCTTCATTATCTTAATTAGAACGCAATAGACTTGAGATCGGCGATAAATTCCTTACCAGATTCTTCTCGAATTCCTTCACCTCCGGATCGTCGGTGATGAACTCCCCTATTTCCTTGTCCAGGTAGTAGCGGGCCCGAACAAATTGCCTAAGCTGAAACTCCGTGATTTTAAGCCAAGGGTTGTCTTTACCAAGGCGTTCAAGCACGGCGTCCTCCTTGTCCCAAATGGCCTGTTTCCACATGTAACCGCCGCTTCCAAGGTGGTGGTTACCTATGTTCTGTTCTCGCATACTCCTTCCCCATTGAGTCCATTTTATAGCATCAACGGTAGCTATATCCGCCTTGAATATCCTAAACTCCTCTTCGTCGAGCATCGAATTTTTCTTACTAATAACCTCGCAGCTTTCACCTTTGTCAATGCTATTCTTCACCCGGGTTTTCCAGCTGCTCAAGGCATTGGTCATCTTCGTGAGGGCTAGTCTGTTCACCGGGTTCTTATTTCTCTCGAGGTTTCTAAACTGCTCTGGGAATCTGTATCGCTTGTGAAGCTTCTTAAGGAGGTTATCGACCAAAGCTGCATGGTCAGCATGTCTGATGTACTTCGTGTTGATCGACATGCTTTCCCAGACGATGCACCCGAGTTGCAGGCTGTACCCTTTAGCAATCGCCTCTGGCGCAATGGGTTGGCCACTTTCTATGACCTCAGTGAACTCATCGCAGACGGTGGCGAGCACTGGCACCTTCCGTTCCTTCTGTTCCTTCTTCTTCTTCTAAGAAGCGACCGGGTTGCCGCTACCGCCATCCGTCCTCTCGCCGCCATCGGTGGTGTCATCCTCTTCGCCGCCCGCCTTCACTAGTTCCATCGTAGTCGTCTTCGTCCCCCTCGTAATTAGGATCTCCGCCCTCATTGGCCCCAGCAGCTCTGGCGACGGTCGCCTCCTCCTCCGGTGGTGGTGTCATCCTCATCGCCTCCTCCTCCTCCTCCTCCTGTTGGGACCCCTGCCAGAATGACTGGTTGGCCTGTCTAGCTTGTTCTTCGACGCTGATCATGTGCTTAGAAGGGCCAGACTCCTTGTTGCCCAACATGTTTGCACTACTCTATTTAAAAGAGGCAA
Organism: Avena eriantha; assembly: GCA_910589775.1. Classification (NCBI taxonomy): domain Eukaryota; kingdom Viridiplantae; phylum Streptophyta; class Magnoliopsida; order Poales; family Poaceae; genus Avena; species Avena eriantha. Next base: position 405,716,059 of record OU342745.1, read on the forward strand.
AATGTTAGCACAAATCTCGGCCGAAAAATTCGGCATGACCTTTGCTAATTTTTTGACCTAGGAGTGCCCATTTCTCAACCGAAACGGAAGTGAATCGACACTTCGGGAGAAAAGGGCAACTCAAATGAAATACCTGCAAGACAAAACACCCCATCCCCATATTGATAGCCCCATGCATTGACCCCATCATCCATCATATCCATCATCCACGTGCAGTATATATATAACAGATATACTAGTCCATCATCACATCACAGCCCTATGTATATATATAACAGATATAGTAGTACTTGCTGAACAGCAGAAGTGTAACATCAGTAGTATTTGCTGTAGAAGTGTAATAGAAGTATGGTAAACAGAGGCATGTGTATTAGCCTTTAAGTTGGAGACACATGCCATTTCCCCTTGTCTTACTCATATTAACTTACTACAAATGAACAATGTCTGATTCTGATTTCTACAGTTCATCTACTATTGTTGTTACCAAACAAGAACATCTACAACTAACTGCATGCCTCACCTTAACACTCAAACTTCAGGAACATCATAATATATAACCATCACCTTAACACTCTCCATGTTTGTGCAACCTGGAACACTCAAACATAATGTTCCATATATAACCATCACCTTAACACTCAAACTTCAGGAACATCACAATATAAGCTAAGTGAGCAACTAATCGTATCTATGCTGAAAGAAACTTCTCAAGGTAATAAAAATCCTAAATGACAACACAGAGTTCCAGAGGCAAAAGGACTTGACAATCACAGCAGTGACAACACAGATTGAGGCAAGTTCTGGAAAGGAATGAGCTGTGATAGATATGCACTTGCATTGCATCTAGCAAAAGGAATAGGTCACACTCAAGCTAAAGATATGTACACATGCAAAGAATGGCTCTGTCAAGAACAAAGAACTTCATTATCATGCTGAACTGATGATGGATTTTGTTAAAAATCACTAGAAATCTTAGTATTTTATTTTACTATAATAATGATATTAAAATGACTAGAAATTAGTACTGTCTGCAACAATTCTCCAATTCTGAACTTGTGTAGGCCAATTACAGATTAAAGGCCAATTACAGATTAAAGGCCAATTACTGATTCTCAAATTAGTACTGTCTGCATCGACTGAGATATGATTGTGTAGGCCAATTAAAGATTAAAGGGCATAAGTAATCAAGCTTTGCAACCTAGGGGAAGACATAGAATGACGAGCGCTAGGTAACCTAGGGGAAGGATGCGACGATTACCTAGGGTGGCTTGCAAGGTAGACGGCAAGAAGACGGTGGACGGCGAGGTGGCTTCTGGCTGCGGTGGCGAGCGCCGACCGTGTCCTTCTCCTCCTGCTACGGGCGGGGCCTCCTCCTCCTTCCTGGATCTTGGTGGCGCAATGCTCCCTGCTGCGAGCGGGGCCTTTTCCTTCTTGAATCTTGGCGGTGGACGCAGTGGACTCTGGCGGCAGTGGACGGTGGACGCAGTGGACTCCGGCGCGGTGCTGCCTCCTCCATGGCGGGGGCTAGGGTTCCTTGGCACGCGCGGTTGCTGGGGAAAATAGAGAGAATTGGATCGAGAGAGAGAGAGAGAGGAAGGGGGGATTCGGGAGAGATCAGGCCGAACTGTCTATAGGGCCGACCACTTCAATGTGTTGTAGCGCGACTTGGTGTGCCCTTTCAAAATCAGTGCATCGACCATCAATGCCGACATGTAGTGAGCGGCAGCCCTCGCGGTGACCATATCCACCGAGCCTGCCGAGGTGCTTCTTTGTGGGTATTCCAACATCCTCGTTCTCGGTGGTTAGATAATTCTGGCAGAAGGAGATGCACTCTTAGATCAGAAAGCCCTTGGCTATGTTTCCATCTGGACGAGACCTGTTGCGAACGAATCCTTTGATGACACTATTTAGCCTTTCAAACGGCATCATGTTGTGCAGGAATGTCGGCCCGAGCTAGATGATGTCGTCCACGACATGTACAAGCAGATGCACCATGATGTCGTAGAATGCGAGCGGGAAGTAAATCTCAAGCTCGCATAGTATCATCACGATCTCTTCCTATAGCCTGTCGAGCTGCTTCACACCGATCGACTTCCTAGATATGACGTCGAAAAAGTTATAGAGGCCAAACAACGTCTCACGAACATGCTCGTCCATTATCCCACGGATCGCAACGGGGAGTATCTACGTCATCAGCACGTGACAGTCGTGAGACTTCATACCGCTGAACCTCTTCTTCGCCATGTCCAGATATCTTCTTATCTTCCCCGAGTAACCATGAGGAACTTTCACTCCTAAGAGGCACCTGAAAAACTGCTCGAGCTCCTCTAGACTCAGAGTGAAGCAGGCAGCGCGAAGCACCACCTCATTCTTCTTAACTCTTTTGCGGCGAGCTTGAGTCCCTTCCTGATGATGATGATGATCATCATCACTATCAGGGTACTGAAGATCTTTCTTTATGCCAAGCAATTTAAGGTCCTTTCTTGCTTTCGGCCCATCCTTGGTCCTCTCCGGCATGTTCAGTAGATTTCCAAGCAGACTCTCGGTAACGTTCTTCGTGATGTGCATTACATCGAGGCTATGGGGAGTGTGAAGGACCTTCCAATACGGTAGGTCCTAGAAAACAGACCTTGCTTTCCATACACCCATCAGCGGCTTTGTCCTCTGTCGTTTTTTTCCAGGCGCAGGGCAATCTACCCAATTATTCAAAAGCTCCTCGATTTCTTCGCCGCTCCTCGGACGCGGGGGTCTTTCGAGCTCGTCCTTACCATTGAACAGGTCACCACGTTTTCTCCACGGGTGATCCATGCGGAGCCACTTTCGAGTACCTTGGAACACGGTTTTCGAAGACCCGAGATCCCTTGGTAGCTGGAGATGCGGTGTCTCATCCATGCACTTGACGCATGCATTGTGTCCATGGTTCACCTGGGCTGATACATATGCGTAACCAGGATAGTCCTGCACGGTCGTGAGCAATGCGGCTCTCAGATGGAAATATTCTTTAGTGTAGGCGTCCCACGTACGGGCCAACGTCTCCCACAAGCTGGCTAACTCCTCTCTCAATAGCCCAAGATACAGATGCATATTGGTACCTGGTTGTTTCGGCCCCTGAATAAGAATGCTCATGTGTACATACCTTTGCTTCGTCATAGCCACGGGGGGAGGTTGTATGGCCATACAAACACGTGCCAGGTGCTATGCGTGCTACTCTGGTTTCCAAAAGGATTGAGTCCATCCGTGCTCATACCCAGCCTGATGTTCCTTGCATCGCCCCCGAACTCTTCAAACTCGATGTCTAATGCGTTCCACTGGCTAGCGTCTGAAGGGTGTGTCAGGATCTTGCCCTTCTCTGGATCATCTTCGAGTTTTTCTCTTTCCGCGTGCCATTGCATGAGCTTTGATTCCTTAGGATCTACGAAATATCGTTGTAGACGAGGTGTGATAGGAAAGTACCATACCACTTTTCGAGGAACTTTCTTGTTCCCTCTCTTGTACCGTCCTTGGCCACACACCGGACAAGTGGTTCTATCCGCGTACTCGTTCCGATAAAGTGCGCAATCATTGATGCATGCGTGGTATTTAATGTGTGGTAGGTCGAGAGGGCACACGAGTTTCTTGGCCTCCTCGATACTTGTTGGCAATGTGTTCCCCTTAGGAAGTCGTTCGTGCCAGTATTCCATGTTCGCGTTGAAGCTCACATCGGTCCATTTGTGTTCGGCCTTCATCTCTAGAGCCTTGAGCGTTACACTCAAACATGTATCCTCGGGGCGACACCCAGGATACAATGGAGTCATCCCGTCTACCTCCATTTGGGCCAGCTTGGCTTTCTCTCTGGCAGCAGCTTTGTTGTTACTCGTCTCCTTGAGGAGCAGTTCTTGAACATGAGGGTCCTGCAAGATCGAAGTTAGCAGCGTCTGTGTGTTCGCGTCTTCTCCTTCTTCATGATCATGCCCGTCGTCATCTCCTTCTCCATGCTGATCATGCCCGTCGGCATCTCCTTCGTCATGATGATCATGCCCGCTGGCATATCCTTCGTCATGATGATCATGCCCGGTAGACTCTTCGTCTTCTCGCCCGCCCACGTCTTCGTGACCACCACCATGTCCTGCCAGCGCCTCATTGAGGTCGCGCATGAAACCGCGCCTAAGCATGTGACCCTCCAATTGTCCAGATTCAGGGTCGATCCAGCGCTGCAGTTTGCATGTTCGACATGGACATCTTATCATGGTCTTGTTGTTCAGAATCATGTCCTCCTTCGCGCATTTCTTGTACCTAGCAATTCGACCTTCGCTCATCGTGAGGACCATGGTTGCCTGAGCGGTCAAAACAGAGAGTATAGGTGAGAACCACACCATATGAACACACACATGCATGAATGCTAGCCGGAAAAAATTCGGCATGAACTTTCCTAAAATTAGGACATATGGGTAGTGCAAAAATTTGCCGAAATGGAAATGAATCAACATTTCGGCAAAGATCGATGCAACCACACCGGACGGGCCCGACAACAACAAGCAAACAACAAAAAACTTCCTCCCATTGCAAACATTCATGCACCACACACAAGCATCGTCTCGCCATGGATCGCACACACACACCGCCCGCGTGACAAGCTTCACCTACATGTTCATGATGGCCAAGTACTCACCTATAGTAGACACAATAATAGCGAGACGAGACCGCGCGATGAGAGAGTATGGACAAATAGATCTACAATGCAAGTTGGTGGAGAGGAAATTAGTAAACAAATAGAGAGATGTGAGAGAGAAAAGTAAGGAACTTTTAGATCTAGAAGTTGGAGCGAAGCTTCTACTTACCAATCTATGGATTAAAGTAGGTTTAGATATAAGAAAATGGAGAAACTATGGGCAAGATGGGGTGTGAGGGAGGAGGAAGACGAGTTGGGAGGAGGTAGAGATGTGAAATGGGTGGTGGTGGGATAGATAGATAAGAAAGCTAGCTCTTGTCACCTTTTTAACATGGATCTGGACGCCCTCATCTGTGGCGCATATGGAGGAAATGCACCACAGATGCTGAAACTTCTATGGCGCATAACCCCATATGCGCCACAAAAGTGGGTGAATAAGATTCCCTCTGTGGGCCCACCTCCAAGTTCTGTGGCGCATGTTTGGATATGCTCCACAGAAGTGAAACACATCTGTGGCGCATATGTCAACATGCGCCACAGAACTTGGGTGAATTAGATTCCGTGGTGGGGCCCCCCTCCATGTTCCGTGGCGCATGAGCAAATATGCGCCACAGAAGTTGCAACTTATGTGGCGCATATTTCAGAATGCGCCACAGAACTTGGATCATCCCCCCGCCGGCGGGTCCCACCAATCTTCTATGGCGCATGCTCTGGAAAATGCGCCACAGAACTTCCAAACTTCTGTGGCGCATGCTTTCTGGTGTGCCACTGTTGTCTTCCTGTGGCGCATAGTTTGGCTTATGCGCCACTGAACATCTTGTCTATCTATAGGCTGTTTCCTAGTAGTGAATATAGCACTTCTCATTAATTTTTGTACCATGTGTTTCAACCACCATCATGTTTCCATGTTGTTCAATACTGCCAAAGAACACACGTGCATCCATATGTTCTTCTCATCAGCTCCTCCCTCAGTGAAGTAACTTTGTGATAGACGATTTGATCATCAAGTGTATCTACTTTTATTTTTGATTTCATTAGCGATGCTAAAACATGATTTCGGTATTCATTAAAAAGCTTGGACAAATTCATCATATATTGAAAAAATGCTCGTCAAGAAATAAGGAACACACCAAAAATCAGTGACAAAACCATATGCCAATGGAAAAATCAAAGAAATAAATTGGGAAAGGCTAGACACACATGAATAATTCATACTGATATCTTCGAAACAATGCACCAGTTTCTATTCAGATTCAAAGAATCAATAACTTAAGTGCAAGTTAAAACTTGCAAAAATAATTAGGTTAAAAATAAACTTGTATGAACTCAGTTCATTCGTGGAGCGTGGCGAGCGACCAAGAAAGGGCCAACAGGCCAATTATAATGCCAATGGAAATAACTAATGGGCCAGAAGATTAAGGAAAGTTATATACATCCTCCGACACAAAATAACTATCACTGATTTAGTACAACTTTATATTAAATCAATAAAACTTATTATGAATAGGAGGGAGTAACTTACTTGTGATCTGGTGGAAAGCTGGTACACGCCTAGTATGTTCACAACGACGCTCATCCCAACGATGGAAACCAAGACAATCCCTATTTATCGCTTCATGCCACATTAGCGCATTAGAAATAGCGGAAATGATGAGTCTATCTAAGTTCTTCTGAATCATGGGAATAGTATGTGACTCCTCTCTAAGAGAATCAACCGGCAGACAGACTCGCTCGTTAGCCTCTAGCCAATTTTATTTATTGTTTTTATGGTGAGTGGGTCGCATCTAGTCTAAACGGTGGAGCTGATTTTATTTGTTAGACATGAGTCTAGTAAATATTTTAGCCATATGCCTAGTAATGGATCAAAATTAAGGTACTAGCGCCAAGGCTTGAGGCCCCAGCTGCGGACCTCGTCCGTCGCTACATTGCTACTTCAGTCAAGCAATCTTAGTGTGGTGAAGTACTACGACGTCGACCGACCAGCGGTGAACCTCGCCCCATCTCCTTAGATGATGAAGTTGTATAAGCCCTCGCACTTGGCTGCATTGCGTCGGCCAATATTGACCGAGGAAACTCAGTAGGGTGCAATACTAAGATATCGAGATGCCCATCTTCTTAGATGAGTCTTCGGGAATGCAGCATGTGACAATCATGCCATGTTACTTCGTCAACAGATTCGACTCTATGTAGTAACAACTCGTGATGTTTCCCAGTCGTAAGTCCATGCTTCAAATGTTGGTTTCCATGGAAGCACAACATCCATTTCAACTAGCTGCAAAACTAGCATATATTGCATATGTGGTATGCTAATGCACTTCTCGGACACAACCGAGTAAGTTTACTCCTTGCCCGGCAGTGCTAGAACAATGGATTCATTGTGAATTATGATAATGTTCCATTTCTCTTATCACACTTCAATATAGCACTTTTCATTATTTTTTTACCATGTGTTTCAACAACATCATGTTTTCATATAGTTTAGTACTGCCAAAGAGCACATGTGCATCCATATGTTCTTCTCGTCATCTCCTCTCTCAGTGGAGTACCTTTGTGATAAACGATTTGATTGTAAAGTCTATCTACTTTTATTTTGGATTTCATTAGTGATGCTAAACATGATTTCAGTATTCATTAAAAAGCTTGGACAAATTCATCACATATTCAAAACTTCTCATCAATAATTCATGAACACACAAAAATAGATACAAAACCATATGCCGATGAAAAATCAAAGAAATTAATGGGGAAAGGCTAGACACATGAATAATTCACACTGATATCTGTCAAACAATGAACAAGTTTCTGTTCAGATTCGAACAAACAGTAACTTAGGCAGAAGTTAAAACTTGAAAAAAAGTCGGTTTAAAAATAAACTGGCATGAACTCAGTTCACTCGTGGAGCGTGGCGGCTGACCAAGAAAGGGCCGACTGGCCAATTATAATGCCAATGGAAACAACTAATGAGGAAAAACATTAAGCAAAGTTATATATTTCCACCAAGTTATATAAGTCCAACGGACCTCTCCCTTCACTACGCTACTAGTTCAATTGAGCAATCTCAGTGCGGTGCAGTACTATGACATCTACGGTCCAGCGGTGAACCTCGCCCCATATCTTTAGACGGCAAAGTAGTACAACCTCATGCACTTGGTTGCGCTGCGTCTTCGACCAATATTTATCGAGCAAACTCAGTAGGGTGCAGTACTACGATATTGAGAAGCCCATATTCTTAGCTGAGTATTTGGGAACGTAAAAAAGATTCCCAATGTGGCAATCTTGCCATGTCACTTCGTCAAAAGATTCTATTCTATGTAGTCACAACTCCTGATATTCCTAAATCCTAAGGTGATGCTTCCAAAGTTGGTTTCGATGGTAGCACAAAAGCAATCTCAACTAAATGCACGTCTTAGACACTACACGGAATCCTTCATTACATGACACTTCAAAAACGTCACTGAATCATCACCATAATCTGTTTGTGACTTTTTTCAGAAGGTCGAAAGCTGAGCGTCAGCAATGACCGATAGTGACATTTTTCTCAGGAACGTCACAGACGTTTACGACGTTCTAAATTTGTCATAGGGTTTTTGACATTTTTAAAACATCACTATCGATCCGGCCACGCCGCGTTAGGTTCGACGTGGCAAGCCAATGTGGAAAAATTGTGACGTTTCAAAAACATCGTTATGTGAAATCAGCCCGGTCCGTTTACGATCCCAATTCTTACTAGGCCTTGGCCTATTATGAGCCCAATTATTACTGGGCCTTAGCCTGTTACGAGCCCAATTCTTATTGGTCCTTAGCCTTTTTAGGTTTATTTTATTTATGGGTTGGCCTGTTACGAGCCAAATTCTTACTAGGCCTCGGCCTTTTCGCGAGCATCTCGAATTGGGTCTTGGCCTTTTTAGGGTCCATTACAATTTTGGTTAGGTTTCTATTTGAAATGTTTTCGTTAACCAATAATTCAAATAAAATTCATCTATTACAATCTTTACATCTTCTAACACATCCCAGATATGCCTACTTTGCTACAATATGCTTCACGACTTCACACTTTGCTTCGCAGCTTCAATCCAAATATATAATATGCTACACTTCTTATTTCACGGCTCCACAATTCAACTTTCTGAGGCCTGTAGTTCCTGTAAAAGAAGAAGCACCACATTTTAGTCTATATGAAGGGAAAACTCAACCTGGTAATTCTACAAGCATCTACTTTTCCTAAAATAGATGCAATCAATAAGTGAAATAAGCACCATTCAGTGTGATAAAATACCAATTCACAGAAGGGTTTTGCAGCATTGGACTCAAGTTGTTAATGTTAACCAACTGTGAACAAGCAAACAATTAAGACTGAAAAGGCATGGTCATGTGCAAAAACCATACAACTAGAGATCAAGAAGGTACTCCGTGTAAGTACCTGATTGTTGGGGCAAAACTTATTGTGGCAGTTGACAATCCTTGGATGCAGGCATGCCTAGCACCTGAATTGAAGACAAAAGAATAGCGCATATGAAAAATAACACATGGAAATAAGAGGAAACAAACCAAGATAGATGGATATATCGGAGTGTATACCTTGGTAATATTTCATCTCAATAAAACAGCAACAAGAACAACCAATATATACTTCTACAAAAAGAAATTTATGTAGAACATTGTTCCAGGAGATTTGATGGCATGAAAACAAATACAATATTAACAACACTGAACTTTAGTCCTGGTTCGTAAGGACCTTTAGTCCCGGATTGCAAACCGGGACTGCCAAAGCGGAACTAAAGGTCCAACCTTTAGTCCTGGTTCTGTTATGAACCGGGACTAGAGGTCCACCACGTGCCCCCGCGAGCCGTGCTAGGCTGGAGGACATTTAGTCTCGGTTCGTAACACGAACCGGGACTAAAGGTTACCTGACGCGGCAGCATTTTGGGCCATTTGGCTGCCGCGGCAGGAGATGGGGTTTTAGGGTTTTGTGTTTTTCTTTTCATTTTGTGTTTTGTGTTCAATTATTTTTCATTTTGTGGTTTCATTACAAACAAGTTTTCGTATACATACACAACGCTACTACACAGTACTTGACGAGGGTTTAACTCATCAATGTCCATTGTTATGGACTTGGGTTTTGGAGAAGGAGGGAACGCTAGAAGTATCAATCAGCTAGCAAACAAGCACACAGGGATGCAAGGTTTACCCAGGTTCAAGCCTCATAGAGGTCCCTACTCCTACTTGTCTGCTCTTGGAATTAACGAAGAATCGAAGATTACAGGGGCGTGCAGATGCAATCTGGCAAAAGTTGTGGAAACTAGGGTTGCGTGTGTCCTCCTCGCCGCCCCCTCCTGGCCTTTATATAGATAGGCCAGGTCTCGGTTAAGTAGGCCAGCCCAACCAGCACCAAAAGAAATTAAGTAGGCCAGCCCAACCGGCAGCTCCGTTCACATGTCCCGTCGCTAACGGACGTGTCAAGCCCGAAAAATACTCGGTAACTGACCGTGGTACCACGTGCGTTATTGGGCTAGCCCAATACAAGATGCCGGCGAGCAATTCTTTGTTCCGTTGTTCGCCCGGACGTGTTTGGTTTAGCTTTGTGATACGTCCAAAACGTATCTACTTTCCCGAACACTTTTGCTGTTGTTTCTCCTCTATACTTGTGTGATTTGGATGCAACTAATGCGAAATAACGTTGTTTTCAGCAGAATTGCCTTGGTGTCTACTTTTTGTGCAGAAAATCAACTATCATGAAAAATCCCGGAAAATATGCCAAAAATCCTATTTCACCCGAAGACTCCAGGAGCCAGAATACGAGATGGAGAGGAGCCCTGGGGTGGCCACACCACTTGGTGGCGCGGGCCAGGCCAGGCCGCGCCAGGCACCCCCTCGGCCTCTCTCTTCGCCTATAAGGAGCCTTCTGACCTAAAAACTTCGGGGGGTTCGACGATTTTCCAGAAGGAGTTCCGCTCCGCTGCCACCATCAGATTCCACGAAACAGCACCAGAAACTCCGTTCTGGCACCCTGCCGGGACGGGGAATTGGAAGAGATCATCACCATCATCATCACCATCGCTTCTCCATCGACCATCCATGTTTCCCCCATGTATGAGTGAGTAATCCCCCGCTGTAGGCTATGGGGATGGTAGGGATTGGATGAGATCGTTCATGTAATGGCATCAGATCGTTCATGACTTTGTTGCGACTTGTTGTGCTTAATGCTTGTCACTAGGGCCCGAGTGCCATGCTTTCAGATATGAACTTATTATTGATTCATTATGATAGTATTGTTTTAGGTCTTATCTACAAGTTGTATACACACGTCGTTGTCCGGAACCTGACAGAAATCGGGGTAGCCGGAAGGGAAAGGCTTTGATGTGAGGATCACATGTGTTCACGGAGTGTTAATGCTTTGCTCCGGTGCTCTATTAAAAGGAGCACCTTAATGCCAGTAGTTCCCTAGAGGTCCCGCTGCAAACGGGCTGGCACGACAATAGATGTTGTGCAAGTTCTCATTGCGAGCACGTATGACTATATATGGAACACATGCCTAGGATTGTCTAGTACTTGGGTGCTTTATCTTATTTATCTGCAATTGCCATATGTTCTGATTGCTATGTGAATTGTCTTGTATGTGAATTGTCTTGTCCATGCAACGCCCGTCCATCCATCCCTATGCCTACCGCACTTGAATCCCACTGTTTACTACTTTTGTTACTACTGTCTTTTCTTTGCTAATACTGTTAGTTTACTATTCCTACTACAAAACTGTTGCTACTGATAAACTGCTGTGAGCAAGATTGTTTCCAGGTGCAGCTGAATGGACAACTCAGTTGTTAAGGCTGATAAGTATTCTTTGGCTCCCCTTGTGTCGAATCAATAAATTGGGTTTCACTTCCCTCGAAAATACTGCGATACACCCCTATACTTGTGGGTCATCAGGACTATTTTCTGGTGCCATTGCCGGGGAGCATAGCTCTATTTATCAAGTTCACTTGGATTCTCTATTGTTCGCTGCTTTCCATCCATCATGGGTAAGTCTCGTGATGGAAAGGTTCCTATTTTACCATCCACTACAAGAAGAGGTACGATTCTGAACACCTCTACCGCTCTTGATTCACTGTCTGTTCTGAGTAAGTTCCTTACACCACCACATACACATGCTACACACACTACTACTACTGCTGAATCTGAAACTTCTGATGCTTATGATGCTGCTTCTACTGTGCTTGATAAGAGTGGTTCATTAGGTCCTTTCCTAGATGCTATGATTGCTAGAACTATAGTTGGAAATACCGAAACTCCTAATGAACACACTGCTACATCTGTTAGCTCACTTGAGTCTAGTGAGAGTTATGATGCTGAAGAAGATTATGTTGAGATGACTGATGAGTTTATTGAAGAATGTAGGAACACCCATGATAGGAGCGCTGCTAAGAATCTCCTTGAGAGGCGTATTATTAGACCCAAATTATCTCCTGCTGCTAAGTTTGCTGCTTCTCCTATAAACATTATAGATGAAGATTATGATTTCTCTCTCGATCTATCCTACATAGCTATTGTTGAGAAAGAACCTTTTGGCGGGACTAAGAATGAAAGTGCGGTAGCACATATGAATGAACTTTCTACCATGAGTGGCTTGTTTTCTGATGATATTAAAATGCGTACTTACTTTGTTGCTAAGATTTTCCCTTTTTCACTGAAAGGAGAAGCTAAAACTTGGTTTGATAATTTACCTCCTGGATCTATTGATAGCCCTGAGTGCTTGTTTAATACTTTCCTACAGAAATATTTTCCTTCTAGTGCTAGACATGCTGTTTTGCAGGAACTTTTTGATTTTAAACAGGGAGAAAAAGAGGTATTGCCCGAATCTTGGGCAAGGTTTTGTGCTTTGATTCATGCACAGGCTGGAAGTCCATTACCTAAGAATGAACTACTTGATATATTTTATAATGGACTAACCGAAGAATCTAGGACATACCTAGATAGTTGTGCTGATTGTGTTTTCAGGAATAGGACTCCTAAGGAAGCTGAGGAATTAATGGCTAAAATAAGCAAGAATTATGAAGATTGGACTCCTCCTAAACAAGCTATTCCTGAAGTAATTGTACCTAAACCATCTATTCCGGTGCCTATTTCAACATCAAAGAAGAGGGGAGTTATTGAATTAAATGATGAAGTGATGAAGGAAGCTAAGAAATGTCTTAAGGAGAAGGGAATTAAAGCTGCAGATGTCAAGAATTTACCTCCTATAGAAGAATTATGTAAGCCTATTCCCTATTCACCCACTATTGAGGTACACTCTCTCCAACACTTTGATGAAGGTGATATCCCTTACTTGAAACCTCCTGATCAATGCTTAGAAGAATTTGATATCTTTATTGTTAAGCAAGATAACTTTAATAAAAGGGTGCAAAATCATCTAATGGAAAACACTAGAGCTATTTTTGAGTTGAGAGATACTGTGGAAAGAACCTCTAATGATGTTAAAATGATTGTTAAATACTTTCAAATGGTTCAAACTCAAATAGATCAACTCGTTAAAGTGCAAAACGACTTGCTAGTTAATGCTGCTAAAGAAAAACACGCTTATGAAATTAGAACTAGAAGTGGTGGTGCTACCCAGGATCCTCTATATCCTTAGGGGCATCCCAAAAGAATTGAGCAGGATTCTCAACGAGCTAAAAATAGTGGTTCTACTCGTAAGAAAAGGAAAAAGAAACATAAAACTATTGTAGAACCCTTTGAACCTGCTATAGATCCTAATAGTATATCTATCTCTGATGCTGAAACTGAAAGTGGTAATGAAGAAAATGAAGTTCCTAATGAAGAAAAAGTTGAAGAAGAACCTGAAAACCACACTAAGACTACTAAATACACCAAAGAAGATTTTATTGCTAAGAAACATGGTAGTGAAAGAGAACCTTGGGTCCAAAAACCTATGCATTTCCTTGATAAGAAACACAAGTAAAAGGAAGATGAACACTATAATAAGTTTTGTGAGTGGATGAAGCCTTTATTCTTGAAAATTCCTTTGACTGATGCTATTAAATTGCCTCCTTACTGAAAGTATATGAAGGACATTATCTCGAATAAAAGGAAGATCCCTAATGAAGAAATATCTACTTTGCTTGCTAATTATTCCTTCAATGGTAAGGTTCCTAAGAAACTTGGAGACCCAGGGATTCCAACTATCCCTTGCTCTATTAAGAATAGTTATGTTAGAACTGCTTTGTATGATTTGGGAGCAGGAGTTAGTGTTATGCCCTTCTCTCACTATAAGAGGCTTCAGCTTGAAAAATTGATACCAACTGATATATCTTTGCAAATGGCTGATAAGTCTACCACTATTCCCGTGGGTATATGTGAGGATGTACCTGACCAGGTGGCTCATAATTTCTTGATATTAACTGATTTTGTTGTGCTTGAAATGCCTGAAGATGATAATATGTCTATTATTCTTGGGAGACCTTTTATTAATACTGCAGGAGCTGTTATTGATTGTAATCAAGGAAAGGTGACCTTCAATGTTAATGACAAGGAACATACTGTCTATTTCTCCAAGAAGATTGAAAGGACTTATGGTTTAAATTCAATTGAACATGTTGAAGCATTCAAGTTGGAGAAATATATTGTCCCATACCAAAAGAAAATTTTGAAACTATTATGATTGGGACCATTGCTATCAAGGTTGAGGTAACATAATCATTAGTGGAGTACAAAGTTTTGTCTCATATGCAATTGTTTTGGTAGCAAGACTTGATCAACCTTGCTAACAAAAGGATTCCATTGAACAAAACAATGTTTTTATTATAATTATCCCCGTTTATTTCTATCCTTTGCATTTTAGTTTTTGCTTTCATTTAGTTTTCTTTGTGTTGTTAGTTGATTGCATGCTAGAAATTCTGTAGTTCTAGCCTTGTTTTTGTCCTTGCATCATGTTTCCAAAAAGAAAAAAATTTGTCTGTCAGAAAAATCATTCTTCTATTTCTGAAAAATGCCCAAAAATAAAGTGTCTCGAAAAATTCCAGAAAATTCATACTAAATTTTTATGTGAAAAAAGGGGCAGAGGAGTACCTGGTAGGTACCAGGGGGCCCACCAGGTAGGCACACCACATGGTGGCGCGGCTAGAGCTGGGTGGCGCCATGCCCTGGTGTGGGCCACCCCTGGCCCCTCACTACCTCTCTCTCTCCTGCCACTTTCTTCTATCTCCCGAGTAAGCTCCAGTTCATAGCTCAAAATCGCGTTCTCTCTGTGCTTGCCCTCGATTTCTTCGATCTCTTTGCTCAGCCCATCTTTCTTGCTGAAATTTGGAGCAATTGTTCCTTTGTATGTGACTCCTCCCCTTGTCCAAGTAGATTTGTGTTTAGTGGATTGTATGTTGAGTATTTTGCTGCCATAGGTGACTGGTTTTGAGGGCTTGTAATCTTGTTTGATGCTTAGAGATATAGTTTTGATGCATGTTTAGGCCTCTTGCTAGTCCCTATGAGTAGAATCCTTCATTATATTTGCTTTGCAATCACTTGTTTAGTAGGTGTTTAAATTTCTGATTACCAAGCATGAACAACCACACTTTTGGAGAGATATTTGAGAGTGATGCACCTAGGAGGTCAAGGCCCTCAAGAACAGCCTCTCAAGCTAGGCCATCATATAATGAAGACCTCATTTGCATCACGTATTGGCAGTGAAAGAGATGATGGAGATGCTCAGCCATCCTCTTTCCCTTGTTTTACTTTCTTGCAAGCTGCAGGTATTCTTGATGATTTCTTGCTACTGATTGAGAGGGTTTGCTTGACCTCTTATATGCAAGATGAGAGTGCACAATACGCTCTGCTCACCAAAACTTTTGTTGAGAGCTTCTCATTTTCTAACACATCCTATCATTCTACTGTCTCATTTAAGATCTATGATATGCCCTTCACCATGCCTTTGGAGAGATTTTGCAGTATTGTAGGTGTGCGTATGGCAGGGACCGTTAAGAAAATTCAAGGGCGGCCCGCTGATTTATTGGAGCTTTACCGAGGGGTGACCAATGATGATGACCGTGTGGCGTAGGGCGGAAAGATAAGAAATATCCAACTCCCTGCTCTTAGATACTTTGCTTACTATCTTGCCACTAGTGTATTGGGTAGGGAGAACACTAGTAATATCTCCAACTATCACTTAGCTTTCCTTGCTGCTGCGCTCAACAATGATACTCGGTACAATCTTGGCTCTCTTATTGCTCGCCGCCTAGCTGCTAGGGGGCCTATCTATGGGGGCACCATTGCCTCGCATGTAGTCAATGCATTAGATCTTTCAGTGGCTCCCGATGATGTTATGCTAGCACCATAGAGGCTCGACCTTGTTGCCATGAAAACTCATCACTTTGTCACTGCTACCTCTGATTTGAACAATCTAGTATATAGGATGCTTTTCATTGACGGGGATGAAAGGGAGATCCTTTTGCCACAGCCTGCTTTGTTCAGTGTTGACAGGAGACCGTGGTCGCGCTCCAAGGAGGAGGTGGACGAGCAGCTTCACTTGTTGGGTTTCCACGAGCAGCACCAGGAGGATGTGCCCTCTTATGATTATTCCGCACATTACGGAGGGACGTACTCTGGCTCGCACCAGGACGAGGGTACCTCCTCGTCGTACCTCGGTGACACTTCATCTTGGCCAGCCTGGGATTGATACCCACTTAGGCCAAAAGCCTAAGCTTGGGGGGAGGTACGCCGACACCGCACTCATCTCCATATCATGTTGTGTTGGTTCTTTGTATATTCAGGTTTTCGTTCTCTTTCTAGTTTTTGTTCTTCTTTGCTTTTGCTTTCTAAAAACACAAAAAGACCAAAAATATTTTTGTTGTTTCTCTTTGGTTTGGTTCTTCTTTTTGCTTTGGTTTGCTTTTTCCTTTTTTCTTTGTTTGAACTATTTGAAAAACCCAAAAAGATTTTGCTTTGCTTGTTTTTCTCTTTTGGTTCTTGTTTAAAAATCAAAAACACCAAAAATATTTGTCGTTCTTCTTTGGTTTTTGCGAGTTGGCTACAAGGTTCGACAGTTCTCAGTGGATTATTGGTTTCATATTATTATTCAAGCCACACAAGTAAAGAGCAATAATGAGGATCAATGACAACTTGAGGCGTGGTAAGAGGCTGGTAACGAACTCTATTTGTCTTCATTTTTGTACATATACTCATCATTGTGAGCTTGCTTAGTCCGTTCATGTAGAGTGTATGTTTTCTTTGGATACTTAGTAGTTCTTGCTTTCTTGTGATTAGCTCCAGCTCGCTAATAGTTTGTAGCATGTCTCATGAATGTTTGCTTGCATTACTCTATTCATAAATTGGTATGACACTATGGTATCCTCGTCTGAATGTTTCATTTGATCGATTTGGCACATGCTCACGCATGCACATGACTATAATAATCAGTTAAGCCTTGACGAATTATTTTGCCTTGAGGATCTTGAATCATTTTCATGCCATGAGTAGTCTTGTTTTGTTGTAAGCATGATAATGACAGCTATTGCTCTCTCGTTTGTCGCTCCCTTACTATTGCTAGCCTTCATTTCCACTGAGTGTTTTACTCATGTTTCCAACTCCCTAAACCAAATATTTCCAAAGTGTCCACCATACCTACCCATTAGCATCACTTGCTACTTCCGTGCATATTCAATATGCCTTGTTTTCTTCCGAATAAAATGTTTGCTTGTTATGAGAAAGTTAGTTAGTAAAGCTTTTACGAACTTGATGGCACACTTTATTTTCTGCACTTAATAAACCTGAACCATTGCGTCCTTCTTTGTTGTGCATATGCTTGCGCTTTATGAGTTGAAGTTAGCAGAACCATATATCATGGGGACCGCTTTCAGCGCTTCATAGGTACTTTGTAATTAGTTGGTATCTTTGCTTATGGATCCCGGCGGTGTGAAATAAAAGTGGAACTTGTAAGATCATGGAGTTTGTATGTATGTTAGAGAAACTCCTGGGCCGCTAGCCTAAGCCATGCCTAATCATGGTGGAAACTTGCAGCATAACCATCATGAGCATTCTATGAAGCATCCTCAATAAAAATCTATGCACATAGTAAATAAAAAGATCGCTGAGATGCTCATTGTCTGCTTGCCTTGTATTTTGATTATGGGATAGCTCCCGTGTCATGTGCAAGGGGTACCCCGTTGTCAGTTCTCTATGATACGTATATACTTACAATGACAAGAGCTTACTTGTGACTGAAGTTGAGTAGCATGAGGATCGGTCTTCGTAAGTAAGGGTCATGAGACTTCAATTTATAACTTGTCAAGCATATCCTCTTAGTTGTGTCACTTTCACCTTAACCACATTAAAGATGCTTATGATAGGGGCAATGAGAGCTCAAAGCTAACGAGTACCATACTTTCAGCATTTGGAAGCCTTTCAAAATTATTCAAAACCTTTTTTTTCTTCTACTTGTTGAGTCTCCACATATTCTTTGAGCACCTTCTTGAGAGCATTAGTTGTCATTTTTTGTGTTTATTCCATTACTTGATTATTTGTGTTATGACTTTGATGCTTGTATCTTTGATATCTTTACTTCTAGTCATCACTTGAACTTCAGAGGTGCCTTGACATCCATAATCCAAGGCAAGCGAGATACCACTCTATCATACCTTTCTATGAGCATTGTAATGTTGCTTATGTTTGTGCTTCGTGCTACTTATTATTCTTGAGTTGGAATCTCTTCATAGCTTGCAATGACTATTAAGTAGACTCAGTTGCATACTCTTTATTATGAATTGTCTAAGTAGTTGATCACATTGCTGAGATTATTTACATCATATGAAGCAAATGTGTTCGTGAAAGTTCTTTTATCGCACTCAGTTTTGAACTGAATTGCTTAAGGACAAGCAATAAGCTAAGCTTGGGGGGAGTTGATACGTCCAAAACGTATCTACTTTCCCGAACACTTTTGCTGTCGTTTCTCCTCTATAGTTGTCTGATTTGGATGCAACTAATGCGAACTAACGCTGATTTCAGCAGAATTGCCTTGGTGTCTACTTTTTGTGCAGAAAATCAACTATCAGGAAAAATCCCAGAAAATATGCCAAAAATCCTATTTCACCTGAAGACTCCAGGAGCCAGAATACGAGACAGAGAGGATCCCTGGGGTGGCCACACCACCTGGTGGCGCGGGCCAGGCCAGGCCCCGCCAGTGGGCGGTGTGGGCCCGCCAGGCACCCCCTCGGCCTCTCTCTTCACCTATAAGGAGCCTTCTGACCTAAAAACTTCGGGGGGTTCGACGATTTTCCAGAAGGAGTTCCGCTCCGCCGCCACCATCAGATTCCACGAAACGGCACCAGAAACTCCGTTCTGGCACCCTGCCGGGACGGGGAATTGGAGGAGATCATCGCCATCATCATCACCATCGCTTCTCCATCGACCATCCATGTTTCCCCCATCTATGAGTGAGTAATCCCCCGCTGTAGGCTATGGGGATGGAAGGGATTGGATGAGATCGTTCATGTAATGGCATCAGATAGTTAGGGCATAGTGCCTAGTATCTTTTATTAGTGCTTTATGACTTTGTTGCGACTTGTTGTGCTTAATGCTTGTCACTAGGGCCCGAGTGCCATGATTTCAGATCTGAACTTATTATTGATTCATTATGATAGTATTGTTTTGGGTCTTATCTACAAGTTGTATACACACGTCGTTGTCCGGAACCTATGGTCCCGAAGTGACAAAAATCGGGGTAGCCGGAAGGGAAAGGCTTTGATGTGAGGATCACATGTGTTCACGGAGTGTTAATGCTTTGTTCCGGTGCTCTATTAAAAGCAGCACCTTCATTGCCAGTAGTTCCCTAGAGGCCCCGCTGCAAACGGGCTGGTAGGACAAAAGATGTTGTGCAAGTTCTCATTGTGAGCACGTATGACTATATATGGAACACATGCCTAGGATTTTCTAGTACTTGGGTGCTCTATCTTATCTATCTGTAATTGCCCTATGTTCTGATTGCTATGTGAATTGTCTTGTCCATGCAACGCCCGTCCATCCATCCCTATGCCTACCGCACTCGAATCACACTGTTTATTGCTTTTGTTACTACTATCTTTGCTTTGCTACTACTATTACTTTACTATTCCTACTACAAAACTGTTGCTACTGATAAACTGCTGTGACCAAGATTGTTTCCAGGTGCAGCTGAATTGACAACTCAGTTGTTAAGGCTGATAAGTATTCTTTGGCTCCCCTTGTGTCGAATCAATAAATTGGGTTTCACTTCCCTCGAAAATATTGCGATACACCCCCTATACTTGTGGGTAATCACTTTGTAAACGTAAGCGGTATTGGAAACAATTCACAGCCGGTAATGGTAACAGAATGGGAAATTTGCAAATCTGTTTGGTTCAACATAGGTAACGGAAAGGAATACAACGCCACTTTTTTTTCTCAACCAGATCATGAACACCATGAAATCCCAAGAAAAAAGCCTAATCCAAACAAAGACCTGGAGGCCGGACTCCAAGACGGCGGGAAAGATGATGAGTACCAACAAGGATCTGGAGAGAGGGATCCATTGAAGGAGCAGTATGTTCCTGAAGATTGGGGATCCATGGAACGAGCTCTTCCTCGCGTTCCGCTGCTGATCCACACGTCACCTCATGTGCCGCCGCTGCTGGCGAAGGAGAGGAGATCAGAGGAAGGGTTGTGGTATGGTGCCATTCCTGGCGGCGCGGGTGACGGCGCTGACACGGGGCTCAGTGGTTGGTGGACGCGGGACTCATGGAAGAGACGAGGAGTGACTTGGCCCGGTAACGAGTCTGTTACCAGAGGGGTGTGACCAGTAATATATTTCTATAGCGGTGGAATTTGTTTACATGGAACGTGTTTCCGGTTAAACTGAACCAAACACGTTTTAAGGGTATCAGTTACCACCGTAGTCGAGTTACATTACAAAAGCTTGAACTAAACACGTCCGATGTGTTATTTTGCTTTGTTAGTTTTTCCGTTCCTAGTCGTATGTGTCCTAGTTTTTTCAGGGTATAGGTTCTCTCGATTTTTTCTTTTCATTTTATTTTTAGTTCATTTTATCCTTTTTCATCATCTTATTTTGTTTCATATGAACTAGTTTTTAGTTACAACAGTAATAAAGTTGTGTTCCACTATATTTCTGTCTTGAGAGAACTCATGATATTTTTTCCAATATAATTTAGTTTCTCTTCCACGATTTCTATTTTTTTTGTTCCACTTTGTCCATATTCTTATTCTGCTTGATTCATTTACGGATGCAAATGTTTCATTCCACTTAGCATTTGTTCCCTTCCTAGTCGTGTTTTGTTCCGCGCTTCGTATTTTGTGTTCCACTTAGCATTTTTTCCTCTGCAGACTAAGGTAGTGGGGCTCCGGGTAACAAGGGAGCTCAATCCTGAGCCCACACTCGAGAGCGGTTGGATGTGGAGAACCACAACCCTCTAGGTACACGGATTGGGGGTATGATCACTCCCTTTGCAATATGATGCTGCAATGCCTTTTTCCCATAGGTAGTTGTATATTTTTGTAGATTATGTTGCCACTGGTAGTGGGGCTAGGGTTTTGTCCCCCGGTCACCCTGGAGGAGGCATAATTAACTTGACTAATTTTCTTAGATCCCCCTACCTCCCACCCCCTCTCTCTCCTTCGTCCCCAGAGGAGGCTGTCTGGAAAGCTCACATGCCACTGGTGAGGGGCCAGGAAGCGCCCTGGCATCTCACGAAAATGGTAGCTGGTTGGAGGACAGCGCACATCGGTAGCAGAGCAGCGACTCAAATTCGTGCTCCTTTAGATTATCCTCCCGGTGGCGTAGTGTCGCTCTGCGTGTGGCTTCGTGTGCGATGGCTGGTTCGGCATGGGTCGGCGACTAGCGGCGCGAGTACCATAGAGTAGTGGCTGTAGTCATGGAGATGATGGTGTCTCTTTTGTCAGGGAAACCCTGGTTCAATATTTTCGAGGGTGTCAGAATCAGACCTAACGTAGTTCTCGGTCATTTTTCTAAAGGTGCTTTTGTAGCTTCTTCACTCTGGCACCTTATTCTGTCTGAAGCATTTCTTAACCCAATGCTAACGATTGATTGGATAATCCGATCCCTTTCTTTAAGGCTCTTCGCGATGACACCTGGGGGCGACGGATCACGGGATCTTGAGCGTAGGTTCGTCACATGAGGCACGTGGCGTCTGGATCTCTCTCCCACATTGGCGGTGTCGGGTGTGGGCGAATCACAGACCACCGGGTATACGGATCGGAAGCCAGGGTGATTGCTCCGCTTTATGGTGGCATTGCCGACTTCATGGTTGGTGGAGATCTAGCCAGCTTCGGGTTTGGGAAGGTGCAGCTACATGTGAAAAATGGGCCGAATGCCCGGCAATGGCGACGTATTTTCTTCGTCACCTTGGCGGAGCCATCATTGTTGCAGTTCTCGTCTTCTCATCCAGGCTGGTCCGAGGGAAACCCTAGATCTAGGTCTACCGGATCGGACGATGGAGGTGCTCTGCACTGTTCTCCCTCTTGGGGGCATCGTATTTTGAGAATATGTTGGATAGAACGGCTGAGGTGGACGGCGTGGTTTTTGTCGCGTCGACGATGGAGGGACTTGGCGGTGTATGTGTGCTGAGGTATGTGTGCAGGGTGGATGCGCTATTTGGCGCCATGGTGACATCGACAACAGGACTTGCGAAGGCCTTTGCTTCATTCTACATCCTAGATATGGGTTAGCGGAAGATGGCAGAGGCAACTTCTGGAGCATGCGCATAAGGCATTCTCCCTAGTTTTAGTCAGTGAGCCGACGATGTATGAGGTATTCGTTTTGGACGGTGAGCCTATGATGGTCTGACCATGTCCCCTTTCGTCGAGCTAGTTACGGTGCATTGTCATCCTGATTGGCGGCTTATGTCTGTATGTCATTGTAAGACTTTTCTGAGTCTTTGCTGAATAAATAAAATAAATGCCATATGTATCACTTCGATATAGAAGCCAGGGCACTTACCCTTTTCAAAAAAAATTGTCAGCATTGGTATCCTTGCTTGTTCGTCAACATATGATTTGAAACAATGAATGTAAATTATTTTTAAATTTACGCCAATGTAAAGAAACTGCATGTAAAAATTATATGGACCAAAATGTATATCGGGGACCTACAGAACTTAGAACACCAGCCATGAATTGATTGGTTTGATATGCAAGGTTACAAAATAGTAGATTATTTGAGGTCGGTGGTGTTTAGAACAACATATGGATGCCGGTACTTCTTTGCCAGTATTGGACTGTACATCATGGTGGTTGTAACAGATGCTACAAGAACTAATGCAGTTGCTCCTATTTAACTGTGATCAGAGAAATGGAATATAGCCATAATTCCCAAACAATCCATTGTCATAACTGAGGGAGTAAAGAGTAGACCCAGATTGTTGCCAGATAGCTGAGGGAGTAAAGAGTAGGCCGGCCTCTGCATAACTAGGATGCACATAGCCGATCGACCACAAGATGAGAACCAAACTTAAGTACGAAAATTATAGTCCGTATAACAAAATAAAACTGCGTGCATCTAAGACAGTTCAATCCGCATATCACGCTGCCGTCCATGTCGGGAGAAAATATCCCTCGCCACATCCTCCATACGGGTACACCCCGTAAACAAATCGCGGAACTCCATACGCCGAAGCGGAATCCATGATCGTAGGATATTTGTTGCGCGATAAACCACCTGCAAGGAAGAAGAAACTATATTATTAAAATATCTTAGGATTTGGAAGCATCGGGAGCTGCGACTACACTAGCATGAATATGTGCGCGAAGTAACATCAGATGATGATTACATGAATATGGAGTCTTCCTCTCGTATTCAGAATTCACGTGCCATTCCCGTCATGTACTACCTCTAACTTGTGAAGTCTCTCGATTCGCACCGTGGCTTTGGCTTGCGCCCTTGAAGGCTTGAAGCACATCGTCTAGTAGTGGTCACTTCATTGTAATGTGCTTGCACGATCTACGTAGTGATTAAAATACACAGTTAAAATCTTGAAAGCGGTGGTTTATTATTAGTCACAGAAATCTATGTTACTCACATTAATGGTGATACTTTCCCACATTTTCTCATATTCATCACTAAAAATACACTAGGCTTCTATGTAGAAATCCCCATCCCAAGCATAGGGCACGACCAAAACAATGTAGAGAAGATACACTAAACACGTACTGATGAACCGAAACAAAGAAGAAAAACCGAGAAAAAAATTCGAAACAACTTTTAAATCAAGTTGCTAGAATGCCATGATGTAACACCAACAAGAAGCAGAGCATGTGAGTTTGAGACTTTGCACCGGCTGCTACTGATTAAGCATTAGACGTGGACCAACGAAAACAAAGGAAAGACGGGTGCTTTGCCTATTTTTATTAAGACACAAAGGGTTGTTTATTTTAGAGAATATGATACAAAAACATAGAAAAGTTTTCCATACATCAAGCAGGTGCTTGAGCTAAGCAGCTTTGCCTTAAATCTTCATGGTTACAGAAAACAATATAAATCGAGGGGCATCCATTGAAATATATATTCATATTTTGTTTCTTACAAGCATTCCACAATATGTGCCTGAAACATAATTGTGATATACTCGTGAGCGACTTTTGACCCAAAACTCTCCTTCCCGGGCCATTCAAGAGGGAAAACTGAAACGCTAGAAAAAGCTCCTCTCCCGTGGCTTCCCTGGCCATTGTCACCGTCGGAGCCGGCGGTAGTGGCGATGCCCAGACGCCAAATGGTGGAGGGCTAGGCGGAACTCCCCGCAAGAGCCTCTACGTGCAGGTGAAGCATCGGCGGGATGCGCAGTGGTGGGAACCCGCCGGTCGAAATTACCGAGCAGCACGGCGGCCAGAACCGATGATACACGATGGCGCCGCACTACGGTTTGTGGGTTTGATCTGGGCCGCACGGGCCTGATCTGGGTTGCACGGGTCGTGGCTGTGGACACGCTTTGTTGTGTGTCGATTCGTTACGGGAGGATCCGAAGTCGCTTGGAGTGAATTGAAAGGTGTTTCGGATCAAAGGTAATTGGATAATATGTATTTTATATTACTTATTGGAATTAATATTAAAATAAATATTTAAAATTAATTTGAAAGGGCAACTTCCCTAATGGCCCAAATCTCCCGAAGTGAAAGGGCTTAAGAGGGAGCTGCCCCATGGGAGTCGCCACCTAGGGCTAGGCAGGGTGGAGCCACCCGGCCACCGACCACCTTGGGCCGTGCGCAGGGCTGACCCTGGCCCGCCCGGCCACCCCTCCTCCCCTGGCACACACCTCCTCGCCTTCTCTCCCTTTAGTACCACCCGGAGACCCGACTGGATGGGGGTTCCACTTTTCTCCTATATAAGGAGGGTCTAGCAGGAGGGAAAAAGACACACAAAATTCAAAAATATTCTCTAAGGCAGTTTTCTTAGAGAATCTCTCTCTCGTTGGCTCTTGCTCTAGCGCCATTCCAATAAAAACTACGCGCGTGGGAGGCGATGCATCTTCAGCACGCCATCGCGCTGCTAGATCCCTGGTGCCACAAGTGAAGGAGATATGCTGTATAGGCAAATAATAAATGAGTTTTATTATCATATATCGGTTAGTTCATAATAGTTTCATATTGTGCTCTAACTGTATCAAGTAGAAACATTGATACATGTGTGGTATGAAACAAACCAAGTCCCAAGTAGCCTTTATTCATACTAGTTCGTTGGGCAGCCGATGATCAAGGTTTCCTGACATGGAGCATTTATGCCAGTTGACAATGAGGTCATATCATTGGTGAATGATGTGATGGACATTACCCAAAGATTGCACAGTGATGGCAAGCGCGTGTGGCTAGAGTCAGTGTTGACGTGGTCGAGTATATCAATCGCCAGTTTCTAGCCAGACGCAAATTCAAAATTGGGGATCAACCCGTGCACATCTCCCCTAAGGGCGAAATTTACGCGTTCTCGGGGTAGTGTCGGGGGGATCACCCCTAGGTAGGCTAGCCGAATAAAAGTAAGAGCAATGTAACTATCGGCTGGCTGATAGAGCTCAACCAGATATAAAACCAAAGATGAAGCTAAGAGAAGGTCAAGATCAGTACGAGCCGGCAGACCGATCAGCCGGATGCGAAGACATCGCCAAGGTATTGGTCCGGCTGGACAATCCCATCCGAACGAGGCATTCCTAGAAGACAGATGGGCTAGGGCGACACACGCATAGTATACGCTACACCCTAGCTAGCTATTGATGAGGTATAAAGCAGAGAAGGATGACGGCACAAACGCCGGGAACCACGAAGGCGGCCGACAGTACGACCGTGTTGCCCGGAGACAGTCACCGCCGCCCGTGTCGGTCGGGAAGGCCTCCACCGTGCCCGTGCTAGACGGGGATAGGGAGCTATAGGAGACATTAGGGAGGTTAGACACTGTAGGTGACCAATCGGCTGGGGACCGCCAGTGGGACCTACCAGCCGGCCGAACCATTGTAACCGCTGGCCCAACCGTGTATAAGGCGTACGAGGCTTACATAGCGAGAGTTGGTCTCTTTTGGATAGTTAGATTACATACAGCTCGAGTAGCGCTTGTAGTTCATTGTGTTCATTCAGATAGTCAGTCCGTGCAGGAGTGGGGGTGTTACCTAACCACGAGGGCCCCGGACCTGGGTACATCTTGTGTCACCATAGGCATGCTTGTGCCCAATCCCGCCAGAAGACCCCATCGTTAGCTTCCCTGCTTGTTCCCACACCTCTATCTAGCCTTCTCAAGAACTGTCCTTCCATATATGGTGACAATCTTGCTTCAAACAGCTTCCTTCCAGTAGTAAGCATCTTGAGATGCATAGGTTTCTGAAATAGAAGTGTGAGTATCATCCACAAGGTACATAATGAAATCATCACCAAATGACTTTGCAGTCCTTTGTCTCTTGCTCCTTTTGGGAGTTTCATTGTCGTCCTCCACAAGATCATCATAGTGTTCTATCGGCATAGTGGATTCAGGAATTATAGCAAATTCCTGACTAGATGAACTAGTCATCTCCTGATTTGATAAGCTAGACATACGTTTTACCGGAAAGATGTGCTTTAAGGAAGTCGCATCATTCGACTCCATAATTGTACCAACATGCATGTTGGATACCTCAGATTTTAATATAAAAAATCTATAGCCAATGCTATGAAAATCATATCTCAGAATAACTCAATCCACGACTTTTGTCCAAGATTTCGCTTCTTGGGTATTGGAATATTGACTTTCGCCAAACATCCCCAAGTTCATAAGTAAGATTGTGTAAGCCTTTTCTTGGCCCATTCCTCAGATGGAGTCATGGCTTATCCATTACGGGAACATGGTGTAGGACATGACACACAGTCATTAGCGCCTCCCCCACAATTCCTTGAAAAGACCCAATGTATCTAACATGGCATTAACCAAATCAGTTAGATTACGGTTCTTCCTTTCGGACACCCCATTTTACTGAGGTGAGTAGGGAGGAATCCTCTCATGGATAATACCATGTTTCGTACAGAATAAATCAAATTCGTTCCAATAGTGTTAAGTTTCTCTATTTCCCATCCATATGAGACTTGCGGGATTTCTTTAATTGAACGCAAATTTAGCACTTAGAACCTTTGACAATAGTGCATTTCAGAATTAAACTCATATTGGGTAGCCGCGTCATGCAACAAAAGTTAATATGACAGAGTCATGAATGCCAAATATTTGAATAATTATCATTGTAAACATGATTAATAACTTTAGTACATGATTCTGACAAAGATAAGCGGAACAGACCTCCACACTCATAACCCTTTCCAACAAATTGTACATACTTATAAATTATAACTTTATTGGACTCAAAAACCAATTTAAAATCATCTTGACATAGAAGCCACCCGCTAGCGAGATTCTTATTGATGGAGGGAACATGTTACACATTCTTCAGTTGTACGGTCTTGACCGAAGTAAACTTTAGATTTACAGTATCAACACCATGAATAGAAGCACGTGAGCCATTTCCCAACAACACAGATGAAGCCCTTGAGACCTGATAAGAAGAAAACATGGAAATATCATAACATATATGTGTATTAGCGCCCGTGTTTATCCATATTCAGGAGAATGACATACCGAAAGGATAGTAGGTAAAATACCGTACCTAGCGTCCTTCATCTCAGTATCGCCAATCACAACATTAGCGGTCTTGCTGTTGATCCCGTGTTGACGATTCTCAAAGCGATTAGGATAGCTAGGAGCCCAATGATCATCATCCCCATAGACATGGCAAAAGCCTTTATTCTTATAATTTTTCCTCCTGAGGTTGGTTGAGTGCATGACCTTGTTCTTGCCATCAAACTTTTCTGTGCCTTCAGATTTATTCTTATTCTTGAACTTGTGGGATAGGGATTTTTCTTCTATGCCAATTTGGCATTAGAAGCTCCCTCAAATCCTCCGGCATGTGTCCTTTGCTCCCGCCTTCTTTTCCACATGAAGAGACCCAATAAGATCCGTAACGGAAAACTCTTTTCTCTTATGTTTCAGAGAAGTAGCAAAGTTCCTCTACGATGGAGGAAGCTTGGCAATAATACCACAGGCCACAAACTTGTCCTCTAAGGTACACTTGAACTGCTCAAATTCTTCGGAAAGTGATTGTATCTCATTATCTTGCTCAACGACGGAACGCTCATCAACCATCTTGTAGTCATAGAATTGTTGTATGAGATACAACTCCGTGCTAGCGTCCGAGGCCTCAAACTTGGCCTCGATCGCGTCCCACACGTCCTTGCCATTATCAAATGATATGTATGGGTCAACAATGTTGTCCCCAGGGACACTGAAAAGTTCCGCCATAAACATGGTATCGTCTTTCTTAAAAGCCGTTTCCTCAGCAGTAGAAAGATCTCCTTCGGATTTGCCAAGAGTGGCGATATAGCAATTTAGGTTTTCCAACCAGAGAACTGCTCTCGTACGACATCTCTTCTAGTGCACACCATCAAATGGAGGCGGCCTGGTAGCCACGGCTACACTAGTGAAATTCAGTTACCTATAATCAGGTTTTTGGTTTGTTGAAATTATAAGTAATAATCCATATGATTTAATCTGAATAAATAATTGATAAAAATTATCATACAAATAGCAAGTAAATAGATCACGCTAAATAATAGAGTAGATGAACAAATCCTAGAATAAGGAACTGTAGCAAAATCTGAAAGAGAAAATTTAGGTTCACGTATAGTGCATGCGGATCAGCAGCGGTGGCGGTAGCAGTAGCTGCATCGTTGTCACCCATCTTGAGGTTGCCGAAGAGGTCGGTGCTGTCTGGGTAGAAATCGTCGTTGGGAAC
Organism: Avena eriantha; assembly: GCA_910589775.1. Taxonomy (NCBI): domain Eukaryota; kingdom Viridiplantae; phylum Streptophyta; class Magnoliopsida; order Poales; family Poaceae; genus Avena; species Avena eriantha. Next base: position 405,745,015 of record OU342745.1, read on the forward strand.
TCTTCGTCGGATGACGTTGTGGTTGCCAGTAGTCGCGTTTGAGAGCTCTTAAAAAACCAAACCATCCCTTACCCATATAGGTTCACAAGAGGCAGGTTTCTGAGGCTCTACTCTCCCGATCTGCGGTGCACGCCGCAAGCTGGGATAAGGAAGACGAAGAGTGTGGCGCAATGAACTGGAAGGAGGTGCATGTGATAAGTTGTAGTCGTGTATGGTTTGGGTCTCGGTTTATATAGTCACGGACAGGCAGGTTGTGAGGCGTAGTCCACGATTGCGAGTCAATTAAAACCCACGATCCAAAAGATCTGGCTAATTAACACGTTCGTAATGACTCATAATTAATTTTTCGAAACAGTAAAATAAAGGTCGGTTCGGCGATATTTTCGTGATAAGACGTAGCGCGGCTTTGAAGGATGAGTGCACGAGAGCTGCTTGTCTTCTCACTCACTTAGTAGTGCTAGCTCCACTGCACACACACATGAGCTACCACAAATAATGGGACAAATAGAATTTCAAAATTTATATTCTCTATGAGCCAAAATCCCAACATGCAAACACCTCAAATTCCGGCAGCCATCGCATGATGCTCTGATCTTGCTAGCGAGCATTTGGTATCGGCGTCGTCGTCAGTGTAGCGGTAGTTTCAGTGTGGCAAGTCGAGTCTGGTAGTGGTAGGAGGTTGTCTTGTGGGCCTATGCTCCTCTGTTCTTGTTCTGGCTTCATGTTACTGTGCTATCCATGGCCGTCTTTTACTGTGAATGTAGTGGAACTATGGAAGCACGAATCACTCGTATGGTCTCTCTCTATGTGTATCTTGTTTGCCCTTGTTCGTGATGTGGGTGTGTGTAAGCAACCGGAGGAGCGGAAGGCAATGCCGGACGCGTTTGCTTGCCTACAAAAGTTCAGAGTGACCATTTGGTCGTCTTCCGTGAACCTTCCGCTTACTCAGAGTGTGCGATGCAATGGGCGAAAAGTTTGTCCAACCCACCGGACCATTATTCGTGGAAGTGTTTTCAGATTCTTTGTTCGGGTTTTGGCACGGTGTCGAACTGTAGATAAGTATTGGTGACCCCGAAATACTACATCAATTAGCATGGAGAACTATGACGTGTCGATCTGCCTTGAGTAGAAAATGTAGGTACCCGGGCCAAGGCTCGAGGCCCCGGTGGCGGACCTCGCTCTTAGCTGCGCTAGTACTTCAGCCAAACAATCTCAATGGGCTGCAGTAGTATGAGGTCGAGCGGCCAGCGGTCAACCTCTCCCCATCTCCTTAGTGGCGTAGTAGTATAAGTTTTTATCCCTCGCACTTGGCTGCATTGCGTCTTCGACCAGGTGTAGTACTACCATGTCGAGAAGACGATCTTCTTACATGAGTCTTCGGGGATGCCTAAAAAATGCCGAACATGACAATCATGCCATGTCACGTCGTCGACATATTCGACTCTATATAGTCACAACTCCTGATGTTTCCAAATCCTAAGTGGATGTTTCAAATTTTGGTTTCACAAAAGCCATTTCAACTAACTGCAAAACTACGGTACATTGCATATGTGGTATACTAAAGCACTTCTCGGACACGACCGAGAATATCTACTACTTGCCCGGCTCAGTTGCAAACCATGGACTCATTCTGAATTATGACGATGTTTCGTTTCTCTTACTATCACACTTAAATATAGCACTTCTCATTAAATATTTGTACCATGTGTTGCAACCACCATCATGTTTCCATGTAGTTAAATACTTCCAAAGAGCACACATGAATCCATATGTTCTTCTCATCATCTCCTCCCTTAGTGGAAGTACCTTTGTGGTAGACGATTTGATCAAATAGTCTATCTAATTTTATTTTGGATTACATCATTTCATCAGCCATGGTAAAACATGATTTTGGTATTCATTAAAAATCTTGGATAAATTCATCACATATTCAAAACTGCTCATCAAGAATCGAGGAACAAACAAAAATCAGTTACAAAACCATATGGCGATGGAAAATCAAAGAAATTAATTGGGAAAGGTTGGAAATACATGAATAATTCACACAGATATTTTGAAATAATGCACAAGCTCCTGTTTAGATTCGAACAAACAATAACTTGGCGCGACTCAAACTTGAAAAAAAACCGGTTTACAAATAATCTTGCATGAACTCGGTTCAATCGTGGAGCGTGGTGGGCGACCAAGAAAGGGCCAGTGGGCCAATTCCAATACCAATCACAACAACTAATGGGCCAAAACATTAAGCAAAGTTATATATTTACTCCAAGTTATATACGTCCGCCGATCTAAAATAAGTGTCATTGTTTTAATACAACTTTATATTAAATCAATGACACTTATTATGAATGGGAGAGAGTAATTAACTTATGAACTGGTGGAAAGCTGGGCCACGCCTAGTACGGTCAAAACAACGCTCATCCCAGCTACCACTAGTAGAAAATGGGCCTTTGGTCCGGGCCATTAATCCCGGCCGTGGCTGGGGCCGGGACTAATGGTCCGAACCAGACGGCCCGAGGAGGCCGAGGCACTTTGTCCCGGTCCGTAAGGAACCATTAGTCCCGGTTTGAGATACATATCGGAACAAATGGGTCTGGGTCGGCGCGCGTGCTCCTGGCAGAACCTTTAGTCCCGGTTTGTATCTCAAACCGGGACTAATGGCCTGGCCCTATATATATGCACCTAGCCCTCCACTCTCTCCTTTTTTTTTCCTATGTGAGAGGTGGGTATAACTTTGTGCTAACTTTTTTTCTTCATATGCACTAGAGGTGTTCGGTGAAATGCCTGTTAGAGCGATGCCACTTGAGTTCACACAAGACAAAATATGATATGAGGTGCCAGAGCGACACTTAAGGTTTCTCCTCTTTGTTTTGAAGTGTCCTAAAAGGTTAGCAACTATTTTCTCGTTTTGACCGCGCGGTACTAATTTAAGCATCGTGATTGCATTTTATATATATGCATGGTTGTATGATGTAGATGAGCCACCCATGGATGTACGGTGACCGACGCTCGGACGCTTACAGAGAAGGCGTGCGTTCTTTTCGCCTTGTGGCCGAGGCGAACAAGCGGCAGGATGGTTTTATGTGTTGTCCATGTGTTGAATGTCGGAATGAGCAGGCTCACACTTCCTCAAGAGTCATTCAGAGCCACCTGCTTCGGTCCGGTTTCATGTCCGGCTATAATGTTTGGACCAAGCACGGAGAAAGAGGGGTTATGATGGAAGACGGCGATGAAGAAGAGAACGATGATGACAACTACCGATCTATGTTCCCTGAATACGATGATACCGCAGTTGAAGATAATGAAGAAGAAGGGGGTGAAGAACGGGAACCAGATGAGCCTGTTGATGATTTTGGTCGGGTCATTAGTGATGGAAGGCGAGACTGCAACACAGAAAAGGAGAGGTTGCAGTTCGAGCAGATGTTACAGGACCACAACACATTGCTGTATCCAACTTGTGAAGATGGCCAGAAGAAGTTGGGTAGCACACTGGAATTGTTGAAGTGGAAGGCAGAGACTGGTATGACTGACTCGGGATTTGAAAAGTTGCTGGTAATAATGAAGAAGCTGCTTCCAAGAAATAACCAATTGCCCTCCAGTACATACGAAGCAAAGAAACTTGTCTGCCCTCTAGGATTAGACGTGCAGAAGATACATGCATGCCCTAATGACTGCATCCTCTACTGTGGTGAGAAGTACGAGAATATGGATAAATGCCCGGTATGCACTGCATTGCGGTATAAGATCAAAAAAGATGACCCTGGTGATGTTGAGGGCGAGCAACCCAGGAAAAGGGTTCCTGCCAAGGTGATGTGGTATGCTCCTATAATACCACGGTTGAAACGTTTGTTCAGAAATAAAGAGCATGCCAAGTTGTTGGGATGGCACATGGAAGACCGTAAGAAAGACAGGATGTTGAGGCACCTTGCTGATGGTCGGCAGTGGAGAAAAATCGAGAGAGACTTCTCGGACTTTGCTGGTGACGCAAGGAACTTATGGTTTAGTCTAAGTACCGATGGCATGAATTCTTTTGGGGAGCAGAACTGCAGTCACAGCACCTGGCCCGTGACTCTATGTATTTACAACCTTCCTCCTTGGTTGTGCATGAAGCGGAAGTTCATTATGATGCTAGTGCTCATCCAAGGCTCGAAGCAACCCGACAACGACATTGATGTGTACCTAAGGCCATTAGTTGATGAACTTCTACAGTTGTGGGCCAAACCAGGTGTACGTGTGTGGGATGAGCACAAACAGCAGGAATTTGACCTACAAGCGTTCTTGTTCGTTACCATCAATGATTGGCCTGCTCTTAGTAACATTTCAGGACAGACGAACAAAGGATACAATGCATGCACGCACTGTTTAGATGAGACTGAAAGTATATATCTGGATAAATGTAGAAAGAATGTGTACCCGTACAATTGTCGTTTTCTTTCGCCCAGTCATCCCTTAAAGAAGAAAGGCAAGCATTTCAATGGCAAGGCAGAAACCCAGACGAAGCCTGTCCCCGTAGTGGTGCTGATGTATTTGGTATGGTCAAGGATTTGGATGTAATCTTTGGAAAGGGTCCTGGAGCACAACCTGTTCTGAAAGACCCCATTCCCGGACACGCACCCATGTGGAAGAAGAAATCTATATTTTGGGAGCTACCCTATTGGAAAGTGCATGAGGTCCGCTCTGCAATCGACATGATGCACCTGACGAAGAATCGTTGCGTGAATATTCTAGGCTTCCTGGGCTTGTATGGGAAGTCAAAAGATACCCCGGCAGCACGGGAGGACCAGCAACATCATAAAGGACGAGACGGCAAGCATCCAGGGCAGTTTCAAGGGCTTGCCAGCTATGCTCTTACCAAAGAAGAGAAGGAAATCTTTTTTGAAGTCCTTTTTAGTATCAAGGTCCCGTCTGGCGTCTCGTCGAATATAAAGGGAATAGTAAATATGAAAGAGAAAAAATTTCAAAACCTAAAGTCTCATGACTGCCATGTGCTTATGACGCAATTGCTTCCGGTTGCATTGAGGGGAATTCTACCAGAAAATGTTCGACTAGCCATTGTGAAGGTATGTGCATTCCTCAATGCAATTTCATAGAAGGTAATCGATCGAGAAAGTCTATCAGGGTTACAGATTGATGTGGTCCAATGTCTGGTTAGCTTCGAGTTGTTGTTCCCGCCATCCTTCTTCAATATTATGACGCACCTCCTAGTTCACCTAGTCGAAGAGATTAGAATTCTCGGTCCTGTGTTTCTACACAATATGTTCCCCTTCGAGAGGTTCATGGGAGTCTTAAAGAAATATGTTCATAACCGTGCTAGACCAGAAGGAAGCATCTCCAAGGGCTATGGAACAGAGGAGGTCATTGAGTTTTGTGTTGACTTTCTTCCTGACCTTAAGCCGATTGGTGTTCCTGAATCTCAGTATGAGGGGAGGATGACTGGAAAAGGCACACTAGGAAGGAAATCAATGGTATGTAGGGACAGACATTCTTTCAGTCAAGCACACTACACAGTTCTACACAATTCCACCGTGGTGGTTCTGTATATCGAGAAACACAAGAATATTCTATGCTCCGAAAACCCAGGGAAGCCTAAAACCTTGATTAAAGGGCAACACGAGAAGAATTATTGCAATTGGTTGCAGACACATCTCATGAATAACACCACTGTTGGAGATGAGTTGTACTCGTTGGCCAGGTTACCATCTTCGACTATATGTACTTTCCAAGGGTACGAGATAAATGGGAATACATTTTACATGATCACCCAAGATAAAAAGAGCACCAACCAAAACAGTGGTGTCCGCTTTGATGCAACAGTTGACAATGGGCAGATTGGCACATATTATGGGTACATAGAGGAGATATGGGAACTTGACTATGGACCTACTTTTAAGGTCCCTTTGTTTCGGTGCAAATGGGTCAAGCTGACAGGAGGCGGGGTACATGTAGACGAAAAGTACGGCATGACAACAGTGGACCTCAACAATCTTGCGTACATGGATGAACCATTCGTCTTAGCCCACGATGTGGCTCAGGTTTTCTATGTGAAGGACATGTCTACCAAACCGAGAAAAAGGAAAGATAAGCAAAAGAGTATAGAATACGATGAGCCAAAGCACCACATAGTTCTTTCAGGGAAAAGAAACATCATGGGAGTGGATGACAAGACAGACATGTCAGAAGGTTACAATAAGTTTCATGAAATTCCGCCCTTCAAAGTGAAAACTGACCCAAGCATCCTATTAAATGATGAAGATTCTCCATGGCTACGGTGCAGAAGAAAACCACAACACTAGATGTTGGTGATGTGTAATAATGTATTAAACCTTTTATTTGAGACATAAATCTATGTAATGTATTAAACCTTCACTAGTGCACACCCCCCCTCTAACACCGGTTTGGAGGGCCCTCTAACAGCGGTTGTAGAACCGCTGTTGAGGGTTCGGTGTTAGAGGGGCCCCCCTTTAACACCGGTTCTTATACGAACCGGTGTTAAAGGGTGGCGCACGTGGGGCTGGCGCAGGGCTCAGGCCCCCCCCTTTAACACCGGTTCGTAACACGAACCGGTGTTAAAGGTTCTGCGCCGCGGCAGGAAAAAGAGATAAATCTCTGCCGCGGCAGGAAAACGGCCTAAATCTCTGCCGCGGCAGAGTTCTGCCCCTGCCCCGTTCTGGGCGTATTTCTGCGCGCGACGGGGACGGGGAGGGGGGGAGGGGGAATCGATCGGGAGCGGTATACACATACATCGTCATCGGTACATACGAGTACATGAATAATTAAGCAACTATTATTATACACAACATCGTCATTGTGTGGTATTCTCCGTAAACGTTGAAGCATCAAGTACAAGACAAACACGTTCAAGCATATATACAACGTTCATTTTGGTGGATATCTAAAGAGTTCTCCACCAGGCGTGACGACCTCATCAAGTATGAACCCCGCCAATTCCTCTTGAATGGCTCGTATGCGGTCAAATGGTAGGAGTTGGTCCCGCATCCGTTCGATCTGAATATATATGAAGAATGGGGTCAATATATATATAAGAATAAAACTCAACACAATTGATGGTAATAAAATAATGTTGTGTACTTTGTTTACTTACTCTAAGTTGTTCTAGTGCGGCTTGGCCCGTCGCACATATCGTGTTGCGAATGAACTCGCAAACATAGTGCCCACATAAGTTATTGCCGTGTCCCTGATGCGCGCACTTTACGAGAATAGAGAGTTCAATCAAAATAATAATCAATAAAGCATGATATAATGGAATTGGAAGCAGAATCAAAGAGATATGTAGACCTAGCTAGCTAGTATTACTTACATTTTGGTCTACAAATTTTAGTTCTTCTGACCATTCACCCACGGCCCTGCCCGTGAACCTTTTCCAAACCGAGGAACACACGCAGTTGGTAGTTTTATTCATTCGATTATAGTTGCAGCAATTACTAATCAGATATAGATAGCTAATCACCATTCCGTTGTAGTTGGAACATTTACTAGTAAGATATAATTGTCCTGAGGAATCCCAAAACCCAACAGTTGTTGCCACTTTTATCACATTCCATTGGAGTTGCAATACTTACTAGGCATATAGCATACCACAAAACAACCCAGATCCACCGGCTGTTGGCATTTTTAATATCCATTCCGTTAAACTTGAGCTGATTACTAGTCACATATTAAGTCAAATTTATAGCACTACTTTAGTTATGCTTGTCTATGATCGAGATACTGTGCTCCAAGTCGTCCATAACCGCAGACACGGCTTTCAGAAAGTTTTACCCTGCAGGGGTGCACAAATAGCAACACACACTCGATCAACCTCGGATAAACCAACTCAAAACCCAACGAGGCATTCATGACAAAGCGATCACATGATTTAGAAATATTTCAGGGGGGCACCCCACTAAGCTACCCGCAATGAAGTTGGCCGGCTCCGGAACGGACCCAGGGTTTGCGACGACGGCTGTAAACGACGGGGAACCCGAAAGTGTGACTGGGCTTGTCGATACCGCGAAAGCATGGCACGATCCAAAACAGTACAGGTGCTCCACGCACAATCTTAAATAAAGTAGTAACATGGCATAGGTACAGGATAGTAATAAAGCCCCAAACTACTTGTGGCCCCAAGAAATAGTAATGAATCAAGCTCTGGCTCAGGGGGGTCCATAAGGCCTCCCGGATGTGGATAGTGCGAAAAATAAAGGAACAGGTATCAAGTACTCGGGGTCCTACGGGACACAAGTGAGCGTGGAAGAACCAAATAACATCTATTGCCAACCGATGCCTCTGCATTAGTTATATCTAGCATATTAATAGTTGTATTTAAAGTCATGATCAACTCCACCATAAACATCTCCACCAATAAACATCTCCACCATTCCAACAACTGTGGTACCCGACAACACGAGATCGCACCTGAGCAAGCAACTACAACTCGCAAGGCCAGCTTTCTACCAAACAACAGGTATTAGGAGGTGTCCATGGCAATATAGAGGCTGCACGGGATATAACTGGTGCACGGGAACTAAAGCATCGCGACACGGATAGCAATAGATCAACAGGAGGAAATAATGACTATAAAATGCAAAATAGGTAGAAGGGGGAGAGATGCTCGCCTGGGAAACACTGCCGGAGATTCATATCTGAAGAACTTGTCGATACTCACATCCACTCATCGGCCTAATCCGCGAAGAAGCAAAGCACTAAAAGAAACACCGGATGCAATATTTAATACTACGGCAGAAGATCCGGCATGATTTTGATATGATGCAGATGCGGTGCAATTAGGCAATATTAGGTGGAACCGGGGTCCCGACAATTAATTAATAGGTTCATGTTGTTTAACTACCCCGCAAATTAAATGTTGTATAACCAGGCGAATCATGGCATCGGTTCGCTATGCAAAATTTAAATGGAGGCGATATGAGACAAATATAGCCCGCATATAGTCTCCATATTTAATTATGAGGTGAATCGGCATAATGCCCCCAACCCACATGATATGCATGCGAGATGAAAGATTAATATGCAACAAGTTTTATATATAGCATTTATAAAATAGGGGCTCAAGAAAAGGTTCACACATCTGGGTTCGGACGATCTTGGGGTTCGATGTGGTTCGGGGTCCGGTCTCAGGGTTCGACGGGGGAAACGGCGAAGTTCGGTCTCGCGATGGCGAACTTGAGTAGGTCGGGTACCGGGGTCTTCGGATCCGGGAAGTAGATCTTGTCGCACGGGTGTCAATGCTTCCGGGAAGGAGAACTTGTCGTTCAGGGTCTCGACGTCCGGGGTGAAGTACTTGCCGTCCTCAAGGAAGTGCTTGGCATAGCCGTGTCGACGACCTTGGCATCCGGGATGGAGAGCTTGCCGTTCCGTGGCGATCTTGGCAGCCTTCGGATCCGGGTCTTGGCGTCGGGGAAGGAGTACTTGTCCGTGAGGAAGGTCTTGATGGCGGTTTGGATCGATCTTGTCATAGTCCTCGGGCATCAGTGCGGGAAGTACTTGTCGCATCTATAGATCGGTCCTCGGGGTCGGCGATGCGTGAAGAAGGTCTTGGTTTCCAAGGCGAAGATGTACGGATCCGCGTTGAAGATATTGTCGGGGTGAACTCGAATTAGCGTCGGTGGCCTTGGGGATCGAGTAGAAGATCTTGGCGTCCTTGTCGAAGTTCTCGGGTGACGATGCCGGACCCAGGTTCGGCGCCGATGGTCTTCCGATTTCATGTAGATGGCCCTCAACCTTGTCGGCAACAGGGCTAGATGATGTGGTAGCACATGGCCAAAGGTGCCAAAGACAGTGATTCCTAGCAGGAAAAGAGCAACGTAGCCGAGCCGCTTCAGAGAGACGCGACAAGGAACAGGGCAGCGACAAGTTGGGCGGGCATCTAACGGATACCAGGAGAGTCAGAGAAGCTGGTTATGCACAAGGGAGTCCCAGGGTAATATGAACTCTAGCGACGGCGAGGTCAACCGAAACGGTGCGGATGGCGCTTGCAGAAGGCGTCCCTATGTGGGGCCTGCCCGAGCTTGCTTGGGAGGGCAGGGGCGAGGATGGGGTCGTCCACGGCAGCGCTGCAGGGCTGAAGACCACAAGGAGACGTGGCCCTCCAGCGACGAGGAGAGGTGCGGCCGACTCGAGTGGGAGGCAAGGTTGCTCTAGGACGGAACCAGCGAGGACGGCGGCCGGGGATGGCGCTAGGGCGGGGCGACGCGGGGTTTGGCAGCGTAGCGGCGGCCGAGGCGAGCCCGAGCGCCGGGGGGAGGAGGCCGGCGGCGGCGAGCGAAGGATCTGGCGGCGGCATCGGGCGAAGGATCCGGCGAGGAGGCACCGGGCCGGGGGACGGCGCCGCTCGGGGAAGGAGAGCAGACCGGCGGCGGCGTCCTAGGGAAGGAAGGGGCGGGGCATCGGGGAGAAGACGCGGCTCGGGCTGGTGCCTGGCGATGGAAGTCGGGGATGGGTCAAGCGCGGGTGGGGAGCGCTGGATGGTGGGGCCCAGGGGCAGGCATGGCAGGCGGTGGGAGCTGTGCGTGCAATGTGTGTGTCGCGTGTGTGTAGGGGGGATAGGGTTAGGTGGGGCGGGTCGGGTCTGGTTAGCTAGGGGCTGGCGGCTGGTTGAAGGGATGTGGGGTAGGTAGGGTTTGGAGGTGGCCGGCCGGGCTTTCGGCCCTGGCTGGCTGCCTCCCAAAAATAATCAATTAATTTTATTTATTTAAAACGAGGCTTTTGCAAACCGTAGTCAGACAAACCAAAATAATCCGGAGGCCCGGGGTTTTAATTTGAAATCAAGACGGGGCGTTTAGAAAACAAAACAGACTTTTCGAAAAATAGTTCTATGCAAACAAATGCAAGATGACATGACGATGCTCAAATGCAAGGTGGCATGATGACATGAGCATGCGGTCATGACGATGCAATGCACAAAAACAACGCGATTTTCTAGTAGTGGTTTTTGCGGGATGCCACAGGAAAGGATTGGTAAATCTCTTGTGGCGGAACTTCTCGAAGATGCTCTTGGTGCACACGCCCTATAGCATCTTCGTAAGTTCCGCCTCGGAAAATATTTTCCTGCTAGCCCGTGAAAGCCTCCATCTCCGCCTCCCTAGGGTTAGAGGTATGGTAGAAGCCATGGGATAGAGTGGAGGCCATGGGATAGAGGCGGCAGATATGAGTCTAAACCTTAAATCCTAAACCCTAAGTCAGAGGAGGGAACCCTAAACCCTAAACCAAAAACCCTAAACCAAAACCCTAAACCCTAAACCAAAAAACCTAAACCCTAAACCCTAAACCCTAAAGGGGCTACGATCCGGAAGAGAACGGGCGGGAAGAAAACAGGCGGGAAAAAATAAGGCGGGGTAGACGATCCGGGGCCCCCGGTCTAGGGTTTCGCCGGAGGAAGACCACCGGAGCGTCGAAATCACATGAAAATGGCAAAATGGTTAATAGTTTGACTAGTTAGAATAATTATTTTATAAAACAGAAAATTGATTTGAATCACTTATTCAAAAATATGCAAAATATAATAGTTAATGCATTTTTAAATTGAAAATGGCAAAATGGTTATTAGTTTCACTAGTTAGAATAATTATTTTATAAAATAGAAAATAGATTTGGATTAGTTATTCAAATTCAAGAACTTTTCATGTTGAAATTTTTCTCAAATTCATAAGTATGTAAAAACTGTAAATTCAAATGTTCAAAAAATATGCTAATTGAATTTTTTTTAAACAGGCGCCCCCGGGTGAAAATTTTGAGAAAGGGACCTTTAGTCCCGGCGCGTGCTACGCACCGGGACTAAAGATGTGGCGTTGGCACGCGCCTGTTGGGCTGGGCCAAAAACCCTTTAGTCCCGGTGGGTGGCACGCATCAGGACTAAAGGGGGGACCTTTAGTCCCGGTCCGTATAACGAACCGGGACTAAAGACCCTTTAGTCCCGGTTCGTTATACGGACCGGGACTAAAGGTCCCCCACTATACATTTGGCGCGTCTTCTTCTCCCCGCGCGCCCCTTCTTCTCACCACGCAGAGCACCCCCCCCACGCGCGAAGGACGACCTGACGCCGGCAGGCTGCCCGATTCTCCGGCCGCCACTACCCCAACCGCCGCCGCCACCGCCCCCAACCACCACCCTCACTCCAGCCGCCGAGCGCGCCCCCGCCAGAGGTACCCTGCGCACTCCCCTTCGCTCCCCCATCCGGCTACGCGACAGCGCGGCGGCGCCGGCACTGTAGGCGAGCAGGCCGGGCCGCCCCCTCCCCTTCGCTCCCCCCGTGCGCGCTGGCCGGCTGGCTGGCGGCTGGCTGGCTGGCTTTTTTTTGTAGTATTTAGTAGTTGTAATATTTATGTGTAATAGTATTTTGTATTAGTGTAATATTATTTTTGTAGTATTTTGTATTAGTGTAATAGTATTTCTGTAGTATTTAGTAGTTGTAATATTAGTTGTAATAGTATTTTTGTAGCATATAGTTAATTTTATTTTGTAGTGTAATATAATTTAATTTTGTGTGTTATTTAGTATAGTGTAATAGTAGTGTATAATTGTAACATTATTTAGTAGTTGTAATATTATTTAGTAGCTAGTGTAATAGTAGTGTATATATTAGGGTGGTAGTGGTCGCGGGCCTCCGGACTTAGGTTTAGAGTGGTGGTGGTCGTGGGCCCCCGGACTTATGGTTAGGGTGGTAGTGCTCGCGGGCAGCCGGACTTAGGGTTAGGGTGGTGGTGCTCGCGGGCCACCGGACTTAGGGTTAATGTGGTAGTGCTCGCGGGCCCCCGGACTTAGGGATAATGTGGTAGTGCTCGCGGGCCCCCGGACTTAGGGTTAGGGTGGTAGTGCTCGCAGGCCCCCGGACTTAGGGTTAATGTGGTAGTGTTCGCGGGCCCCCGGACTTAGGGTTAGGGTTAGGGCATCACTAGAATTTTGCTATTGTTTAGTATTATTGTAGCAAATTGCGTGTTCATATTATTGTTTAGTATTATTTTATGCAGCAATATTGAATGAAAAATGTTATTGTGTGCATTTTGTAGAAAACTATGGATCCAATCCAGAGAGACCTAGCACAGGAAGAAATTCTCGAGGATATGATCAACGACACCTCCCATGTTGCTCCACCCGAATCTCCGTCGATTTATCTGAACCCCTCCGGTGAGGGAGAGGAGGTCGACCGAAATGATCAAGGAGAAGCCGACGGCTCCGGTGGTGGAGAAGCCGACTGCTCCGGTGGTGGAGAAGCCAACGACGAGGTATATATGAAGTCTGGTGATTAGTAGATGCATTAACTGAGTTGTATATATATATAAATTAACGAATGTTTCCTCTCTTAGGCCTCCATATCGAGCAAAAAATATTCCAAACAAGGCTCGGCCAAAAAGTTGGACGCATCTACGCGTTATACAATTACGCGGGTATCACCACGGGGTGAACCGGTGGAACCTGAAAAAGCTAAAACTGTATTTAAACAACAATGCGGAGTTATGGTTAGGGATCGCATCCCGATCACCGTTCGAGAGTGGAATAAGACCAAAGGGGCGAAAGAGGGTGAGTATGTCGCCGACGGTGCAAAGAGGGTCTTTGGAATGACCTCATGACACATTTCACCCTGCTAGAATGTGAGGATGATGCCGACACAGCTGCATTGAGGAAGAAAGTCAAGCAGTGGACTCTTACGAAGATGGCCGAACTATTCAAGAACTGGAAGAAAGCATTATGGCAAAAGTATCAGAAGACAAAGAAGACTCCTAAATTTGAATGTTATCTAACGAAGCAGCAGGCTAACTGGGATGCATTTGTGAAGTACAAGGAGTCACAACCTGCTATGGAAATGTCGGAAAAAACAAGAAAAATGCCGCGATGAAGAAATATCACCATCACCTGGGGCCAGGGGGCTACGCGGCTGCCATGCCAAAGTGGGATGCTAAAGAGAATGAGCTGCTTGCTAAAGGGATCACTCCAGAACCAATACGCGAAGAATGGGATTTGAGGGCAAGGAATTGGTTCCTTGGGCATGGGAGTGAGTATGACGAAAGTACAGGGGACCTTATTTGCAGTGACGGGATTAGGATACCCCGGGATACATGGCAGAAAGTGGTGAAGGAGATTAAAGCGGGGACAACAAAGTTCCGTCCCGATAGAGAGAAAGACTTGCTGACAAAGGTCCTCGGGAATGACGAACACGGAGGACGTGTACAAGGCCTTGGCCCTAGTTATACGTGGGAGATGGGGTTTCCCAAAGACAGAGATACTTATAGGAGCTGAGAGAGAGCAAAGAGGCGACGACAGTAGGAGGAGGGAGACATGTTCACTGAGTTGCTAGGAACACTTCGAACGCATCAGACCCAGATTGACGAACTTCGAGGAGCAGCGCGCCTGCAAGATCCTGTACTCGATATTACCGCCGTCCCATCTCAGCGGAAAAGCAGCGTGGCTGAATCGAAGGTCCCTTCTGACGATGCACGTATGGTAGATGGCGGTCCCGGCTACCCCGTGGATGGAATCAAGGAGCAGGCATCTTATGAGCTCCATCAGAAGGTGAAGAACCTATCCATCAAGGTGGCGGTCGGATGTGCTTTACCTTGTCAACCTGGCGCACACTGGCATGGCTGTGAGATTCCAGCTGGCTATGCTAAAGTTGGTGTGGATGAAATCGCAATGGGGTGGGACTCAATGGAGCTTGACATCCCTAGACCTGAAGGTGAGAGGACACTCGGAGAAGTACTGGGTGGTATCATTCTATGGGACAAGAACAACATCAAGCTTCCAGGCTGGACGCCAAAGCCAACACCGCCTCCGAGTGGTCGCATGTCACCTTCACCTCCATCACCTCCAAGAAGCCCACCCCATGACTACGACCACCACAGCCTAAGTCCATCTCGATCTCCGCCGCAGCCTCCGATTAGTACTAAACGACGCAGGAGCCCAAAACGACAAATGTCGCCCCTCCCAAGAGTACCTCATAAGAATCTTACTATCAGACCTTACGATCGTACTAACGAGGAAACCGACATGATCGTAAAGGCCGAATGTGTTGCGCAGCTTCAAAAGAAGAAACCGGAGCCCGCCCCGGTATACACCGAGAAGCAAAAAGCGTATGCACTTTCTTTTCTAAACACAAAATCGCAATATGACTTGCACCATAAGCCAGATGACTATCGACGCACACTTCAGAAGGAAGTGAAGAAGAGCAAATCAAGTAGACGTGCAAGCGGGAGCCAATCATCAAGTCAAAGTGCAACCGGGAAAAGAAAGGACGTCCCCCAGCTCGGGGAACAGGCCAAAAAATCGATCCCACCCCTCAGGGTGGTATCCCATGACATTCCCCAGCAGAATATGGAAGAAGGTGCGAAGCTTGCGACCTTTATGAATGTGACTGTTGAGGAATTGCTAGGTTCCCAGGACGACAAGTTACCCAAGGCTCAGGTAGTCCCTACATATGTCCCAGGGAAGCCTCTGGTCAGCTTTGAGCAGTTCCAACAACTACCAACACACATGCGTAGTTTACATAAAGGGTACTTGAAAGTCGTAAAGGAGGAGAGAATAATGATCTTGGCGAAAGTCCCACATGACTACTACTTCTGAGAAGAAGAGGTCCATGTTGAGTTTCCAGAACTCTTCCGGTTATACATTTTCGACGCCCTCGACAAAAGTCTCATGAGTTGCTATTGTCTGTAAGTTGTTGAATTCATTGTCTATATATAAGCTGTTCATTTTTTTCAGTTGTTCACTTCATTGCATGTAATTATCCTAATTATATCCTTTTGTACTCTATTATTATGTAGAATGAAGATCATGGAATGTAAAAGAAGGTCAATCTTCAGTGTTGGGTTCATTGACCCAGATAAAATACATTGTCGGACGCTAAAGGATAAACCCGAGGACACACAGGAAAACCTTCTAAGGTTTCTAACGGAGCAAAATTTCTGTGACCACATACTGTTTCCTTACAATTTCGCGTGAGTGTCTTACTCTATTGTACACATTCTCTTTTGCTTACTCGATGTTAAGTGTAATTGATGAGTTACTGATGTATATATAAACGTGTACAGTTTCCACTGGATTCTCATGGACATTCAACTTGATAAGGGAAGAGTTGAAGTCATGGACCCATTAAAGAGACCCCTGGAACAGTTTAGTGACACGCAGGACATGCTCCAGAGGTAATTTTCGCGCTACAGCGGTCTCTTTCGTTGATTTCCTGAGATATCATGTAATAAATAACTCATTAATTTTCTTTACCGGGTAGGGTTTGGAACCAGTTCAAGAGTGCGGTTACGGGTGACATTACTGAGAAGCTGACGTTTAAGCCGGTCTCGGTAAGTAGTACGCGCATCTCTTAACTTCTAGTTTCAATACAATTATGATGCTGGATTATTATTTTGATTGAATTCTATTCTCGTAAAGTGCGCGAGGCAGCCACCGAAGACGAATCTATGTGGATTCTACGTTTGCGAGTTCATTCGCATGTTTACCAGTGAGCTGAATGATTATAGAGTCGATGTAAGCAATACATTCATAACATTATTTTTATTACCGTCACTTTTTGTTATCATGATTGATATTCATATTGATCTCCTTTTCTTATTAGTTCGAGAAAATGCGGGATCAGCTCCTACCACACCAACGCGTAGTAGCAATTGCTGAAGAACTGGCAGGATTCTTGATGAACGAGATGATAGATGACGCCGGAGAATATTGTGTGAATAGGTGCCGATGATCCCCAACCGTGTAATTGAATAGACGGGCTCTAGTCCCGATAATTGTGATCTCCATGTGTAACTATCATGTATATATTTGTATGCTCGATCTTAAGAGAAGTTATCTTATGTATGCACGAACATGTACGGTATGTGGTAGCGTAGAATACTATTTTGAAATGAAAAAAAAGAATACAAATTGAATTCTCTGCCGCGGCAGAGAATGTGCCTAAAATTCTGCCGCGATAGAGAACCAATTGTCCCGCTTCGTAATACGAACCGGCACTAATGGGGGGGCACCCAGCGCCCGCAGAGACAGCCACGTGGATGCCCATTTGTACCGGCTGGTAAGAGGGCCGGGACTAATGGGTGGGCCTTTAGTCCCGCCTCTCCAGTCCCGGTTACCAGGACCGAGACTAAAGCCCCTTACGGGCCGGGACTGGAGGCCCGTTTTCCACCAGTGTACGGAAAAAATGACAATCCCTATCTAATGCTTGATGTGCATGTTAGCACATTAGAAACACTGGAAATGATGAGTCTAGCTCTGAATAATGAGAATAGTATATGACTCATGTCTCAGAGAAACAACTGGTAGACAGACTCGCTCATCAGTCTCTAGCAAACTTCATTTAAAGTTTTTAGTGGGGCTGTATCTAGTCTAAATGGTGGAGAAGATTTTATCTGTTAGATGTGAGTCTAGTAATCTTTAAGCCACATGTCTAACAATGGATCGAAATATAGGTACTCGAGCCAAGGCTTTAGGCCCCGGCGGCGGACCTCGCTCTTGACTATGTTGCTACTTCGGCCGAGGAATCTCAGTGCGGTGGAGTACTACGATGTCAACCGGCCAGTGGTAAACCTCGCCCCATCTCCTTACATGGTGAAGTAGTATAACCCCTCGCACTTTACTACATTGCGTCTTCGACCAATATTAACTGAGCAAACTCAGTAGGGTGCAGTACTACAATATTGAGAAGCCCATCTTCTTAGATGAGTGTTCGAGAATGCCAAGAAGAATCCTCATGTAACAATCATGCCATGTTACTTCGTCAACATATTCGACTCTATGTAGTCACAACTCTTGATGCTTCCAAGTCCTAAGTCCATGCTTGTAATTTTTGCTTCGGTGCAAGCACAAAATCCATTTCATCTAACCGCAAAACTAGCATAGATTGCATATAACGTATGCTAATGCACTTCTCAAACAAAACCGAGTGACTCTACTCTTTTCTCAGCTGAGTTAGAACAATGGATTCATTGTGAATCATGATGATGTTCCATTTCTCTTATCACACATCAATATAGCACTTCTCATTAATTTCTGTACCATGTGTTTCAACCACCATCATGTTTCCATGTTGTTCAATACTGCCAAAGAACACACGTGCATCCATATGTTCTTCTCATCATCTCCTCCCTCAGTGAAGTAACTTTGTGATAGACGATTTGATCATCAAGTGTATCTACTTTTTATTTTTGATTTCATCAGCGATGCTAAAACATGATTTCGGTATTCATTAAAAAGCTTGGACAAATTCATCATATATTGAAAAAATGCTCATCAAGAAATAAGGAATACAGCAAAAACCAGTTACAAAACCATATGCCAATGAAAAAATCAAAGAAATAAATTGGGAAAGGCTAGACACACATGAATAATTCGCACTGATATCTTCAATGCACCAGTTTCTATTCAGATTCGAAGAATCAATAACTTAAGTGCAAGTTAAAACTTGCAAAAATAATTAGGTTAAAAATAAACTTGTATGAACTCAGTTCATTCGTGGAGCGTGGCGAGCGACCAAGAAAGGGCCAACAGGCCAATTATAATGCCAATGGAAATAACTAATGGGCCAGAAGTTAAGCAAAGTTATATACATCCTGCGACACAAAATAACTATCACTGATTTAGTACAACTTTATATTAAATCAATAAAACTTATTAATAATAGGAGGGAGTAACTTACTTGTGATCTGGTGGAAAGCTGGTACACGCCTAGTATGTTCACAATGACGCTCATCCCAACGACGGAAAACATGACAATCCCTATTTATCGCTTCATGCACATATTAGCGCATTAGAAACAGCGGAAATGATGAGTCTAGCTAACTTCTTCTGAATCATGGGAATAGTATGTGACTCCTCTCTAAGAGAATCAACCGGTAGACAGACTCGCTCGTCAGCCTCTAGCAAATTTTATTTATTGTTTTTATTGTGAGTGGGTCGTATCTAGTCTAAAACGGTGGAGCTGATTTTATTTGCTAGACATGAGTCTACTAAATCTTTTAGCCATATGCCTAGTAATGGATCAAAATTAAGGTACTAGCGCCAAGGCTTGAGACCTCGGCTGCGGACCTCGTCCGTTGCTACGTTGCTACTTCAAGCAATCTTAGTGCGGTGAAGTACTACGACGTCGACCGACCTTAGATGATGAAGTTGTATAAGCCCTCGCACTTGGCTGCATTGCGTCTTCGGCCAATATTGACCGACAAACTCCGTAGGGTGCAATACTAAGATATCGAGATGCCCATATTCTTAGATGAGTCTTCGGGAATGCAGCATGTGACAATCATGCCATGTTACTTCGTCAACAGATTCGACTCTATGTAGTAACAACTCGTGATGTTTCCCAGTCGTAAGTCCATGCTTCAAATGTTGGTTTCCATGGAAGCACAACATCCATTTCAACTAGCTGCAAAACTAGCATATATTACATATGTGGTATGCTAATGCACTTCTCGGACACAACCGAGTAAGTTTACTCCTTGCCCGGCTGAGTTAGAACAATGGATTCATTGTGAATTATGATAATGTTCCATTTCTCTTATCACACTTCAATATAGCACTTTTCATTATTCTTTTACCATGTGCTTCAACAACATCATGTTTTCATATAGTTTAGTACTGCCAAAGAGCACATGTGCATCCATATGTTCTTCTCGTCATCTCCTCTCTCAGTGGAGTACCTTTGTGATAAACGATTTGATTGTAAAGTCTATCTACTTTTATTTTGGATTTCATTAGTGATGCTAAACATGATTTCAGTATTCATTAAAAAGCTTGGACAAATTCATCACATATTCAAAACTTCTCATCAATAATTCATGAACACACAAAAATAGATACAAAACCATATGCCGATGAAAAATCAAACAAATTAATGGGGAAAGGCTAGACACATGAATAATTCACACTGATATCTGTCAAACAATGAACAAGTTTCTGTTCAGATTCGAACAAACAGTAACTTAGGCACAAGTTAAAACTTGAAAAAAAGTCGGTTTAAAAATAAACTGGCATGAACTCAGTTCACTCGTGGAGCGTGGCGGGTGACCAAGAAATGGCCAACGGGCCAATTATAATGCCAATGGAAACAACTAATGAGGCAAAACATTAAGCAAAGGTAAATATTTCCACCAAGTTTTATAAGTCCAACAGACCTCTCCCTTCACTACGCTACTAGTTCAATTGAGCAATCTTAGTGCGGTCCAGTACTATGACAACTACGGTCCAGCGGTGAACCTCGCCCCATATCTTTAGACGGCAAAGTAGTACAACCTCTTGCACTTGGTTGCGCTGCATCTTCGACCAATATTTATCGAGCAAACTCAGTAGGGTGCAGTACTACGATATTGAGAAACCCATATTCTTAGCTGAGTATTTGGGAACGTAAAAAAGATTCCCAATGTGGCAATCTTGCCATGTCACTTCGTCAAAAGATTCTATTCTATGTAGTCACAACTCCTGATATTCCTAAATCCTAAGGTGATGCTTCCAAAGTTGGTTTCGATGGTAGCACAAAAGCAATCTCAACTAAATGCACGTCTTAGACACTACACGGAATCCTTCATTACATGACACTTCAAAAACGTCACTGAATCATCACCATAATCTGTTTGTGACTTTTTTCAGAAGGTCGAAAGCTGAGCGTCAGCAATGACCGATAGTGACATTTTTCTCAGGAACGTCACAGACGTTTACGACGTTCTAAATTTGTCATAGGGTTTTTGACATTTTTAAAACATCACTATCGATCCGGCCACGCCGCGTTAGGTTCGACGTGGCAAGCCAATGTGGAAAAATTGTGACGTTTCAAAAACATCGTTATGTGAAATCAGCCCGGTCCGTTTACGATCCCAATTCTTACTAGGCCTTGGCCTATTATGAGCCCAATTATTATTGGGCCTTGGCCTGTTACGAGCCCAATTCTTATTGGGCCTTGGCCTTTTTAGGATTATTTTATTTATGGGTTGGCCTATTACGAGCCAAATTCTTACTAGGCCTCGGCCTTTTCGCGAGCATCTCGAATTGGGCCTTGGCCTTTTTAGGGTCCATTACAATTTTGGTTAGGTTTCTATTTGAAATGTTTTCGTTAACCAATAATTGAAATAAAATTCATCTATTATAATCTTTACATCGTCTAACACATCCCAGATATGCCTACTTTGCTACAATATGCTTCACGACTTCACACTTTGCTTCGCAGCTTCAATCCAAATATATAATATGCTACACTTCTTATTTCACGGCTCCACAATTCAACTTTCTTAGGCATGTAGTTCCTGTAAAAGAAGAAGCACCACATTTCAGTCTATATGAAGGGAAAACTCAACCTGGTAATTCTACAAGCATCTACTTTTCCTAAAATAGATGGAATCAAAAAGTGAAATAAGCACCATTCAGTGGATAAAATACCAATTCACAGAAGGGTTTTGCAGCATTGTACTCAAGTTGTTAATGTTAACCAACTATGAACAAGCAAACAATTAAGACTGAAAAGGCATGGTCATGTGCAAAAACCATACAACTAGAGATCAAGAAGCTACTCCGTGTAAGTACCTAATTGTTGTGGCAAAACTTATTGTGGCAGTTGACAGTCCTCGGATGCAGGCATGCCTAGCACCTGAATTGAAGAAAAAAGAATAGGGCATATGAAAAATAACACATGGAAATAAGAGGAAACAAACCAAGATAGATGGCTATATCAGAGTGTATACCTTGGTAATATTTCAACTCAATAAAACAGCAACAAGAACAACCAATATATACTTCTACAAAGAGAAATTTATGTAGCACATTGTTCTAGGAGATTTGATGGCATGAAAACAGATACAATATTAACAACACTGAACTTTAAAAAGAGGTAAGCTACAGTCACTAGTAGAAAGCAGGCCATTAGCCCTGGTTCGTAAGGACCTTTAGTCCCGGATTGCAAAGCGGGACTAAAGGTCCAGCCTTTAGTCCCGGTTCTGTTACAAACCGGGACTAGAGGTCCACCACGTGGCCCCGTGAGCCACGCTAGGCTGTAGGACATTTAGTCCCGGTTCGTAACACGAACCGGGACTAAAGGTTACCTACCGCGGCAGCATTTTGGGCCATTTGGCTGCCGTGGCAGGAGATGGGGTTTTAGGGTTTTGTGTTTTTCTTTTCATTTTGTGTTTTGTGTTCAGTTATTTTTCATTTTGTGTTTTCATTACAAACAAGTTTCCGTATACATACACAACGCTACTACACAGTACTTGACGAGGGTTTAACTCATCAATGTCCATTGTTATGGACTTGGATTTTGGAGAAAGAGGGAGCGCTGGAAGCATTAATCGACTAGCAAAGAAGCACACAGGGACGCAAGGTTTACCCAGGTTCAAGCCTCGTAAAGGTCCCTACTCCTGCTTGTTTGCTCTTGGAATTAACGAAGGAATCGAAGATTAGAGGGGCGTGCAGATGCAATCTGGCAAAAGTTGTGGAAACTAGGGTTGCGTGTGTCCTCCTCGACGCCCCCTCCTAGCCTTTATATAGATAGGCCAGGTCTCGGGTAAATAGGCCAGCCCAACCGGCACCAAAAGAAATTAAGTAGGCCAGACCAATCGGCAGCTCCGTTCACGTGCCGCGTCGCTAACGGACGTGTCAAGCCAGGAAAATACTCGGTAACCGACCGTGGTACCACGGGCGTTACTGGGCAAGCCCAATACAAGATGCCGGCGAGCAATTCTTTGTTCCGTTGTTCGCCCGGACGTGTTTGGTTCGGCTCTGTAAACGTAAGCGGTACTGGAAACAATTCACAGCCGGTAATAGTAATGGAATGGGAAATTTGCAAATTTGTTTGGTTCAACATAGGTAATGGAAAGGAATACAACGCCACTTTTTTTTCTCAACCAGATCATGAACACCATGAAATCCCAAGAAAAAAGCCTAATCCAAACAAAGATCCGGAGGCCGGACTCCAAGACGGCCGGAAAGATGATGAGTACCAACAAAGATCTGGAGGGAGGGATCCATTGAAGGAGAAGTATGTTCCTGAAGATTGGGGATCCTTGGAATGAGCTCTTCCCCGCGTTCCGCCGCTGATCCACACGTCACCTCACGTGCCGCCGCTGCTGGCGAAGGACAGGAGATCAGAGGAAGGGCTGCGGTATGGTGCCATTCCTGGCGGCGCGGGTGACGGTGCCGACACGGGGCTTAGTGGTTGGTGGATGCGGGACTCGTGGAAGAGACGAGAAGTGACTTGGCCCGGTAACGAGTCTGTTACTAGAGGGGTGTGACCAGTAATAGATTTCTAAAGCGGTGGAATTTGTTTACATGGAACGTGTTTCTGGTTAAACTGAACCAAACACGTTTCAAGGGTATCAGTTACCACCGTAGTCGAGTTACATTACAAAAGCTTGAACCAAACACGTCCGATGTGTTATTTTGCTTTGTTAGTTTTTCCGTTCCTAGTCTAATGTGTCCTAGTTTTTTCAGGGTATTGGTTCTCTCGATTTTTTCTTTTCATTTTATTTTTAGTTCATTTTATCCTTTTTCATAATCTTATTTTGTTTCATATGAACTAGTTTTTAGTTACAACAGTAATAAAGTTGTGTTCCACTATATTTCTGTCTTGAGAGAACTCATGATATTTTTTCCAGTATAATTTAGTTTCTGTTCCACGATTTCTATTTTTTTGTTCCACTTTGTCCATATTCTTGTTCTGCATGATTCATTTTACAGATGCAAATGTTTCATTCCACTTAGCATTTGTTCCCTTCCTAGTCGTGTTTTGTTCCGCGGTTCGTATTTTGTGTTCCACTTAGCATATTTTCCTCTGCAGACTAAGGTAGTGCGGCTTCGGGTAAGAAGGGAGCTCAATCTTGAGCCCACACTCGAGCGCGGTTGGATGTGGAGAACCACAACCCTCTAGGTTCACGGATTGGGGGTATGATCCCTCCCTTTGCAATATGATGATGCAATGCCTTTTTCCCATAGGTAGTTGTATATTTTTGTAGATTATGTTGCCACTGGTAGTGGGGCTAGGGTTTTGTCCCCCGGTCACCCTGGACGAGGCATAATTAACTTGACTAATTTTCTTAGATCCCTCTTCCTCCCACCCCCTCTCTCTCTCTCTTCTTCGTCCCCAGGGGAGGCTGTCGGGAAAGCTCGCATGCCGCTGGTGAGGGGCCAGGAAGGGCCCTGGCGTCTCGCGGCAATGGTAGCTGGTTGGAGGACAGCGCACATCGGTAGCAGAGCAGCGACTCGAATTCGTGCTCCTTTAGATTATCCTCCCGGCGGCGTAGTGTCGCTCTGCGTGTGGCTTCGTGTGTGATGGCTGGTTTGGCATGGGTCGGCGACTAGCGGCGCGAGTACCATAGAGTAGTGGTTGTAGTCATGGAGATGATGGCGTCTCTTTTGTCTGGGAAACCCTGGTTCAATATTTTCGAGGGTGTCAGAATCAGACCTAACGTAGTTCTCGGTCATTTTTCTAAAGGTGCTTTTGTAGCTTCTTCACTCTGGCACCTTATTCTGTCTGAAGCATTTCTTAACCCAATTCTAACGATTGATTGGATAATCCGATCCCTTTCTTTAAGGCTCTTCGCGATGACACGTGGGGGCGACGGATCATGGGATCTTGACCGTAGGTTCGTCACATGAGGCACGTGGC
Source organism: Avena eriantha (assembly GCA_910589775.1). Lineage (NCBI taxonomy): Eukaryota > Viridiplantae > Streptophyta > Magnoliopsida > Poales > Poaceae > Avena > Avena eriantha. The sequence continues at coordinate 405,769,613 of OU342745.1, forward strand.
GTCTGGATCTCTCTCCCACATTGGCGGTGTTGGGTGTGGGCGAATCACAGACCACCGGGTATACGGATCGGAAGCCAGGGTGATTGCTCTGCTTTATGGTGGCATTGCCAACTTCATGGTTGGTGGAGATTTAGCCAGCTTCGGGTTTGGGAAGGTGCGGTTGCGTGTGAAAAATTGGCCGAATGCCCGGCAATGGCGACGTATTTTCTTTGTCACCTTGGCGTAGGCATCGTTGTTGAAGTTCTCGTCTTCTCATACAGGCTGGTCCGGGGAAAACCCTAGATCTAGGTCTGTCGGATCGGACGATGGAGATGCTCTGCGGCGTTCTCCCTCTTGGGGGCATCGTATTTTGAGAATATGTTGGATGGAACGGCTGAGGTGGATGGCGTGGTTTTTGTCGTGTCGACGATGGAGGGACTTGGCGGTGTATGTGTGCTGAGGTATGTGTGCAGGGTGGATGCGCTATTTGGCGCCATGGTGACATCGACAACAGGACTTGCGAAGGTCTTTGCTTCATTCTACATCCTAGATATGGGTTAGCGGAAGATGGCAGAGGCAACTTCTGGAGCATGCGCATAAGGCATTCTCTCTAGTTTTAGTCAGTGAGCCGACGATGTATGAGGTATTCGTTTTGGACGGTGAGCCTATGATGGTCTGACCATGTCCCCTTTCGTCGAGCTAGTTACGGTGCATTGTCATCCTGATTGGCGGTTACGTCTGTATGCCGTTGTAAGACTTTTCTGAGTCTTTGTTGCATAAATAAAATAAATGCCATATGTATCACTTCGATATAGAAGCCAGGGCACTTACCCTTTTCAAAAAAAATTGTCAGCATTGGTATCCTTGCTTGTTCGTCAACATATGATTTGAAACAATGAATGTAAATTATTTTTAAATTTACGCCAATGTAAAGAAACTGCATGTAAAACTTGTATGGACCAAAATGTATATCGGGACCTACACAACTTAGAACACCAGCCATGAATCGATTGGTTTGATATGCAAGGTTACAAAATAGTAGATTATTTGAGGTAGGTGGTGTTGGGAATAACATATGGATGCCGATACTTCTTTGCCAGTATTGGACTGTACATCATGGTGGTTGTAACAGATGCTACAAGAACTAATGCAGTTGCTCCTATTTAACTATGATCAGAGAAATGGAATATAGCCATAATTCCCAATCAATCCATTGTCATAGCTGAGGGAGTAAAGAGTAGACCCAGATTGTTGCCAGATAGTAAGTTTTGCACTTCGTTTTTTTAAGTACCTATCATAATTCCATTGAAACCAAAAAATATCTTAGGATTTTTTTTTTTTTGAAAATGGACGCTTTATTACTCAATAGTAAAGTTTACACCCGGCATCTGCATAACTAGGATGCACACAGCCGATCGACCACAAGATGAGAACCAAACTTAAGTACGAAAATTACGGTCCGTATAACAAAATAAAACTGCGTGCATCTAAGGCAGTTCAATCCGCAAATCACGCTGCCGTCCATGTCGGGAGAAAATATCCCTCGCCACATCCTCCAAACGGGTACACCCCGTAAATAAGTCGCGGAACTCCATACGGCGAAGCGGAATCCACGATCGTAGGATATCTGTTGCGCGAAAAACCACCTGCAAGGAAAAAGAAACTATATTATTAAAATATCTTAGGATTTGGAAGCATCGGGAGCTACGACTACACTAGCATGAATATGTGCGCGAAGTAACATCAGATGATGATTACACGAATATGGAGTCTTCCTCTCGTATTCAGAATTCACGTGCCATTCCCGTCATGTACTACCTCTAACTTGTAAAGTCTCTCGATTCGCACCGTGGCTCTGGCTTGCGCCCTTGAAGGCTTGAAGCACATCGTCTAGTAGTGGTCACTTCATTGTAATGTGCTTGCACGATCTACGTAGTGCTTAAAATACACAGTTAAAATCTTGAAAGCGGTGGTTTATTATTAGTCACAGAAATCTATGTTACTCACATTAATGGTGATACTTCCCCACATTTGCTCATATTCATCACTAAAAATACACTAGGCTTCTATATAGAAATCCCCATCCCAAGCATAGGGCACGACCAAAACAATGTAGAGAAGATACACTAAACACGTATTGATGAACCGAAACAAAGAAGAAAAACCGAGACAAAAATTCGAAACAACTTTTAAGTCAAGTTGCTAGAATGCCATGATGTAACACCAACAAGAAGCAGAGCATGTGAGTTTGTGACTTTGCACCGGCTGCTACTGATTAAGCATTAGACGTGGACCAACGAAAACAAAGGAAAGACGGGTGCTTTGCCTATTTTTATTAAGACACAAAGGGTTGTTTATTTTAGAGAATATGATACAAAAACATAGAAAAGGTTTCCATACATCAAGCAGGTGCTTGAGCTAAGCAGCTTTGCCTTAAATCTTCATGGTTACAGAAAACAATATAAATCGAGGGGCATCCATTGAAATATATATTGATATTTTGTTTCTTACAAGCATTCCACAATATGTGCCTGAAACATAATGGTGATATACTCGTGAGGGACTCTTTGACCCAAAACTCTCCATCCCGGGTCACTCAAGAGGGAAAAGTGAAACGCTAGGAAAAGCTCCTCTCCCATGGCTTCCCTGGCCATTGTCACCGTCGGAGCCGGCGGTAGTGGCGATGCCCGGACACCAAATGGTGGAGGGCTAGGCGGCACTCCACGCAAGAGCCTCTACGCGCAGGTGAAGCATCGGCGGGATGCGCAGTGGTGGGAACCCGCCGGTGGAAGTTACCGAGCGGCACGGCGGCCAGAACCGATGATACACGACGGCGCCGCACTACCGATGCTCAGGCATGTGGGCCTGCTCTTGGTTTGTGGGTTTGATCTGGGCTGCACGGGCCTGATCTGGGTTGCGCGGGCCGTGGCCGTGGACACGCTTTGTTGTGTGCCGATTCGTTACGGGAGGATCCGATGTCGCTTGGAGTGAATTGAAAGGTGTTTCGGATCAAAGGTAATTGGATAATATGTATTTTATATTACTTATTGGAATTAATATTAAAATAAATATTTAAAATTAATTTGAAAGGGCAACTTCCCTAATGGCCCAAATCTCCCGAAGGGAAAGGGCTTAAGAGGGAGCTGCCCCATGGGAGCCGCCACCTAGGGCTAGACAGGGTGGAGCCACCCGGCCACCGACCACCTTGGGCCATGCGCAGGGCTGACCTGGCCCGCCCGGCCACCCCTCCTCCCCTGGCTCACACCTCCTCGCCTTCTCTCCCTTTAGTACCACCCGGAGACCCGACTGGATGGGGGTTCCACTTTTCTCCTATATAAGGAGGGTCTAGCAGGAGGGAAAAGGACACACAAAATTCAAAAATATTCTCTAAGGCAGTTTTCTTAGAGAATCTCTCTCTCGTTGGCTCTTGCTGTAGCGCCGTTCCAATAAAAACTACGCGCGTGGGAGGCGATGCATCTTCAGCACGCCGTCACGCTGCTAGATCCCTGGTGCCACAAGTGAAGGAGATATGCCCTATAGGCAAATAATAAATGAGTTTTATTATCATATCTCAGTTAGTTCGTAATAGTTTCATATTGTGCTCTAACTGTATCAAGTAGAAACATTGATACATGTGTGGTATGAAACAAACCAAGTCCCAAGTAGCCTTTATTCATACTAGTTCGTTGGGCAGCCGATGATCAAGGTTTCCTGACATGGAGCATTTATGCCAGTTGACAATGAGGTCATATCATTGGTGAATGATGTGATGGACATTACCCAAAGATTGCACAGTGATGGCAAGCGCGCGTGGCTAGAGTCAGTGTTGACGTGGTCGAGTATATCATTCGCCAGTTTCTAGCCAGACGCAAATTCAAAATTGGGGATCAACCCGTGCACATCTCCCCTAAGGGCGAAATTTACGCGTTCTCGGGGTAGTGTCGGGGGGATCACCCCTAGGTAGGCTAGCCGAATAAAAGTAAGAGCAATGTAACTATCGGTTGGCTGATAGAGCTCAACCAGATATAAAACCAAAGATGAAGCTAAGAGAAGGTCAAGATCAGTACGAGCCGGCAGACCGATCAGCCGGATGCGAAGACATCGCCAAGGTATTGGTCCAGCTGGACAATCCCATCCGAACGAGGCATTCCTAGAAGACAGATGGGCTAGGGCGACACACGCATAGTATACGCTACACCCTAGCTAGCTATTGATGAGGTATAAAGCAGAGAAGGATGACGGCACAAACGCTGGGAACCACGAAGGCGGCCGACAGTACGACCGTGTTGCCCGGAGACAGTCACCGCCGCCCGTGTCGGTCGGGAAGGCCTCCACCGTGCCCGTGCTAGACGGGGATAGGGAGCTATAGGAGACATTAGGGAGGTTAGACACTGTAGGTGACCAATCGGCTGGGGACCGCCAGTGGGACCTACCAGCCGGCCGAACCATTGTAACCGCTGGCCCAACCGTGTATAAGGCGTACGAGGCTTACATAGCGAGAGTTGGTCTCTTTTGGATAGTTAGATTACATACAGCTCGAGTAGCGCTTGTAGTTCATTGTGTTCATTCAGATAGTCAGTCCGTGCAGGAGTGGGGGTGTTACCTAACCATGAGGGCCCCGGACCTGGGTACATCTTGTGTCACCATAGGCATGCTTGTGCCCAATCCCGCCAGAAGACCCCATCGTTAGCTTCCCTGCTTGTTCCCACACCTCTATCTAGCCTTCTCAAGAACTGTCCTTCCATATATGGTGACAATCTTGCTTCAAACAGCTTCCTTCCAGTAGTAAGCATCTTGAGATGCATAGGTTTCTGAAATAGAAGTGTGAGTATCACCCACAAGGTACATAATGAAATCATCACCAAATGACTTTGCAGTCCTTTGTCTCTTGCTCCTTTTGGGAGTTTCATTGTCGTCCTCCACAAGATCATCATAGTGTTCTATCGGCATAGTGGGTTCAGGAATTATAGCAAATTCCTGACTAGATGAACTAGTCATCTCCTGATTTGATAAGCTAGACATACGTTTTACCGGAAAGATGTGCTTTAAGGAAGTCGCATCATTCGACTCCATAATTGTACCAACATGCATGTTGGATACCTCAGATTTTAATATAAAAAATCTATAGCCAATGCTATGAAAATCATATCTCAGAATAACTCAATCCACGGCTTTTGTCCAAGATTTCGCTTCTTGGGTATTGGAATATTGACTTTCGCCAAACATCCCCAAGTTCATAAGTAAGATTGTGTAAGCCTTTTCTTCGCCCATTCCTCAGATGGAGTCATGGCTTATCCATTACGGGAACATGGTGTAGGACATGACACACAGTCATTAGCGCCTCCCCCACAATTCCTTGAAAAGACCCAATGTATCTAACATGGCATTAACCAAATCAGTTAGATTACGGTTCTTCCTTTCGGACACCCCATTTTACTGAGGTGAGTAGGGAGGAATCCTCTCATGGATAATACCATGTTTCGTACAGAATAAATCAAATTTGTTCCAATAGTGTTAAGTTTCTCTATTTCCCATCCATATGAGACTTGCGGGATTTCTTTAATTGAACGCAAATTTAGCACTTAGAACCTTTGACAATAATGCATTTCAGAATTAAACTCATATTGGGTAGCCGCGTCATGCAACAAAAGTTAATATGACAGAGTCATGAATGCCAAATATTTGACTAATTATCATTGTAAACATGATTAATAACTTTAGTACATGATTCTGACAAAGATAAGCGGAACATACCTCCACACTCATAACCCTTTCCAACAAATTGTACATACTTATAAACTATAACTTTATTGGACTCAAAAACCAATTTAAAATCATCTTGACATAGAAGCCACCCTCTAGCGAGATTCTTATTGATGGAGGGAACATGTTGCACATTCTTCAGTTGCACGGTCTTGACCGAAGTAAACTTCAGATTTACAGTACCAACACCATGAATAGAAGCACGTGAGCCATTTCCCAACAACACAGATGAAGCCCTTGAGACCTGATAAGAAGAAAACATGGAAATATCAGAACATATATGTGTTTTAGTGCCCGTGTTTATCCATATTCAGGAGAATGACATACTGAAAGGATAGTAGGTAAAATACCGTACCTAGCATCCTTCATCTCAGTATCGCCAATCACAACATTAGCGGTCTTGCCGTTGATCCCGTGTTGACGCTTCTCAAAGCGATTAGGATAGCTAGGAGCCCAATGATCATGATCCCCATAGACGTGGCAAAATCCTTTATTCTTATAATTTTTCCTCTGGAGGTTGGTTGAGTGCATGACCTTGTTCTTGCCATCAAACTTTTCTTTGCCTTCAGATTTATTCTTATTCTTGAACTTGTGGGATAGGGATTTTTCTTCTATGCCAATTTGGCATTGGAAGCTCCCTCAAATCCTCCGGCATGTGTCCTTTGCTCCCACCTTCTTTTCCACATGAAGAGACCCAATAAGATGCGTAACGGAAAACTCTTTTCTCTTATGTTTCAGAGAAGTAGCAAAGTTCCTCTACGATGGAGGAAGCTTGGCAATAATACCACCGGCCACAAACTTGCCCTCTAAGGTACACTTGAACTGCTCAAATTCTTTGGTAAGTGATTGTATGTCATGATCTTGCTCAACGACAGAACGCTCATCAACCATCTTGTAGTCATAGAATTGATGTATGAGATATAACTCCGTGCTAGTGTCCGAGGCCTCAAACTTGGCCTCGATCACGTCCCACACGTCCTTGCCATTATCAAATGATATGTACGGGTCAACAATGTTGTCCCCAGGGACACTGAAAAGTTCCGCCATAAACATGGTATCGTCTTTCTTAAAAGCCATTTCCTCAGCAATAGAACGATCTCCTTTAGATTTGCCAAGAGTGGCGATATAGCAGTTTAGGTTTTCCACCCAGAGAACTGCTCTCGTGCGACATCTCTTCTAGTGCAGACCATCAAATGGAGGCGGCCTGGTAGCCGCGACTACACTAGTGGAATTCAGTTGCCTATAATCAGGTTTTTGGTATGTTGAAATTATAAGTAATAATCCATATGATTTAACCTGAATAAATAATTGATAAAAAATTATCATACAAATAGCAAGTAAATAGATCACGCTAAATAATAGAGTAGATGAACAAATGCTAGAATAAGGATCTGTAGCAAAATCTGAAAGAGAAAATTCAGGTGCATGTATAGTGCATGCTGATCAGCAGCGGTGGCGGCAGCAGTGGCTGCATCGTTGTCACCCATGTTGAGGTTGCCGAAGAGGTCGGTGATGTCCGTGTAGAAATCATCGTTGGGAACTCTTCGTCGGATGACGTCGTGGTTGCCAGTAGTCGCGTTCAAGAGCTCTTAAAAAACCAAATCATCCCTCACCCATACAGGTTCACGAGAGGCAGGTTTCTGAAGCCCTATTGTCCCGATCTGCGGTGCACGCCGCAAGCTGGGATAAGGAAGACGAAGATGGTGGCGCAATGAACTGGAAGGAGGTCCATGTGATATGTTGTAGTCGTGTATGGTTTGGGTCTCGGTTTATATAGTCCCGGACATGCAGGTTGTGAGGTGTAGTCCAGGATTATGAGTCAATTAAAACCCACGATCCAAAAGATCTGGCTAATTAACACGTTTGTAATGACTCATAATTAATTTTTCGAAACAGTAAAATAAAGCTCGGTTTGGCGCGATTTTCATGACACGTGTCGCGTCGTGATAAGACGTAGCGCGGCTTTGAAGGATGAGTGCAGGAGAGCTTCTTCTCTTCTCACTCACTTAGTAGTGCTAGCTCCACTACACACACATGAGCTGCCACAAATAATAGGACAAATAGAATTTCAAAATTTATATTCTCTATGAGCCAAAATCCCAACATGCAAACACCTCAAATTCCGGCAGCCATCGCGTGATGCTCTGATCTTGCTAGCGAGCATTTGGTATCGGCGCCGTCATCAGTATAGCGGTAGTTTCAGTGTGGCAAGTCGAGTCTGGTAGTGGTAGGAGGTTGTCTTGTGGGCCTATGCTCCTCTGTTCTTGTTTTCGCTTGATGTTACTGTGCTATCCGTGGCCGTCTTTTACTGTGAATGTAGTGGAACTATGGAAGCACGAATCACAAATATGGTCTCTCTCTATGTGTATCTTGTTTGCCATTGTTCGTGATGTGGGTGTGTGTAACCAACCGGAGGAGCGGAAGGCAATGCCGGACGCGTTTGCTTGCCTACAAAAGTTCAGAGTGACCATTTGGTCGTCTTCCGTGAACCTTCCTGTTACTCAGAGCGTGCGATGCAATGGGCAAAAAGTTTGTTCAACCCACCGGACCATTATTCGTGGAAGTGTTTTCGGATTCTTTGTTTAGGTTTTGGCACGGTGTCGAACTGTAGATAAGTATTGGTGACCCTAAAATACTACATCAATTAGCACAGAGAACTATGAAGAGTAGAAAACGTAGGTACCCGGGCCAAGGCTCGAGGCCCCGGCGGCGGACCTCGCTCTTAGCTGCGCTAGTACTTCAGCCAAGCAATCTCAATGGGGTGCAGTAGTACGAGGTCGAGCGACCAGCGGTCAACGTCGCCCCATCTCCTTAGTGGCGTAGTAGTATAAGTTTTTATCCCTCGCACTTGGCTACATTGCGTCTTCGACTAGGTGCAGTACTACCATGTCAAGAAGACGATATTCTTAGATGAGTCTTCGGGGATGCCTAAAAAATGCCGAACATGACAATCATGCCATGTCACTTCGTCGACATATTCAACTCTATCTAGTCACAACTCCTGATGTTTCGAAATCCTAAGTGGATGTTTCAAATTTTGGTTTCACAAAAGCCATTTCAACTAACTTCCAAACTAGGGTACATTGCATATGTGGTATACTAATGCACTTCTCGGACACGACCGAGAATATCTACTACTTGCCCGGCTCAGTTGCAAACCATGGACTCATTCTGAATTATGACGATGTTTTGTTTCTCTTACTATCACACTTAAATACAACACTTCTCATTAAATATTTGTACCATGTGTTTCAACCACCATAAGGTTTCCATGTAGTTAAATACTGCCAAAGAGCACACAGGCCACTAGTAGAAAATGGGCCGTGGCTGGGGCCGGGACTAATGGTCCGAACCAGACGGCTTGAGGATGCCGAGGCACTTTGTCCCGGTCCGTAAGGAACCATTAGTCCCGGTTTGAGATACAAACCGGGAGAAATGGGTCTGGGCCGGCGCGCGTGCTCCTGGCAGAACCTTTAGTCCCTGTTTGTATCTCAAACCGGGACTAATGGCCTGGCCCTATATATATGCACCCAGCCCTCCAGTCTCTCCTGTTTTTTCCTATGTGAGAGGTGGGTATAACTTTTTGCTAACTTTTTTTCTTCATATGCACTAGAGGTGTTCGGTGAAATGCCTATTAGAGCGATGCCACTTGAGTTCACACAAGACAAAATATGATATGAGGTGCCAGAGCGACACTTAAGGTTTCTCCTCTTTGTTTTGAAGTGTCCTAAAAGGTTAGCAACTATTTTCTTGTTTTGACTGCGCTGTACTAATTTAAGCATCGTGGTTGCGTTTGATATATATATGCATGGTTTTATGATGCAGATGAGCCACCCATGGATGTACGGTGACCGACGCTCTGACGCTTATAGAGAAGGCGTGCGTTCTTTTCGCCTTGTGGCCGAGGCGAACAAGCGGCGGGATGGTTTTATGTGTTTTCCATGTGTTGAGTGCCAGAATGAGCAGGCTCACACTTCCTCAAGAGTCATTCAGAGCCACCTGCTTCGGTCCGGTTTCATGTCCGGCTATAATGTTTGGACCAAGCACGGAGAAAGAGGGGTTATGATGGAAGAGGGCGATGAAGAAGAGAATGATGATGACAACTACCGATCTATGTTCCCTGAATACGATGATACCGCAGTTGAAGATAATGAAGAAGAAGGGGGTGAAGAACGGGAACCAGATGAGCCTGTTGATGATTTTGGTCGGGTCATTAGTGATGGAAGGCGAGACTGCGACACAGAAAAGGAGAGGTTGCAGTTCGAGCAGATGTTACAGGACCACAACACATTGCTGTATCCAACTTGTGAAGATGGCCAGAAGAAGTTGGGTAGCACACTGGAATTGTTGAAGTGGAAGGCAGAGACTGGTATGACTGACTCGGGATTTGAAAAGTTGCTGGTAATAATGAAGAAGCTGCTTCCAAGAAATAACCAATTGCCCTCCAGTACATACGAAGCAAAGAAACTTGTCTGCCCTCTAGGATTAGACGTGCAGAAGATACATGCATGCCCTAATGACTGCATCCTCTACTGTGGTGAGAAGTACGAGAATATGGATAAATGCCCGGTATGCACTGCATTGCGGTATAAGATCAAAAAAGATGACCCTGGTGATGTTGAGGGCGAGCAACCCAGGAAGACGGTTCCTGCCAAGGTGATGTGGTATGCTCCTATAATACCACGGTTGAAACGTTTGTTCAGAAATAAAGAGCATGCCAAGTTGTTGCGATGGCACATGGAAGACCGTTAGAAAGACGGGATGTTGAGGCACCCTTCTGATGGTCGGCAGTGGAGAAAAATCGAGAGAGATTTCCCGTACTTTGTTGGTGACACAAGGAACTTATGGTTTGGTCTAAGTACCGATGGCATGAATCCTTTTGGGGAGCAGAACTGCAGTCACAGCACCTGGCCCGTGACTCTATGTATCTAAAACCTTCCTCCTTGGTTGTGCATGAAGCGGAAGTTCATTATGATGCCAGTGCTCATCCAAGGCCCTAAGCAACCCGGCAACGACATTGATGTGTACCTAAGGCCATTAGTTGATGAACTTCTACAGTTGTGGGCCAAACCAGGTGTACGTGTGTGGGATGAGTACAAACAGCAGGAATTTGACCTACAAGCGTTGCTGTTCGTAACCATCAATGATTGGCCTGCTCTTAGTAACATTTCAGGACAGACGAATAAAGGATACAATGCATGCACGCATTATTTAGATGAGACTGAAATTATATATCTGGATAAATGTAGAAAGAATGTGTACCCGTACAATCGTCGTTTTCTTCCGCCCAGTCATCCCTTAAAGAAGAAAGGCAAGCATTTCAATGGCAAGGCAGAAACCCGGACGAAGCCTGTCCCCCGTAGTGGTGCTGATGTATTTGGTATGTTCAAGGATTTGGATGTAATCTTTGGAAAGGGTCCTGGAGGACAACCTGTTCCGAAAGACCCCATTACCGGACACGCACCCATGTGGAAGAAGAAATCTATATTTTGGGAGCTACCCTATTGGAAAGTGCATGAGGTCCACTCTGCAATCGACGTGATGCATCTGACGAAGAATATTTGCGTGAATATTCTAGGCTTCCTGGGCTTGTATGGGAAGTCAAAAGATACCCCGGCAGCACGGGAGGACCAGCAACATCATAAAGGACGAGACGGCAAGCATCCAGGGCAGTTTCAAGGGCTTGCCAGCTACGCTCTTACCAAAGAAGAGAAGGAAATATTTTTTGAAGTCCTTTTCAGTATCAAGGTCCCGTCTGGCTTCTCGCCGAATATAAAGGGAATAGTAAATATGAAAGAGAAATTTTTTTCAAAACCTAAAGTCTCATGACTGCCATGTGCTTATGACGCAATTGCTTCTGGTTGCATTGAGGGGAATTCTACCAAAAAATGTTCGACTAGCCATTGTGAAGGTATCTGCATTCCTCAATGCAATTTCTTAGAAGGTAATCGATCGAGAAATTCTATCAGGGTTACAGATTGATGTGGTCCAATGTCTGGTCAGCTTCGAGTTGTTGTTCCCGCCATCCTTCTTAAATATTATGATGCACCTCCTAGTTCACCTAGTCGAAGAGATTAGAATTTTCGGTCCTGTGTTTCTACACAATATGTTCCCCTTCGAGAGGTTCATGGGAGTCTTAAAGAAATATATTCATAACCGTGCTAGACCAGAAGGAAGCATCTCCAAGGGCTATGGAACAGAGGAGGTCATTGAGTTTTGTGTTGACTTTCTTCCTGACCTTAAGCCGATTGGTGTTCCTGAATCTCGGTATGAGAGGAGGATGACTGGAGAAGGCACACTAGGAAGGAAATCAATGGTATGTAGGGACGGGCATTCTTTCACTCAAGCACACTACACAGTTCTACACAATTCCACCGTGGTGGCTCCGTATATCGAGAAACACAAGAATATTCTACGCTCCGAAAACCCGGGGAAGCCTGAAACCTTGTTTAAAGGGGAACACGAGAAGAATTTTGGCAATTGGTTGCAGACACATCTCATGAATAACACCACTGTTGGAGATGAGTTGTACTCATTGGCCAGGTTACCATCTTCGACTATATGTACTTTCCAAGGGCACGAGATAAATGGGAATACATTTTACACGATCGCCCAAGATAAAAAGAGCACCAACCAAAACAGTGGTGTCCACTTTGATGCAACTGATGACAATGGGCAGATTGACACATATTATGGGTACATAGAGGAGATATGGGAACTTGACTATGGACCTACTTTTAAGGTCCCTTTGTTTCGGTGCAAATGGGTCAAGCTGACAGGAGGCGGGGTACATGTAGACAAAAAGTACGGCATGACAACAGTGGATCTCAACAATCTTGCGTACATGGATGAACCATTTGTCCTAGCCAATGATGTGGCTCAGGTTTTCTATGTGAAGGACATGTCTACCAAACCGAGAAAAAGGAAAGATAAGCAAAAGAGTAAAGAATACGATGAGACAAACCGCCACATAGTTCTTTCAGGGAAAAGAAACATCGTGGGAGTGGATGACAAGACAGACATGTCAGAATATTACAATAAGTTTCATGAAATTCCGCCCTTCAAAGTGAAAAATGACCCAAGCATCCTGTTAAATGATGAAGATTCTCCATGGCTACGGTGCAGAAGAAAACCACAACACTAGATGTTGGTGATGTGTAATAATGTATTAAACCTTTTATTTGAGACATAAATCTATGTAATGTATTAAACCTTTTATTTGAGACATAAAGGTCCCCTTTCATGTAATACATCTTGCTCAATCAAACTAGACGTTGACGACCGGGTTCTGAGCCGTGGTAGGTGATCACACAAAGAGAAGGAACCATCACAATAGAAGGAACCCACAAACACTAAGGATACATAGCACAACTGAAAATTAAGATACATAGCACAACTAAAAATTAAGAAACATGCCTAATGGTTGGAGTGATTCAGTCATGCTCCTGCCTAGCCCTGTAATATGCACCACTTTAGTCGTCATAGTCGCTGGCGCCGTCGTCGCTATCGTCATCGGGGTCTTCTTAGTCGAACCTTGAAGGTTAGGCACGTGTGGGCTGGATTTGAGGGTACCGTAGGCGGGGGTTATTGCCGGTCGTGTTGTAGGCCATGACACTCTAGAGAGTCCGGCCGCGCCACCATAGCCGACGGCCGACCTCGTTGAAGTTCGAAGGAAGTGGGCCATCCTCCTCATGCCTGACGAGTGCCCTCTCACACCGAATGATGAAGAAGGCTTCCCAAGTCGGGATGCCAGTTGGGATTCCTCTGCTGCTCTAGCGTGAGCTCGAGGTAGTAGTGGTTCGTGATGGCCATCCGGCGCTCCACACCTAGAGGGATAGGAGGGACCGTCATGCCTCCGGCGCTCAGCATCCAGCCGGTGGGGACGCGGTAGTCCGGTGGGCAGGGGTAGTTCGAGGCGCAAAGCGCCTCCGCCTCCCGGGTGGTTAGAGATACGATGGAAGCCATGGGAAGAGAATGATGAGTCTAGATGTGATATGTAAATGGAGGCCAAGCGTACATATATATACTGAAAAAATGGCGGGAAGACAGAGGTGGGAACCGGTGGAAAGCGCGGGAACGCAGTGGCGTGGGAAACTTTCATCCCGGGTGGGGGCTCAAACCGGGACAAAAGATGGGGGGCCTTATCTGGGGGAGGCTTATCTAGGAGGGCCTTATCTGGGGGGTGGCTTACCTTTAGTACCGGCTGGTGGGTGCAACCAGGACTAAAGGTGGTTTTTGTGTCATCTAACAAAACTGTCGGTGGGATAAGGACGCGTGGGTAACCTTTAGTACCGGGTGGGGGCTCAAACCAGGACTAAAGCTGTCGGTAGGATAAGGACACGTGGGTGGACGCACTGCTCGATGAGATAAAGCATGTAGCGCACGACGCCCTGTCGGAGGAAGAAGACAAAGTAGAAGCGGCGTCGTGCCTATAAAAGGAGCATCGATACGCCATGGCAAGCAACTCAACAAGCCAACATGGATGGAGAGTTTCATCCCCATGGATGGAGGAGAGGGTTGGGAAATCTCCCGTGGCGGAACTTCTCGAAGATTCCCTTGGTGCACACGCCCTATGGCATCTTCGGAAGTTCCGCCTCGGAAAATATTTTCCTGCTAGCCCATGAAAGACTCCATCTCCGCCTCCATGGGGTTAGAGGTATGGTGGAAGCCATGGGATAGAGTGGAGAGAGGCGGCAGATATGAGTCTAGATGTGTTACGACAACGACCAAGCCAACATGGATGGAGAGTTTCATCCCCATGGCTGGAGGAAAGGGTTGGGAAATCTCCCGTGGCGGAACTTCTCGAAGATGCCCTTGGTGCACACGCCCTATGGCATCTTCGGAAGTTTCGCCTCGGAAAATATTTTCCTGCTAGCCCGTGAAAGACTCCATCTCCGCCTCCCTGGGGTTAGAGGTATGGTAGAAGCCATGGGTAGAGTGGTGGCCATGGGATAGAGGTGGCAGATATGAGTCTAAACCCTAAACCCTAAACCCTAAGTCAGAGGAGGGAACCCTAAACCCTAAATCCTAAACCAAAAACCCTAAACCAAAAACCCTAAACCCTAAACCAAAACCCTAAACCCTAAACCCTAAACCCTAAACCCTAAACCCTAAAGGGGCTACGATCCGGAAGAGAACGGGCGGGAACAAAACAGGCGGAAAAAAATAAGGCGGGGAAGACGTTCCGGGGCCCCCGGTCTAGGGTTTCGCCGGAGGAAGACCACTAGAGCGTCGGAATCACATGAAAATGGCAAAATGGTTAATAGTTTGACTAGTTAGAATAATTATTTTATAAAACAGAAAATTGATTTGAATCACTTATTCGAAAATATGCAAAATATAATAGTTAATGCATTTTTAAATTGAAAATGGCAAAATGGTTATTAGTTTCACTAGTTAGAATAATTATTTTATAAAACAGAAATAGATTTGGATTAGTTATTCAAATTCAAGAACTTTTCATGTCGAAATTTTTCTCAAATTCATAAGTATGCAAAAACTGTAAAATTCAAATGATTAAAAAAATGCTAATTGAATTTTTTTTAAACAGGCGCGCCCCTGGGTGAAAACTTTGAAAAAGGGACCTTTAGTCCCGGTGCGTGCTACGCACCAGGACTAAAGATGTGGCGTTGGCGCGCGCCTGTTGGGCTGGGCTGAAAACCCTTTAGTCCCGGTGGGTGGCACGCACCGGGACAAAAGGTGGGGACCTTTAGTCCCCATCCGTATAACGCACCGGGACTAAAGACCCTTTAGTCCTGGTTCGTTATACGGACCAGGACTAAAGGTCCTCCACTATACATTTGGTGCGCCTTCTTCTCCCCGTGCGCCCCTTCTTCTCCCCACGCAGAGCACCCCCCCACGCGCGAAGGACGA
Source organism: Avena eriantha (assembly GCA_910589775.1). NCBI lineage: Eukaryota > Viridiplantae > Streptophyta > Magnoliopsida > Poales > Poaceae > Avena > Avena eriantha. The sequence goes on from OU342745.1 coordinate 405,785,228, forward strand.
CCTGACGCCGGCAGGCTGCCCGATTCTCCGGCCGCCACCACCCCCACCGCTGCCGCCACCGCCCCCAACCGCCACCGCCACTACAGCCGCCGCGCGTGCGCCCCCGCCATAGGTACCCCGCATCCCCTTCCCTTCGCTCCCCCGCCCGGCTACGCGACGGCGCGGCGGTGCCGACAATGTAGGCGAGCAGGCCGGGCGGCCCCCTCCCCTTCGCTCCCCCCGCGCGCGCTGGCCAGCTGGCGCCTGGCTGGCTGGCGGCTGGCCGACGGCTGGCTGGCTTGCTGGCTGGCTTTTTTGTGGTATTTAGTAGCTGTAATATTTAGTTGTAATAGTATTTTGTATTAGTGTAATATTATTTTTGTAGTATTTTGTATTAGTGTAATAGTATTTGTGTAGTATTTAGTAGTTGTAATATTTAGTTGTAATAGTATTTTTTGTAGTATATAGTTAATTTTATTTTGAAGTGTAATATTATTTAACTTTGTGTGTTATTTAGTATAGTGTAATAGTACTGTATAATTGTAACATCATTTAGTAGTTGTAATATTATTTAGTAGCTAGTGTAATAGTAGTGTATATATTAGGGTGGTAGTGGTCGCGGGCCTCCGGACTTAGGGTTAAAGTGGTGGTGGTCGCGGGCCCCCGGACTTATGGTTAGGGTGGTAGTGCTCGCGGGCAACCGGACTTAGGGTTAGGGTGGTGGTGCTCGCGGGCCACGGGACTTACAGTTAGGGTGGTAGTGCTCGCGAGCAGCCGGACTTAGGGTTAGGGTGGTGGTGCACGCGGGCCACCAGACTTAGGGTTAATGTGGTAGTGATCGCGGGCCCCCGGACTTAGGGTTAATGTGGTAGTGCTCGCGGGCCCCCGGACTTAGGGTTAGGGTGGTAGTGCTCGTGGGCCCCCGGACTTAGGGTTAATGTGGTAGTGCTCGTGGGCCCCAGAACTTGGGGTTAGGGTTAGGGCATCACTAGAATTTTGCTATTGTTTAGTATTATTGTAGCAAATCGCGTGTTCATATTATTGTTTAGTATTATTTTATGCAGCAATATTGAATGAAAAATGTTATTGTGTGCATTTTGTAGAAAACTATGGATCCAATCCAGAGAGACCTAGCACAGGAAGAAATTCTCGAGGATATGATCAACGACACCCCCCGTGTTGATCCACCCGAATCTCCGTCAATTTATCTGAACCCCTCCGGTAAGGGAGAGGAGGTCGACCGAAATGATCAAGGAGAAGCCGACGGCTCCGGTGGTGGAGAAGCCGACGGTGAGTTATATATATGAAGTCTGGTGATCAGTAGATGCATTAACTGAGTTGTATATATATAAAAATTGATGAATGTGTCTTCTCTTAGGCCTCCACATCGAGCAAAAAATATTACAAACGAGGCCCGGCCAAAAAGTTGGACGCATCTACACGTTATACAATTATGCGGGTATCACCACGGGGTGAACCGGTGGAACCTGAAAAGGCTAAAACTATATTTAAACAACAATGCGGAGTTATGGTTAGGGATCGCATCCCGATCACCGTTCGAGAGTGGAATAAGACCAAAGGGGCGAAAGAGGGTGAGTATGTCACCGACAGGTGCAAAGAGGGTCTTTGGAATGACCTCATGACACATTTCACCCTGCCAGAATGTGAGGATGATGCCGACACAGCTGCATTGAGGAAGAAAGTCAAGCAGTGGACTCTTACGAAGATGGCCGAACTATTCAAGAACTGGAAGAAAGCATTATGGCAATGTGAAGGCGAAGAAGACTCTTAGATTTGAATGCTATCTAACGAAGCAGCAGGCTAACTAGGATGCATTTGTGAAGTACAAGGAGTCACAACCTGCTATGGAAATGTCGGAAAAAAACAAGAAAAATGCCGCGATGAAGAAATATCACCATCACCTGGGGCCAGGGGGCTACGCGGCTGCCATGCCAAAGTGGGATGCTAAAGAGAATGAGCTGCTTGCTAAAAGGATCACTCCAGAACCAATACGCGAAGAATGGGATCTGAGGGCAAGGAATTGGTTCCTTGGGCATGGGAGTGAGTATGACGAAAGTACATGGGACCTTATTTGAAGTGACGGGATTAGGATACCCCGGGATACATGGCAGAAAGTGGTGAAGGAGATTAAAGCAGGGACAACAAAGTTCCGTCCCGATAGAGAGAAAGACTTGCTGAGAAAGGTCCTCGGGAATGACGAATGCGGAGGACGTGTACGAGGCCTTTGCCCTAGTTATACGTGGGAGATGGGGTTTCCCAAAGACAGAGATACTTATAGGAGCCGAGAGAGAGCAAAGAGGCGACGACAGGAGGAGGAGGGATACAGGTTCACTGAGTTGCTAGGAACACTTCGAATGCATCAGCAACAGATTGAAGAACTTCGAGGAGCAGCGCGCCTGCAAGATCCTGTACTCGATATTACCGCCGTCCCATCTCAGCGGAAAAGCAGCGTGGCTGAATCGGAGGTCCCTTCTGACGATGCATGTATGGTAGATGGCGGTCCGGCTACCCCGTGGATGGAATCAAGGAGCAGGCATCTTGTGAGCTCCATCAGAAGGTGAAGAACCTATCCATCAAGGTGGCGGTCTGATCTTCTTTACCTTGTCCACCTGGCGCACGCTGGCATGGCCGTGAGATTCTAGCTGGCTATGCTAAAGTTGGTGTGGATGAAATCGCAATGGGGTGGGACTCAATGGAGCTTGACATCCCTGGACCTGAAGGTGAGAGGACACTCGGAGAAGTACTAGGTGGTATCATTCTATTGGACAGGAACAACATCAAGCTTCCAGGCTGGACGCCAAAGCCAACACCGCCTCCGAGTGGTCGCATGTCACCTTCACCTCCATCACCTCCAAGAAGCCCACCCCATGACTATGACCACCACAGCTCGAGTCCATCTCGATCTCCGCCGCAGCCTCTGATTAGTACTAAATGAAGCAGGAGCCCAAAATGACAAATGTCGCCCCTCCCAAGAGTACCTCATAAGAATCTTCCTATCAGACCTTACGATCGTACTAATGAGGAAACCGACATGATCGTAAAGGCTAAATGTGTTGCGCAGCTTCAAAAGAAGAAACCCGAGCCCGCCCCGGTATACACCGAGAAGCAAAAAGCGTATGCACTTTCTTTTCTTAACACAAAATCGCAATATGACTTGCACCATAAGCCATATGACTATCGACGCACACTTCAGAAGGAAGTGAAGAAGATTAAATCAAGTAAAAGTGCAAGCGGGAGCAAATCATCAAGTCAAAGTGCAACCGAGAAAAGAAAGGACGTCCCCTAGCTCGGGGAACAGGCCAAAAAATCGATCCCACCCCTCAAGGTGGTATCCCATGACATTCCCCAGCAGAATATGGAAGAAGCTGCGAAGCTTGCGGCCTCTATGAATCTGACTGTTGAGGAATTGCTAGGTTCCCAGGACGACAAGTTACCCAAGGCTCAGGTAGTCCCTACATATGTCCCAGAGAAGCCTCTGGTCAGCTTTGAGCAGTTCCAACAACTGCCAACACAAATGCGTAGTTTACATAAATGTTACTTGAAAGCCGTAAAGGAGGAGAGAATAATGATCGTGGCGAAAGTCCCACATGACTACTACTTCCGAGAAGAAGAGGTCCATGTTGAGTTTCCATAACTCTTCCAGTTATACGTTTTCGACGCCCTCGACAAAAGTCTCATGAGTTGCTATTGTCTGTAACTTGTTGAATTCATTGTCTATATATAAGCTGTTCATTTTTTTCAGTTGTTCAGTTCATTGCATGTAATTATCCTAATTATATCCTTTTGTACTCTATTATTATGTAGAATGAAGATCATGGAATGTAAAAGAAGGTCAATCTTTAGTATTGGGTTCATTGACCCAGATAAAATACATTGTCGGACGCTAAAGGATAAACCCGAGGACACAGAGGAAAACCTTCTAAGGTTTCTAACGGAGCAAAATTTCTGTGACCACATACTGTTTCGTTACAATTTCGCGTGAGTGTCTTACTCTATTGTACACATTCTCTTTTCCTTACTCGATGTTAAGTGTAATTGATGAGTTACTAATGTATATATAAACGTGTACAGTTTCCACTGGATTCTCATGGACATTCAACTTGATAAGGGAAGAGTTGAAGTCATGGACCCATTAAAGAGACCCCTGGAACAGTTTAGTGACATGCAGGACATGCTCCAGAGGTAATTTTCGCGCTACAGCGGTCTCTTTCGTTGATTTCCTGAGATATCATATAATAAATAACTCATTCATTTTCTTTACCGGGTAGGGTTCGGAACCAGTTCAAGAGTGCGGTTACGGGTGACTTTACTGAGAAGCTGATGTTTAAGCCGGTCTCGGTAAGTAGTACGCGCATCTCTTTACTTCTAGTTTCAATACAATTATGATGCTAGATTATTATTTTGATTGAATTCTATTCTCGTAAAGTGCAGAGGCAGCCACCGAAGATGAATCTATGTGGATTCTACGTTTGCGAGTTCATTCGCACGTTTACCAGTGAGCTGAATGATTATAGAGTCGATGTAAGCAATACATTCATAACATTATTTTTATTACCATCACTTTTTGTTATCATGATTGATATTCATATTGATCTCCTTTTCTTATATAGTTCGAGAAAATACGGGATCAGCTCCTACCACAGCAACGCGTAGTAGCAATTGCTGAAGAACTGGCAGGATTCTTGATGAACGAGATGATATATGACGCCGGAGAATTTAGTGTGAATAGGCGCCGATGATCCCCGACCGTGTAATTGAATAGACGGGCTCTAGTCCCGATAATTGTGATCTCCATGTGTAACTATCATGTATATATTTGTACGCTAGATCTTAAGAGAAGTTATCTTATGTATGCACGAACATGTACGGTATGTGGTAGCGTAGAAAACTATTTTGAAATGAAAAAAAATAATACAAATTGAATTCTCTGCCACGGCAGAGAAAGTGCCTAAAATTCTGCCGCGGCAGAGAACCAATTGTCCCGGTTCGTAATACGAACCGGGACTAATGGGGGGCACCCAGCGCCCGCAGAGACAGCCACGTGGATGCCCATTTGTCCCGCCTGGTAAGAGGGCCGGGACTAATGGGTGGGCCTTCAGTCTCGCCCCTCCAGTCCCGGTTACTAGGACCGGGACTAAAGCCCCTTACGGGCCGGGACTGGAGGCCCGTTTTCCACTAGTGGGCATCCATATGTTCTTCTCATCATCTTCTCCCTTAGTGGAAGTACCTTTGTTGTAGACGATTTGATCGAATAGTCTATCTAATTTTATTTTGTATTACATCATTTCATCAGCAATGGTAAAGCATGATTTTGGTATTCATTAAAAATCTTGGATAAATTCATCACATATTCAAAACTGCTCATCAAGAATCGAGGAACAATCAAAAATCAGTTACAAAACCATATGGCGATGAAAAATCAAAGAAATTAATTGGGAAAGGCTAGACATACATGAATATTTCACACAGATATTTTTGAAATAATGCACATGTTTCTGTTTAGATTCGAACAAACAATAACTTGGCGCGACTCAAACTTAAAAAAAACCAGTTTACAAATAATCTTGCATGAACTCGGTTCAATCATGGAGCGTGGTGGGCGACCAAGAAAGGGCCAGCGGGCCAATTGCAATATCAATCGCAACAACTAATGGGCCAAAACATTAAGCAAAGTTATATATTTAATCCAAGTTATATACGTCCGCCGATCTAAAATAAGTGTCATTGTTTTAATACAACTTTATATTAAATCAATGACACTTATTATGAATTGGAGGGAGTAATTAACTTGTGAACTGGTGAAAAGCTAGGCCACGCCTAGTACCACTAGTAGAAAGAGGGCCTTTGGTCCAGCGCCCAAATTCCATTGGTCCCGGTTCGTTTCTGTAATCGGGACCAATGCCAGGCACTGGTCCCGGTTCATGCCGCCAGGGCATTGGTCCCGGTTCATCTGTAAGCATTGGTCATAGTTTATGGCACGAACCGGGACGAATGACCCCGCGATGCACACGTGGCTCTCTGCGAGGCATTGGTCCCGGTTCATGCCAACAACCGGGACCAAAAACCCCGCGACGGTCAGCAGTCCAGGAATTAATGTAAATTAATTCGGCGCAGAAATTAATTCGAGGCAGAAATTAATTCGAGGTAGAAATTGAATTGATCACTATTTTTTAACAAATCTTTCACGAATTAATCGAGACAAAGGTCTAAATTAAGACATTTTATTATTCGACCACAAATTTTTCCATACAAATAAAGATATGACTTTATAAATTTCTAGTCGACAACACTTCCGATGCCGTTGTCCTCCGAGCCGTTGTCCTCCGTGCCGCCGTCTTCCTCATCGTCGTCGGACGAAATCTCCACGATTTCGGCGTTGTTCGGGAGACGGAGCTCGTCTGCGCGCATAGCGGCGTCGATGGTGGTGTAGATGGTCCGTCCAGGGACGGACCAGATCAACTCCCGCCCTTCTTGGTTGCGGCGATACGGGTGCACCAGGCGCCCGTCCACGAAACAGTTGCCAAGCTTAGCCTTCCGCTCCTTCTTGAACAGCCGGGGCCAATACTCGCTACCCGCTGCGTACCGGGGCAACGCCCTAATGCACGCGGGCAGTTGGCGGCGACGCTCCGCGATGACGTACTCCATCTCGTATCCACGGGGGTTGAGGAGTGGAGCCACCGGCACACCCCCCTCGCTGATGCGAAATTCGGCGGGAAGGGTCACGCGTGGCGGCGCGAGGATGCCGTAGATCGCAAACCGCGCCGCCTCGTAGTGGTTGAGCGTGGGCACCTCCGAGATTGGAGAGGGAGGGGAGGCAAAACGACGGCACGGTGGAGAGGCAAAGTTGTGGGGTGGAGAGGGACTGCAGAGAGGCAGAGGCGATGGCGAAAGCGAGCGCTGTGGCCTCATATTTATGCACGGGGACTACGAAGCGACGGAGGCATTGGTCCCGGTTATTGCCAAGAACCGGGACCAAAGCCCCTCCCGCGTGACACGTGGCTTCCCAGCAGCGCGCCCCCCACCGAAGTCATTGGTCCCGGGTCGTGCCATTAACCGGGACCAATGACCTGGGTGGGGTGCGAGCTGCTGGGAGGCCACGTGTCACGTGGGAGGGGCTTTGGTCCCGGTTCGTGGCAATAACCGGGACCAAAAACCCTCCCCTGGCTATATATAAGCCCAGCCCTTTGCCCACCAAATTTTGTTGGATTGTGTGTGAGGAGTGGGTGCTAGCTTTTTTTTTCTTTGATTGCACACAAGGTGTTCGACGAAATGTCCGAGCCACACTTTAGTTCGCATAACACGGTATCCTCGGCTGTGGTTAGCAACCTTATCTTCTTTATTTGTAACTGATACAAAAATATTGCATCTGTCCATGTAGGGTGGTCATTTTACTATTCACGATGTTATTGTAATGGTTAATTATTATAACGCAGATCGATGCAGGGATGTGATAGATGTATGGTGACCGACGCCATTCCGATATTATTGCAGGCCTCCATAAATTTATCAATTTGGCTAAGGCAAACAAAGTGGATAATTTTATGCCGTGTCCCTACGTCGACTGTCGGAACATGGCGGAGCACTCTGCCCCGAGAATGCTTCAAAGCCATCTGCTTCGGAGATATTTCATGCCCGGATATTATTGTTGTGCCATGCACGAAGAAAGAGGGGTTAGGCTGGAAGAATATGAAGAAGAGGAGGATGATGACAGCTATCCTATGTCCCCTGAAGAATACGGTGATACTGCAATGGAAGACAATGAAGAAGAGGGAGGCGGCAATGAAGAAGAACAACGGGCATCAGATGGGCCCGCTGATGGTCTTGGTCAAGTCATTTCTGATGCAAAGAAACAATGTGATACAGAAAGGGAGAAGCTTAAGATGGAGGCCATGCAAAAGGATCACAAAAAGTTGTTGTACCCAAATTGCGAAGATGGCAGCACAAAGCTCGGTACCACACTTGAACTGCTGAAATGGAAGGCAGAGACTGGCTTATCTGACAAGGGATTTGAGAAGTTACTAAAAATAATGAAGCCGAAGCTTCCAAAGGATAACGAGCTGCCCGAGACAACGTACGAAGCAAAGAAGACTATCTTCCCTCTAGGATAAGATGTGGAGAAGATACATGCATGCATTAATGACTGCATCCTGTACCGCGGTGAGAAGTACGAGAATATGGATAAATGCCCGGTATGCAATGCATGTCGATACAAGATCATACAAGATGACCCTAGTGATGTTGAGGGCGATGGCGAGCCCTCCAGGAAGAGGGTTCCTGCTAAGGTTATGTGGTATGCTCCTATAATACCACGGTTGAAACGTCTGTTCAGAAATAAAGAGCATGCTAGGTTGTTGCGATGGCACAAAGAAGAGCGTAAGAAAGACGGGAAACTGAGACACCCTGCCGATGGGTCGCAGTGGACAAACATCGAGAGAAAGTACTCGAACTTTGCAGGTGACACGAGGAACTTATGGTTTGGTCTAAGTACAGACGGCATGAATCCTTTTGGGGAGCAGAGCTGTAGTCACAGCACCTGGCCAGTGACTCTATGTATCTACAACCTTCCTCCTTGGTTGTGCATGAAGCGGAAGTTCATTATGATGCCAGTGGTCATCCAAGGACCGAAGCAACCCGACAACGATATTAATGTGTACCTAAGGCCATTAGTCACTGGGCAGAACTAGGTGTAAAGGTGTGGGATGAGCACAAACAGGAGACATTTGACCTACGAGCGTTGTTGTTCGTAACCATCAATGATTGGCCTGCTCTTAGTAACATTTCAGGACAGTCAAACAAGGGATACAATGCATGCACGCACTGTTTAGATAATACTAAAGGTACATATTTGGATAAATGTAAGAAGGTTGTGTACCTAGGATGTCGTAAATTTCTTCCGACCAATCATCAAGTAAGAAAGAAAGGCAAGAATTTCAACAGTGAGGCAGATTACCGGAAGCAGCCTAAGCTCCCTAAAGGTGCTGATGTATTTGGTATGGTGAAGGACCTAGAAGTAATCTTTGGAAAGGGTCCTGGCGGTCAATCTGTTCCGAAAGACCCCATTACCGGACACATGGCCATGTTGAAAAAGAAATCTATATTTTGGGAGCTTGAGTATTGGAAAGACCTAGAGGCCCGTTCTTCAATCGACGTGATGCACGTGACGAAGAATCTTTGCATGAACCTGCTAGGCTTCCTGGGCGTGTATGGGAAGACAAAAGATACACCAGAAGCACGGGAGGACCAGCAACGTATCAAAGACCCACACATCAAGCATATGGATAAAGGACGTAAATACTTAAGTAGCTACACTCTTACCAAAGCAGAGAAGGAAATCTTTTTTGAAGTCCTTTACAGTATCAAGGTCCCGGCTGGCTTCTCGTCAAATATAAAGGGAATAATAAATATGGCAGAGAAAAAATTTCAGAACCTGAAGTCTCATGATTGCCACGTGATTATGACACAGTTGCTTCCGATTGCATTGAGAGGGCTTCTACCGGAAAATGTTTGATTAGCCATTGTGAAGCTATGTGCTTTCCTCAATGCAATATCTCAGAAGGTAATCGATCGAGAAAGTCTAGAAAGGCTACAGAAGGATGTGGTCTAATGTCTTGTCAGTTTTGAGTTGGTCTTCCCCCGTCCTTCTTCAATATTATGACGCATCTCTTAGTTCACTTAGTCGATGAGATTTACATTCTCGGTCCTGTATTTCTGCACAATATGTTCCCCTTCGAGAGGTTCATGGGAGTTTTAAAGAAATATGTCCGTAACCGTGCTAGGCCAGAAGGAAGCATCTCCAAGGGCTATGGAACAGAGGAGGTCAATGGGTTCTGTGTAGACTTTCTTCCTAAACTTAAGCCGATTGGTGTTCTTGAATCACGGTATGTGGGGAGACTGAGTGGAAAAGGCACGCTAGGAAAGAAAGCAATGATATTTAGGGACGGACATTCTTTGAATCAAGCACACTACATAGTTCTCCAAAGTTCTACCTTCGTGGCTCCGTATATCGAGGAACACATGAATGTTGTACGCTCCAAGTTCTCGGGGAAAGATGACTACTCGATTAAAAAAAATCACATGGAGACTTTCGGCACTTGGTTGCAATTACATCTCATGAATGACAACACTATTGGAGATCAGCTCTACTTGTTGGCCGCGACACCATCTGCGACTGTGTTGACTTTCCAAGGGTACGAGATAAATGGGAATACATTTTACACGATTGCCCAAGATAAAAAGAGCACCAACCAAAACAATGGTGTCCGCTTTGATGCAACATGTGAGAATGGGAAAAAGGACTCACATACTATGGTTACATAGAGGAGATATGGGAACTTGACTATGGACCTACTTTTAAGGTCCCATTGTTTCGGTGCAGTTGGGTCAACATGAATGGAGAAGGGGTAAAGGTAGACCAGCTGTACGGAATGACAACAGTGGATCTCAAGAATCTTGGTTACAGAGACGAACCGTTCGTCCTAGCCAATGATGTGGCTCAGGTTTTTTACGTGAAGGACATGTCCTCTAGACCGCAAAAAAGAAAAAATAAGGAAACGAATACATCAGACGATGAGCCCAGGCGTCACATAGTTCTTTCAGGGAAAAGAAACATCGAGGGAGTCGAGGACAAGATAGACATGTCAGTAGATTATGATAAGTTTGATGAAATTCCGCCCTTCACCGTGAAAACTGACCCAAGCATCCCGTTAAGAAAAGAAGATGCTCCATGGTTACGGCCTAAGAAGCGATCATAGGCAAGGGGTTGACATACGCAACGAAGGATTCATATCCTAAACCCTAAACCCTATGTAAATCTATGTAATGTATGGAAACTTTATGTGATGTATGGAAACTTTATGTGTTGTATCGAAACTTTATGTAATGGAGTCTTTCACGGGCTTGCAGGGAAATTTTTCCGAGGCAGAGCTTCCGAAGATACCGTAGGGCATGTGCACCAACGACATCTTCGAGAAGCTCTACCACGGGAGATTTCTCAACCCTTTCCCCAACACTGTTAGAGGAGATGGAGTCTTTCACGGGCTTGTAGGGAAAATTTTCCGAGGCGGAGCTTCCGAAGATGCCGTAGGGCGTGTGCACCAAAGACATCTTCGAGAAGCTCTGCCACGGGAGATTTCTCAACCCTTTCCCCAACAATGTTAGAGGAGATGGAGTCTTTCACGGGCTTGCAGGGAAATTTTTCCGAGGCGGAGCTTCCGAAGATGCCGTAGGGCGTGCGCTCCAACGACATCTTCGAGAAGCTCCGCCACGGGAGATTTCCCAACCCTCTATCCATGGGGATGAAACTCTCTCTACCTATGTTGGCTTGTTAAGCTGCTTGCCATGGCGTATCGATGGTCCTTTTATAGGCACGACCCTGCTTCTACTTTGTCTTGTTCCTCCGACAGGGCATCGTGCGCTACATGCTTTATCTCATCGAGCAGTGCGTCCACCCACACGTCCTTATCCCGCCGACAGCTTTAGTCTCGGTTGCACCCACCAGCCGGGACTAAAGGTTACCCACGCGTCCTTATCCCACCGACAGCTTTAGTCTCGGTTGCACCGACCAGCCGGGACTAAAGGTTACCCACGCGTCCTTATCCCACAGGCATCTTTAGTCTCGGTTGCACCCACCAGTCGGGACTAAAGGTTACCCAAGATGCACATGTGTGAACAATATGGGCACATTATCACAAACTATGCCCTGATTCTAGCCATAACATTGGTGGTTTGACCTAAATGCCATGAAACCACGAACATGATAGGTCATTTTGTGAAGGATTTTTTAGGATGTTTGCAATTTTTCAAGTTCAATATTTTTCCTTGCAAATGTGACACATAATATGACACCACGTGAAGGTTTCACATTGTTTGGATCATTTTTGAATTTCTTATGCCCATTTCAAACTATATTCAAAACGGCGGGCATGAAGCTTCTTAGCCCGGGGCTGAGCCTCGCTCAACTTGAAGTGGATATCTGATGAAATAGCATGTTGTGAACCTATAAATGATTTTTTTAAAATTCACAAGAATTATATCATGTACTTGTAGTTCAAATCTCGGCAACCTGCTACCGATTCGGCAGGAATTTGTCTTTTTCATGAGGGATGGACAAAAAGGTTCCAGATACACCGGTTGGGAAATTGTCCATATAAGGTGGTATGGTATTTTTGAAAAACGGTTTGGTACCCATGCCAAACTTTAATTTGGTGGTTGCTTCACAGAACTCCAAGATTTCGGCACTTCAAAAATGGAAATTGGCTTTTTCGTGTATCGAAAAGGAAAACTTCATCATGCAACATCGTAAGCCATCCTAAGATGCACATGTGTGCACAATATGGGCACATTATCACAAACTATGCCCTAATTCTAGCCATAACATTGGTGGTTTGACCTAAATGCCATGAAACCTCGAACATGATAGGTCATTTTGGGAAGGATTTTTTATGATGTTTGCAATTTTTCAAGTTCAATATTTTTCCTTGCAAATGTGACACATAATATGACACCACGCGAAGGTTTCACATTGTTTGGATCATTTTTGAATTTCTTATGCCCGTTTCAAACTATATTCAAAACGGCGGGTATGAAGCTTCTTAGCCCGGGGCTGGGCCTCGCTGAACTTCAAGTGGATCTCTGATGAAATAGCATGTTGTGAACCTATAAATTATTATTTTTTAATTCACAAGAATTATATCATGTACTTCTAGTTCAAATCTTGGCAACCTCCTACCGATTCGGCAGGAATTTGTCTTTTTCATGAGGGATGGACAGAAAGGTTCCAGATACACCGGTTGGGAAATTGTCCATATAAGGTGGTATAGTATTTTTGAAAAATGCTTTGGTACCAATGCCAAACTTTAATTTGGTGGTTGCTTCACAGAACACCCCGATTTCGGCACCTCAAAAATGGAAATTGGCTTTTTGGTGTGTCGAAAGGGAAAACTTCCTGCTGCAACATCATAAGCCATCCCAAGATACACATGTGTGCACAATATGGGCACATTATCACAAACTATGCCCTGATTCTAGCCATAACATTGGTGGTTTGACCTAAATGCCATGAAACCTCGAACATGATAGGTCATTTTGTGAAGGATTTTTTATGATGTTTGCAATTTTTCAAGTTCAATATTTTTCCTTGCAAATGTGACACATAATATGACACCACGCGAAGGTTTCACATTGTTTGGATCATTTTTGAATTTCTTATGCCCGTTTCAAACTATATTCAAAACGGCGGGCATGAAGCTTCTTAGCCCGAGGTTGAGCCTCGCTGAACTTGAAGTGGATCTATGATGAAATAGCATGTTGTGAACCTATAAATGATTTTTTTAAAAATTCACAAGCATTCTATCATGTACTTGTAGTTCAAATCTTGGCAACCTCCTACCGATTCGGCAGGAATTTGTCTTTTTCATGAGGGATGGACAGAAAGGTTCCAGATACACCGGTTGGGAAATTGTCCATATAAGGTGGTATAGTATTTTTGAAAAATGGTTTGGTACCAATGCCAAACTTTAATTTGGTGGTTGCTTCACAGAACACCCCGATTTCGGCACCTCAAAAATGGAAATTGGCTTTTTCGTGTGTCGAAAGGGAAAACTTCCTGCTGCAACATCATAAGCCATCCAAAGATGCACATGTGTGCACAATATGGGCACATTATCACAAACTATGCCCTGATTCTAGCCATAACATTGGTGGTTTGACCTAAATGCCATGAAACCTCGAACATGATAGGTCATTTTGTGAAGGATTTTTTATGATGTTTGCAATTTTTCAAGTTCAATATTTTTCCATGCAAATGTGACACATAATATGACACCACGCGAAGGTTTCACATTGTTTGGATCATTTTTGAATTTCTTATGCCCGTTTCAAACTATATTCAAAATTGCGGGCATGAAGCTTCTTAGTCCGGGGCTGAGCCTCACTGAACTTGAAGTGGATCTCTGATGAAATAGCATGTTGTGAACCTATAAATGATTTTTTTTTAAAAATTCACAAGAATTGAATCATGTACTTGTAGTTCAAATCTTGGCAACCTCCTACCGATTCGGCAGGAATTTGTCTTTTTCATGAGGGATGGACAGAAAGGTTCCAGATACACCGGTTGGGAAATTGTCCATATAAGGTGGTATAGTATTTTTGAAAAACTGTTTGGTACCCATGCCAAACTTTAATTTGGTGTTTGCTTCACAGAACACGCCGATTTCGGCACCTCAAAAATGGAAATTGGCTTTTTCGTGTGTTGAAAAGGAAAACTTCATCATGCAACATCGTAAGCCATCCTAAGATGCACATGTGTGCACAATATGGGCACATTATCACAAACTATGCCCTAATTCTAGCCATAACATTGGTGGTTTGACCTAAATGCCATGAAACCTCGAACATGATAGGTCATTTTGGGAAGGATTTTTATGATGTTTGCAATTTTTCAAGTTCAATATTTTCCTTGCAACTGTGACACATAATATGACACCACGCGAAGGTTTCACATTGTTTGGATCATTTTTGAATTTCTTATGCCCGTTTCAAACTATATTCAAAACGGCGGGCATGAAGCTTCTTAGCCCGAGGCTGAGCCTCGCTGAACTTGAAGTGGATCTATGATGAAATAGCATGTTGTGAACCTATAAATGATTTTTTTAAAATTCACAAGAATTATATCATGTACTTCTAGTTCAAATCTTGGCAACCTCCTACCGATTCGGCAGGAATTTGTCTTTTTCATGAGGGATGGACAGAAAGGTTCCAGATACACCGGTTGGGAAATTGTCCATATAAGGTGGTATAGTATTTTTGAAAAATGGTTTGGTACCAATGCCAAACTTTAATTTGGTGGTTGCTTCATAGAACACCTCGATTTCGGCACCTCAAAAATGGAAATTGGCTTTTTCGTGTGTCGAAAGGGAAAACTTCCTGCTACAACATCATAAGCCATCCCAAGATACACATGTGTGCACAATATGGGCACATTATCACAAACTATGCCCTGATTCTAGCCATAACATTGGTGGTTTGACCTAAATGGCATGAAACCCTGAACATGATAGGTCATTTTGTGAAGGATTTTTTATGATGTTTGCAATTTTTCAAGTTCAATATTTTTCCTTGCAAATGTGACACATAATATGACACCACGCGAAGGTTTCACATTGTTTGGATCATTTTTGAATTTTCTTATGCCCGTTTCAAACTATATTCAAAACTGCGGGCATGAAGCTTCTTAGCCCGAGGCGGAGCCCTCCCTGAACTTGAGTGGATCTCTGATGAAATAGCATGTTGTGAACCTATAAATGATTTCTTTTTAAATTCACAAGCACTATATCATGTACTTGTAGTTCAAATCTTGGCAACCTCCTACCGATTCGGCAGGAATTTGTCTTTTTCATGAGGGATGGACAGAAAGGTTCCAGATACACCGGTTGGGAAATTGTCCATATAAGGGTGGTATAGTATTTTTGAAAAATGCTTTGGTACCAATGCCAAACTTTAATTTGGTGGTTGCTTCACAGAACACCCCGATTTTGGCACCTCAAAAATGGAAATTGGCTCTTTTCATGTGTCGAAAGGGAAAACTTTCCTGCTTTTGCAACATCATAAGCCATCCCAAGATGCACATGGTGCACAATATGGGCACATTATCACAAACTATGCCCTGATTCTAGCCATAACATTGGTGGTTTGACCTAAATGCCATGAAACCTCGAACATGATAGGTCATTTTGTGAAGGATTTTTTATGATGTTTGCAATTTTTCAAGTTCGATATTTTTCCATGCAAATGTGACACATAATATGACACCACGCGAAGGTTTCACATGTTTGGATCATTTTTGAATTTCTTATGCCCGTTTCAAACTATATTCAAAACGGGGGCATGAAGCTTCTTAGCCCGGGGCTGAGCCTCCTGAACTTGAAGTGGATCTCTGATGAAATAGCATGTTTGACCTATAAATGATTTTTAAAAAAATTCACAAGAATTATATCATGTACTTGTAGTTCAAATCTTGGCAACCTCCTACCGATCG